>JASDDO010000210.1:1200000-1633951 GCA_030015575.1 Agapanthus africanus | reverse complement strand
AGGACACAAATAATCCTTGGCGCTCGGGAAACAAATAATCCCGGCAAATTCCTCGACTCACGGATACAAACACTCCTTGACGAGAGCCTCCTGATCCGCGTCGACCCGCAGAGCCACCAGTGCCTCCGTAGGAACCCTCGACTCGTTTCAAACCCCAAGGACACAAATAATCCTTGGCGCTCAGGAAACAAATAATCCCGGCAAATTCCTCGACTCACGGATACAAACACTCCTTGACGAGAGCCTCCTGATCCGCGTCGACCCACAGAGCCACCACTGCCTCCGTAGGAACCATCGACTCGTTTCAGACCCCAAGGACACAAATAATCCTTGGCGCTTGGGAAACAAATAATCCCTCGCAAAACTTCTCAACTCACGGATACAAACACTCCATGACCAGAGCTTCTTTGACTCACATCTTGGGCAGTAAGGATTCAAAACTTGCTTCCTGAACAAATGGGACCCTGCAAGTCAATCCTAAATGGTCTCTTGCATACTATTCACGGGTCTCACTCTCTGAAGTCGATTCTCGACAAAGAGGGAAACAACCGCTTGCGAGCCCTATCGACTCGTAAGAGGGCAATGGGGCCCTGCAAGTCAATCCTAAATGGTCTCTTGCAAACTATTCACGCGTCTCACTCTCTGAAGTCGATTCTCGACAAAGAGGGAAACAACCGCTTGCGAGCCCTATCGACTCGTAAGAGGGCAATGGGGCCCTGCAAGTCAATCCTAAATGGTCTCTTGCATACTATTCACGGGTCTCACTCTCTGAAGTCGTTTCTCGACAAAGAGGGAAACAACCGCTTACGGGCCCTCTCGACTCGTAAGAGGGAGAAATTCTCTCATAGGATCCTTTCGACTTATGAGAGAAAACCACACTTGGGAATCCTCACGACTCCTAAGGAGAAAATCCACTTACGAGATCCTCTCGATCCGTAGGGAGAAAAGTCTCTATGAGACCCTCACGGCTTATAGAGTTGAAAAGTCTTAGGCAGCAGATCTGAACCTGCGGCCTAGGCCATCGTTATTTCTTAAGAAGGTCGGGATACTCGTCCCAATCGTCCGTCAATTATGGTTATTAAGGTGGCGTATTGATAATAAAAGAAAAGAAAGACTGAGAAACGACACAAGACATTACAAAATGTGTATCTTTTATTCATAAAAAATGGTTGAGTACAGGATACATTGTGCTAAAGAATAAAAAAAAACATATACATATACTTTACAAAAAAACAAATGATACAAGGAGAATTATTGGGAAGGAAGCGTCTTGCACAGATGTAGCAATCGCTCGCATATCTCCTTCCACGCCTTCTCCTGCTCGGCTACCGCCGTCAGCTCTGACTCCACTTGGGCTCGTTGCCGCAAGACCAAGGCAAGCTGCTCCCTCACGTCTTGATAAGCGGCCTCCCGACTTGGGATATGGCGCTCAGCCACGTCAAGCTTCCTCTTTAAGTCTAGCCCATGGGAGATGCGCTCCAGGAGACCCTCAAAGATAATCTTCACTTCGGCAGCATTTGCCTCAACCTCAGTGCGCAGATGGGCCGTTTCGTTTGAGGTCTTTTGGCATTCCCTTAGTCTTTGAGCTGCTTCTTGCTCCAAGTGGCGGGAGTGCGAAGTGCTTTGCTCGAGCCAAGTTGTGCGTTGGGCGCTCAGAGCTAAAACTTCGGGAGCAGGGCGCGTCAACTCCAGCCGGTACAAGCAGGCCTCGATCTCCCTGCAATGATTAACCCAAGATTCAACGACGCCTTCGCTGTGAAAAGTTACGAGCGCCGCTAACATGGGGTTAACATCCACAGCGAAATCTGCAGCGGAAGGGAGAGCATCCATGCTGAGCTCTTCGATATACCCGCTCAGCATGCCTAGACTCATCACAGCACCCTTTGAAGACGGACGTCTCAAAAAGGGGCCTGCCGGTGAAAACACGCGAGCCTCGAAAGGAACTGGAGCCGGAACAATAGCTGCAAAACAAAACAGGGTTAAACGATGGTTCAAAAGATGTTAAAAGGTTACCAAAAAGGAAATCTACTATACCAGCAGCAACGGACGGCAGAGCCGGAAGGGCCGGTAGCGCGGCAGGTCTTGCATCCCCTCCTTCGATTTGTGGCACTGCAATAAAGAAAAGGAAAAGTCAGAAATTATCCCATTGCTAAAAAAAGGGGGGGTAAATAAAGACATTATGGTGAAAGTATACTCACCGGCGCCACTGGAGGGAGAAGCGAGTTCGGATGGGAAAGAGAAGTGCGGGAGCAACACTTGATATAAGTGATCAAAAAGCACTACTATAAAGGCACAATAGTGTAACGTTAGTACAAAAGCCGCATTTTTGAAAGATTAATGCATGAGTCGTGAATCCATACCTTCCAACATCCATGACGGTACAAGGGAAGACGGGGAGGTAACTACTGCCAAAGCAGTAGTTGACGGTGCCCCCTCGAGCAATGGAGCATCGGTACTGGCCACACCTGCAAGAACAGCTTGTTAGAAGAGATCACAAGATATATACAAAAAAATGGAAACGCTGGTGACTCGAAAATTTACCTGACGAGCTGCCAGCAGAAACTGAGGTAGTCCCTTCCTCCACTGACGGAAGACCACCGCCTGTAGCTTCGTCACCCGACTCAAGGGGAACCGTTGTTACGCTCTCAAGCTCTGCAGGTGGCGGGGAACCATAGACAGGGAGGGCCAAGATAGGAACATTGCCAGATTCCTGAGAAGGAGCGCCTAGCTCGTCCTCAGGAACCATGGCCGCCTCACCTGCTGCTCCCTCAGGATCAGCGATTACAGCTGCCCCGTCCATCGGCACCACGAGGTCCCCAGCCTCAAGTACCTCGCCCTCTACCGCCTTCGGCCCGGTTGAGACAATCATCTCATCTGCCGCCACTTCGGGTACGGCATCAATGACCTTCTCCGCGGTAGGTTCCTCAATCTCGGCTCCAGGCTCCATGACCTCGACAAAGTTGTCCACTGTCGGTTCGGGGTCGGCGAGTACCGCTTCCTCCGCTCCCCTGGGCTCGACGGTCGTTTCCGCCTCCCCCTCAGTTGGACTTGACCCTATGAAATGGAATACGTATAAGCCAATAGCTCTACAATTCGTACGACGAGATTCTGAAAGGAGTACAACCTGAAGTGGATTTGTCATTGGCACTCCGAACTGCGCGCGCCACTTGCCGACGAGCAGTAGACAGGGCCACAGGGGGCTCTCCAGAAGAAGTACTAGCGTGAGGAACAGTGCTAGGGCCCGCCCCTACGACCAGAGCAGCTCTGCGCGCCTTAGCTTCGCGTCTTGACCGCTTCCGTTCCTCTCGAGCCGATGAGACAGATGCCATCAGAGCTTCCTTGAGTGAAGCCTCTTCATCCGTGTAGAGGGATGCCTCCAGATTTTTCAGAGCATCCCTCGTTGTTGCATCGAGCCGAGGCTCTTGCGGCAGTTTCGACGGAGCTGGGACTTCGATGACGGGCTTGGGAAGGGTCCTTGCGCCGATTAATACAACCCCTGTAAAGAACCAAGAGAAGGTCAGGTCGACTATCATAAAAAGACAATAAACTTTCCTTATAAAAGAGAACGGGGTAAAACATACCGACGCTTTCTAGGGCACGCTTCTTCTCCTCCGCCTGGAAGGTCTTCAGAGGGCATCAATGGCCTCTTCAGTAGATCCACCTGCTGAAAATGAGGCAAATATTAGCTAAAGATAATAATAAAAAGTGGGATAAAATGACAAATAAGGAGGCTGAGGATTACCCGACTCAGCGAGTCTGCTTAACATTGCTTCGAGCCTCGCCGATCGCTCCGAAGCTGCAATGGCGGCGGCTAGGTTGGTGTCCTCGGGGTCCACCACGAAACCCTCATTGCTGCCATACTCACATATAGTCTTGGCAGGATGAGCCGCGGGCTCTAAGTTGAGAATCGCGTCGAGGGATAAGGTGGACTTCTTCTTCTTCTGTTCACCAGTCTTGGATCCACTCGGAGCAGCTTTGCGCTTGCCGGTTTTGGCAGTCACTTTCGGGCGGCGAGTCCCGATGTCCGCTCCTACACCCGACTCCGGCGATGCCGCTTTAACCGTCTTTGTCGGAGCACGGGGTGCCGTTGGGGCATCCACCGTGGTAGGCAGTGGCAGTCCACGTGGAGGGGCCAACACGCGTGGTCGATCAGCTCCGGCCTCTTTCGTCGGAGGGATAACTTGAACCCTGGGCTGCAACGGAGCCTTGCGATCGCCGCCGGGAGGTGCAGCCCTACGATCAACCAGTAGGCGTTTCTCCATCAAGATGATCGGGCCCATCGCGTGCGCGTACCAGGCCACATACGAATTGAGTATCTTAGGGGTACAGCTGGGCTCACTGATAAAAAAGTAGGAGCCTGTATTGAGCCGGATGAAGTGATGAATTGCATTCCGTACCCCCTCTGGACCGACTGCAGGTGTTCCCAAGAAGGCTTCTAACGGGACCCCTTGGTTATAACTCGATTGCCGGGCAAATCGATGCGGGTTATACCTCATGAAGAGGGCCGTTTCATTCTGCCTAAATACCAAGTAGCCCGGCCGAATGGAATAAAGGTGAAGAATTTCCCGAGCCTTCAACACGGAAACACCGCCTTTAAAATCATCACGCAGCTGCACCACTGACTTAGTGGTCTCGGAACCCATGGTGATGACCTTATCCACAAAAGAGGTCTTCGCCCCGACTAAATGCGAACGCAGAAGCAGTCCCCTGGACTCCCGCGGAGGTGCAAACACGATGGAAGCCCCGACCAATCGCATGATTCTTGGAAGTTTGAATCTCTCAAAGAACGGAGGAGTTTTATGGGCACCGAACACTCCTCGAACATGCAGCTCCATCCAAGAAGTGAAGTAGTGCATCGGGAAGTTAGCAGGCTGTACCCCAGGTTCATTAGCGTCCGCCGCTACGCTAAGTCCATTGTAGAGGTAAGCCAACCCGGCGATCCCCACTGATAACTGCAGACCGGCCACCATTCGATGCGCCGGGTAAAAGACAGAAGACCGCATAAGGCGTGGGTGCATGGGAAGCGCGAAGCTGCACAGCCACAGACCTAAGAACCCGATGAAGAAGGTCTCCTCATCCATGCCAGGAACGGCGATCTCTGAGAAGGGGACGCTGGCAGTGCCGGGAAGGTAAAAACTTCGCTGATCAATTTCTGATGAAGGTCGGCGGTCCAGGCCGAAACCAAAAGGGTCAGCAGGTTGGGCGAACTTATCACCTTGCTCTGATAAAAATTCCGGGCGGATAAAACGAGCAATGAAGTCCGCGAAACTAACGCCTCGGTCGCCCAATTCCAAATGAAGCTCCTCGTAAATCTCCAACACCCTCACCAGGCCCGGATGCTGATGCTGGATGGCATTTTCCGGAGTTAAGTCGAGTACCACCTGCTTGGTGGCAAAGACGTACTCGTCAGGAGGAAGCAGCTCCTCATAATGCTCCCCCCTCGCCGGTAAACCCGAAAGCTCAACGAATTCCTCTAGAGAAATGGAAACTTCCCTATCCGCTGTCAGGAAAGTATGCGTGGGGATATTCCATTGTTCGATGAAAGCCTTTGTCCACCACGTTGGAGGAGTAGGATATTCGAAAAGCGAGACGTAGACGGCGGAGTACAAACCGATCTTCGTCAGATGAGCTCTTTTCGACGCTAAAATGTACCGGGCCCATGGCAGGTATCCAGCAAGCGGTCGCGGATTCAATCCAATATTGTAAGCCTGTCCCCAAGGGCGTGCTTCACCCTGACAGATTCGCCTTCCTAAGATATCTATGGCCGGCGGCGGCTGTACCGGAATAGCGCCGATTGCAGGCTGGAGAAGGTCGTCCGAATTCCAATTTTTAACCTCCACGGCATACTCCACCGGGGGTTTATCCGCATAGGGGATCGTAACTATGGGTTCAGAAGGCGAGGCGGAACTAAAACTACGGCGGCCTTGGATAATCTGGCTGTACCACCTTCCCCATAGATGAAGTCTCTTGCATTCAGGATCTTGATCTTTAATCAAAGCGAACACTACCCGGTCCACTGGTGCGTGTGGGAACCCTCCTTCTGAGCGAACGAAGGGAAAAGACAAGTCGTCAAACATCTTTCCTGCATAAAATATATATATAAGTGGCCTGACACTTAACATTTAATAAAAATAATATATAAAATAAAAAAAAATAATAATAATAATAAATAAAAAGCTGGCTCCACACTGTGATGCAGTGGGTAGGGGACCAAAGGGGGACCCACAAAATCAAGATGACGGCGCATCATTTGATGAGACAATCCCACCATTGAATGGGACTATCAGTCAATAAAAAAGACCCCCAAGAGAATATCCTCATTGGGGGGGACCCTTAAAGACAAGGAGAAGATCTCCTCTTTTCAGAGCAAAGCTCTGTCACAGAGTGACATTTGTCAAACTCCTGTTTCAAAAGAATAAAACTTCTAAAAAAAAAAGGAGCCTAGCTCTGTAGCAGTAATAAAAATTTATAACTCCTAAGAATTAAAATTTTGGGATCTTAAAGATCCATGGAAACCTTTAAAAAGTTTTCTAATTGATCTGTGAGCAGGGCTCTGTTCATGGGTTAAAACCTAAGAACAGGGTCTCTGCAGATTTTGAGAGCAAGGCTCTGTGAATAAAAACCCCAAAGGGGTTTCCTTTAGATCAAAGATCTATAAGAGCAAGGCTCTGTTAATTAAGTTTAATTTAAATTAAATTAATTTAATTTTACCTATAATGGTTCTGAAGTTAGAACTTGGAAGTTCTTAAGGAAATCACAAGAGCAAGGCTCTGGAAGTTCTCAAGTAAGAGCAAGGCTCTGAAATTCAATTTCTTGAGAATGGTAAAAAATTACCAAGGACCAAGGGTCCTATTTATAGGCGCCTGCGCCTGTTCAGATGACCCCTAGATCCGACGGTCAGGATCTTGCCACCGCTGCACTCACGCGCGCGCCACGTGAGCGCAACGGTGGGGGGGCATCTGTTTCCCCCAATCAGAGCAAGGCTCTACTGAATTTTGAAAATTCAAAATTTGAAGCAACGCTTCGGTTTCCGTGCGCAGTGCGCAATTTGCCACATGGCAGAAGCCAATTCGGCAGCGTAACGCCCGAGACGGTGCGTCCCATCAGAGCAAGGCTCTTCAGAAAACATAATTAAGACTTAACTGCGCAAATGCATGGCAGCGCGACATGTGTCTGCGCAAGCGCACAGATGCTTGACAAGTGTCTGCGCAGTTGCGCAATCGCAACTGCGCAAGCGCACAGATGCGTGACACGTGTCTGCGCAAGCGCACGGATGCGTGACACGTGTCTGCGCAGTTGCGCAATCGCAACTGCGCAAGCGCACGGATGCGAGCCACGTGTCTGCGCAAGCGCACAGATGCGCGACACGTGTCTGCGCAGTTGCGCAACCGCAACTGCGCAAGCGCTCGGATGCGCGACACGTGTCTGCGCAGTTGCGCAACCGCAACTGCGCAAGCGCCCGGATGCGCGACACGAGTCTGCGCAGTTGCGCAACCGCAACTGCGCAAGCGCCCGGATGCGTGACACGTGTCACGCGCTGGTGAGTTGCGCAGCAACTGAATGAAGATTTAGATAAATCTTTTCTGTTCTCCTGTAAAACAGGAACCCTTGGATCAAAGATCCAATGGTGAGAAAATTCCCAAAATTATTCAGGAAAGATTTTGTTAACAAATCCAACAAATTTGTGGGCACTATAAATAAGACCCCAAGCCTCATTCAAAAGGCATCATCAATCATCATCGAGAGAAGGATAAACTTCTGAAAAAAAAAGCTCTTGAAGATTAATCAAGAACAAAAAAGAGAGAAGGTAAAATTTCTGAAGAACAGAAAACTAAAAAAGGAATAATCAAAGAATAATAAATAGTGCCTTGCACTTGATATGAACCCCTGGTTCTGAAAAATCAAAGAATAATAAATAGTGCCTTGCACTTGATATGAACCCTTGGTTCTGTAAAATCAAGGAAAACAAGAAGAACTTGTTTTCCTTTGATCTAAATTTAGATCAAAAGTGCTATGCACTTTTTGTTCTCAAATCAAGAAAATTCTTGAATTTCTGCACAAGTGCAACTCATCATTCAAAAGGGCCTGGCCCAACTCAAGAAAATTATTGAGTTTCTGCAACTCATTATTTAAAAGGGCCTAGCCCAATTGCAGAATAATAAAAGGGCAAAGCCCTGTTTGGAAAACTCTTGAGTTTCTATAACTCATTATTTAGAAGGGCCTAGCCCAATTGCAGAAAAATAAAAGGGCAAAGCCCTGTTCAGAAAATTCCTGAGTTTTTTTGTAACTCATTATTTAAGAGGGCCTGGCCCAAATCAGATTGCAAAATAATGAAGGGGCAGAGCCCTGTTTAGATTGATTCTTTTAATCGGGCAGAGCCTAAAATAAAAATTGGACTTAACCCAATCCTGGCTGTAAGTCCTTAAATTAAATGCCTCTCATAAACCAATTCACGACCGGTTCGAGGGTACATCTCCGAACTCCTTTGACATCTATCGTTGTAATTCCTCAACGACGTCAAAGAGGTGACGGGTCCCAACGACCACATACTACATGGACTGCGGAGTCTTTAAACTCGTGGACCGAAACGTCCCTAAACCAACATCGGACCGAAACGTCCCTAAACTAACATCGGACCGAAACGTCCCTAAACTAACATCGGACCGAAATGTCCATAAACTAACATCGGACCGAAATGTCCATAAACTAACATCGGACCGAAACGTCCCTAAACTAATAATGGACCACTACGTCCCTAAACTGGCGACGGACCGAAACGTCCCTAAACTAGCATTGGACCACTACGTCCTTAAACTGGCGACGGACCGGAACGTCCCTAAACTAATAATGGACCACCACGTCCCTAAAACTGGCGACGGACCGCCATGTCCCTAAACTGGCACAATAGGGCTCAAACGCTCTGTTGTTGGATCTAAACGGTCTCGTCTAAGTTGATCTTTACCCCAGATAGGGTTAACGTGTCCTTAGACATTTAAATAAACGATAAAACTCCAAATCAACTTTGGTTCAAGGGTACATCTCTGAACTCCTCAGACGCCTGTCGTTGTAATCCCTCAACGATGTCAAAGAGGTGACGAGTCCCGACGGCCGGATAATTAAATCAATCATGATGTTAAGTTGATCTTAGTCTAAAACAAGACTAACGTATCCTTAACGAACGTTTAAGTCGATCTTAGTCGCAACGCGACTAATGTATCCTTAAACTAAAAACACCAAACCCAAATCTAAGTAAATACGGATTTGGACTAATCCACGTCCTACGGGCGACGACATTACTCAGTCTCCGTATACAATCCACGGGCAACCACATACAAAACAAACACACATGACACGAAGTGAAATTCTGGAGAAGGAGAAAGTTGTTACCGCGATGCGGTAGCGTAATTAACTGCAGGGGCTTGCGCCTGTAGGGAAGAGCGTCCCCACAATCAAAAACCCCTCATCCTGAGGGGGAATCTGACGAAGTCTGCTATATCGGCCGCATCCGTCTAAACCTCCGATACACGGTGCCATAAATCAACTTAGCATCTTCGGAGAGATAGACGGATAAAACCAAATGGCATCTGCCCCGAACATCAGGCATAGACGTCCTAACGTCTCGGCCGCCGTTCGGAGGGGAACACGGAGTTCTTGCGAAGGGTGCTGGAGAGAAAGAATAAGGAGGCCGCGGAACGAGCGGCTAATATAAAACTGATGGCACTCCTGTTTCAAGACATGGTTGGAATGATGATCCAACCAGAACCTCCAGCCGAGAATCCACCGATAATCATCGAGGACGACAGAGGGGAAACATCAAACCCTCTTCCGGATTTATCAGCGGCCAGGGAGGAAATGATCTCTAAAGCTGCCCTCGATGTCTACATAACTCAGAAAATACGAGCTCATCAGGCAAGCGAAGCGGCTGGCCAAGTCGTCAGGACCGGGCGACCTTACCTAGGCTGGTACGATCAAATCAAGTACCCGCCGGGATATACGATCCCCAAGTTCCACGTATACAAGGGGACATGCAACCCACATCAGCATGTCATCCAGATCAGAGTATTATGCGGCAATACTGGAGGCGACGATAAATTGCTGCTTCGCCAGTTCGTTGGCAGCTTGTCAGAGACGGCGTTTGAATAGTACTCGGAGCTCCCAAATGACTCCGTCAAAACATTGACAGAAATGGAGCTGCTATTCACACAACGGTTCGCCAGTGCAAGCGAGCGCACTTCAATCACGACATTAATCAATGCCAGGGTGAAGCCAGGAGAGTCCTGGGTTCAGTACGCAATTCGGTGGAGGAACCTATGGTCAAAATACGAACAACGCATAGAAGAAGCTCTTGCCATGGGCATGTTCATTGGGACCCTCGATCCTCAGGTGACTGTATCCCAGTTTATGATGTTCTTCAAGCCGACCACCTTCCAGGCTTTGATCGACAATCTGGCCCAAATGGACCAGATGGGTCACGAGCATCCCTCTTCAAAAATGGACCCTCGGAATGCAAAGGGTAAAGGGAAAGCAGCCTTCATTGCTAACACTCAACAACAGCCAAGTGACCTGAAACCGGTTGCTCGCCAAGGCAATGCGCGCCCGCGCCAATCCCTGGAAGAGATGCTAGGACATGCTTACTCATTCCCCCGTGATAAAATGAGGAGGTTGTTCGAACTGTCAATGCACAACAAACTCATCACACTACCGAATCTGAGACGTCCACTGCAGCCTGGTGACGTCAACAGTCCCAACTACTGCTTCTACCACAGATTAGTGGGCCACCCAATTGAGAATTGTTACGTCTTCAAAAACTTGGTCGAGGAACAGTATCGTCAAGGGAAATTCGTGCTGTTAGAAAACTGGAGGGTGAACCCGCCACAGAGGCACGCTCCTAAAAAGGTGGATACACCGGGGGCATCATGCTCGTTTGTGGAAGTAGCTTCTTTGGAAGTGGTCCTTTCAGCTAAAACTAAAAGAATGCTGAAGGATCTTCAAGCATGTCCGGCGATCAAATGGAAAAGCCCGCAGGAGCCCGAGATCATTGTGGGGATGCTTAAACCGCGCCCAACACGAAAGCTGGTAACGATGGGCAAAACACCCAGGTCAAGCCTTCAAAGTCTTCGAAGGGAAAGAAGAAGACCAAGAAGCCCGTACAGCCTGACAACAAGCGCACGAACCTGCAAAGTTACATCGACGTGCTGGAGGAATACAACCAGAAGACGCGGACCCCAGTCACACTCGAAGAATTTCTCAACCACATACTTGAGAACGGAGATAGTGACAATGATGAGGGAAATGGCTCATCGGGAGAAACCGAAGAATATAGAAAGTTGCCACATGGTTTCTCATTCGTCGTTAAATGAAGAAGAAACTCCCTCGGCATCGGAAAGCAACACAAAGGAACTGCGGGCAGGATCGGTGCCAAAATCCCCGGAGCTGTCAGAAGACCCAATTGACAGGCTACTAAACGAAGCCCTTCAAAATAGCAAAGCTGACCGAGAACGCGAAACGACCATCTACGAAAAGGCCAAGCGTCGGCGTCAAGATGAAGAAGCTGCGGTAAGGATGAGTCGTAAAGTACTCCACCCAAGTCAAAGCATGCCTGCTACAAACAAGAGCAGAATAAAAGTGGAGAAGCGATTCGCTAAAGCCTTGTTAATGGGAATGAAGCTTCCCCCTCTCATGGAAAACATTCCCGGGAGTACGTACCTCGACGAAGCGGATGTACATCTGAACTACTGCTTATACCATCTGAGGGTCACACACCCCACCGAAGAGTACAATACTTTCAAGAAGTGGTGACAAGGATACGTTGCTCATCGGCAATGCTTCAAGCGGATGAAGCGCGAAACCTGTCGACAACAAAGGAGCGCGACAGACGAGTGTGAAGGAATGGCTGGCAACTGTCATATGGTTGATACCAGTTCGACAAAAAGAAAATCTCAGGTTCTTACATTCGGGAGAAATTCTGAGGAAGAAATAACTCTCGGCCCACTCTTCAAAGAATCCACCTTTGGAAAAGAAGAAGAGGAGAAGAGCTGCGAGAATATTCAACTGCGTAACCTTACATTGCCTGAAAAGAACATCGGGCCTACAAACAAAGGTTCGAGCAAAAGAGACAAGGGGAAGGAAAAAGTCCCTGAGAAAATTGCCATCGATGATAGAGTCGTCAAAGAGCTCGCAGCCAAGGATCCGCCTAAGAAAAACAAGGTGGATTACAATATCCTAGTACATCTAAGAAAGATACACTCACAACTGAGCATACTGGATGCTCTCCTCCTGTCTAAAGAAGCAAGAGATTTTTTGATCAAGGCATTACAAGAGCCTGATCAGTTCCAAGCTTTCCTTGCAGAAGAAAATATGAAGGACGAGCTGGCAGAGGTTCATACAGCCAACATCACATTTGGCTATGAAGATCTCCTCCTCGGAACGTGCATGCACAACCGTCCTTTATATGTCACCGGGTACTGCCACGACATTAAGATAGGAAAGATCCTGGTCGACAACGGTTCCTCTGTCAACCTTCTCAATGTGATGGTGCTGAATGAGATTTGCATGAATGTTCAGCACCTGGCTCGAGATAAAATTACCATCTCCGGGTTCGATCGCAGTCATCACGAACGCTTGGGTCCGTGATATTGACATTACGCTTTGGGATGCTTGTCACTGACATAAAATTTCATGTCATTGACGCCAAGACTTGCTACAGCGCCCTGCTTAGCCGGCCCTGGTTACACAAGTACAACGTCATCCCTTCTACACAATATCAGTGTATGAAGTATTTCATAGACGGCCTCGAGTACACCGTTTCGTGGGAGCTAAACCCGTTCTCCGTAAATGAAGTCCGAAAATATGAAGACGCCAAATACTTCCTGCCAGACTTCGAAGATACAGAAAGATGTCATAAACCGTAGGATAAACAAAAAGCTGTCGCCACTATCCCGATCTTTGGGTGCAATACCGAGGAAGTTAAAGAAATAGTCTACTCGGGGCAACCCCAAGGAAACAGGCCAGGACCATCTACTCCTATTTTGGTCTTTGGAAGAGACTCTAAAGATGAAATCAACGCAGTGTTCTTCGTCCTCCCGTCAATGCAGACCTTCACTGGAGCTGATCAGAGTTTACAAATTACCATGGTTCCACAGCGGCATTATAAAGAACTTGATGTGCTTAATGCATACAGCGTACAAGAGCTGCAGAACTTCTACGTCCCTCACAGGCGAAGAGGTGAAAAGGCGATCCTCTTCTATCAGTCTACAGAGACAAGAGTGGAAAAGAAGTCTGGCATGGTGCCGAACTTGCGCTTGACAGACTTCAAACAATCCGTCTACCCAGATATTACGTAGAGAGATTGAAAAGGCTATTACGATGCCAAGGCGTACCCTTCAAACAAACCGCTCGACAAGCCCAGTTCTACAACAAAATTTGGGACGTTCCCGGGAGTCGGCGAAAGATGCCCAACGGGAGGATGCAGACGACTAGTCTTGGATACGTTCGGTCCAAGAAACGGGAGCGATTCCATGGCTGTCGTGTCATAAATAACTCTGGTGGAGAAGGGAATGCTTTTCCAGATAACGCTGGTATTGAACCAGAGTGAGATCCCAACGTAAGAATGCCAAGTCCGTCAATTGAAGAACAAATTGACAAGCTAATGAGAGAAGCCGGACAAAAGGCTCGGGATGACCACATCCGCGAAATGGCCATTTACGAGAAAGCCAGGACGCAGTGTCTCGCTCAGTAGTCTGCGGGAAGAAAAGTCTATGATGCCCTTCGCCCTCCTCGGCCTGCTGTGCGCTCTCGTGGCAAAGAAAAAGCCCAACGTAGAGGCAACAACAAGGTGAAGAACGAGAATGACGTTCGAAAACAGCGAAGCGGATCTAAGAAGCAACGTGATCGAGAAAAATTCAGCTGGAATCCATCACTGAGAGATAGGTCGGGAATACTCTTTCCCCCAAGACAAGACAAGGAAAATATTTGACCTTGTCATGAAGCATCAAATGATGACGCTCCCTGAGTCTCGGCATCCCGAACAAATAAAGGAGGTCCATCACTCGGCTTATTGCTCCTACCATCAAGTAATAGGACATCCTATTGAAGACTGCTTCACCTTAAAATACTGGGTCGAAGACCAGTATCAGCAAGGCAGGTTTGCTCTATCCGAAAGTTGGAGGGTAACCCCACCACGAAAGCATAAGCCAAAAGTAACCCATGACGCGAGGGTAAGTCCAGATCAACATCGAGCTTGGAAACGAACTCGTACCTGTCACGTGATAACATTCTCAAAGGAGGAGGAGCACGAGAATATGGATGACCTCTTCCACTGCTTCGCAGATGAGGATGAAGAAGAGGTGGAATTTCCACCGGCACCAAAAGAGCTGGAAGATGGGATACACATCACGGCGGACAATCTAAGGAAAATTAACTTGGGAACGGAAAAAGATCCAAGGCCAACGTTTGTCAGTGAGCTGTTGTCTAAAACACAGGTGGCCACACTAAAGGACGTGTTTATGCAATATAAAGACTGCTTCACATGGAACTATTCCGAGATGCCAGGACTTGTTCTAGAAATAGAGGTGTATAAACTGGAGATATCGCCGGACGTCAAGCCAATCAAACATACGCCAAGAAGAATGCGGCTCGAGCTCGAGATGAGTATCAACGCCGAAGTCAAGAAACTAATCGACTCCAACTTCATCCAGAAAGTTCAATATCCTAACTGGATCGCCAATATCATTCCAGTGATGAAGAAAAATGGGATGGTACGTATCTGCGTGGACTTTTGGGACCTCAACAAAGCTTGTCCGAAGGATGACTTTCCAGTACCTGTTATCGAGCTGATGATTGATAACACGTCCACCCATGAGATCTTCTCCTTCATGGATGGATCTTCGGGGTATAATCAAATAAAGATGCATCCCGAAGACCAAAAGCATACTGCCTTCCGGACTCCATTAGGCATATTCTGCTACAGGGTGATGCCCTTCGATCTGAAGAACGCTGGCGCTACCTACCAGAGGGCCATGACGAAGATCTTCAATGACCTCATATATGAGATTGTTGAATGCTATATCGACGACCTTGTAGTGAAAAGCAAGTCATACGAAGAACATTGGGAACATCTAAACACAATGTTTCAACGTCTTCGAAAATACAATCTAAAGATGAATTCTCTGAAATGCGCGTTTGGAGTCTCCTCCAGAAAATTCCTAGGATTCATCATACGACACCGAGGCGTCTAAATAGACCCATAAAAGATCAAGAAGATTATGTAAATTCCCACGCCAAGAACTCTCAAACAACTGCGGTCTCTCTAAGGAAAAATCGCGTATATCCGGCGGTTCATAGCCAACCTCTTCGGAAAATGTCGTCCCTACAGTCACCTGATGAAGAAGGGGACCCCATTCATCCTGGATCATAAATGAAAAAGTGCACTGGACGAAATCAAGCAATATCTGCAGAACCCGCCGGTACTAACCGCTCCGGTCAAGGGAAATCCCCTCATCTTGTACACAACAGCCCTTAAGGGTTCTTTAGGCGCGCTATGGGCGCAGGAGAACGACCAGGGGAAGGAGAGAGCTCTCTACTATTTGAGTTGAGTTCTTCTAGGGGCAGAAAACAACTACTCCCCCATTGAAAAGCATTGCCTGGCACTGATCTTCGTGATAACGAAGCTTCGACATTATGTCTTGGCACATGATGTCCATCTCATATCAAAAGTGGATCCTCTCAAATACTTGATGTCAAGAGCCATACTAACAGGAAGGCTTGCCAAATGGGCCCTCCTCTTGATGGAATTCTCGATAACATATCGACCCCTCAAAGCAGTGAAAGGCCAGGCCATCGTCGACTTTCTCGCTGAACATCCAATACCGGCCGATTCTCCCTTAAATTGCGAATTGCCAGATGAACACACGTTCGATACAATCGAAGGAGGGAAGGAGGGAAATAATGTCCAATGGGAACTCTACTTCGATGGAGCATCTTCCATAAAGAAGCGGAAGCATAACACCCCTATAATCAAAGCCGGGGTGGGTCTTATCTTCGTGACTCTGCAAGGAGGGATAATGCATTTCTCCTTTTCCTTAATAGAGCCGAGAACAAACAATGAGGCTGAGTACGAGCCTTTGATAGCGGATCTTGAGATCGCTGTCGATATAGGAATTGAAAACTGTTAGTTATATGTATGCCCTAGAGGCCATTATTGTACATACGATGTATATTGTAGTGGATGCTTGGACATATATAGGGAGGACTTTCTTGCTCGACATGATTGTACGCTATCTGGTTGCTCTTTATCTTAACATGTACTCTGATTGTCTCTATGTTACATGTTGATAAAGCCCTTAGGATGAGTACTTGACTACCAGGACTATGATGCGGATCATACTAGTAGGGACAGTGTAGTCGTCAAGTACATCCTTCAAATGTTCCTAGTCGTAAGTGTATCGAGACAGGGCATCGATATACCAGAGTAGACTAGCGTATGCGCTTCTTGACCCATATGATGGGCGATGGATGATCCCATATCTATTGGTGTTTGACATCAGAGAAGGTATACGGGTGCTCAGTGGAGACTGGGTACTCTGGACGGACTCGCCGAGAACTCCCAGATGGTATTATACCTCACGTCAGATGGCAGTTCTCTGGTGACACTGGTACATAGTAGTCTGTAGACCCGAGATCGTCATAGAGTCTTGTGTGATTCCCACTGTTCTTTGATTTCCATCATACCACGTCCAAGAAAGCATGCAAAACGGTGGCTTTTAGGTACAGTCCTGAATCACATGGAGGCAATGAGCGATAGGAGGGGATTCGTCTCTCCCGGTATAGGGAGTTGATGTTGCGCTGTGTTCGATTGGCTATAACTGGAAATCCCTGGCAAGGGTTGCTGAGATTTACTGGTAAGTGTTATCAGTAGTTTCTCGAACAGTTATAGACCTCGTATCGACACGACTTATCAAGCTACTGGGGTCTGATGTTTACCACCCCTAGGCAAGATATGCGACATATCAGACGAAGAGACCGGACTGTACGGGAGTGTTACTGACTGGATTCACAGGAGAATGTACAGTCTTGCTTGTTGATCTTCTGAGCGCTCAATACCTGAGTGGCTGTTACGTTTAGCTGACCGCTTGCAGCTTGTGGGTGTTTGATATGATCATCACCTACTGCCGGCGTATTGACGATTCTTTAGAGTCCTACACAGAGGTTTCTTGGCTCAGGAAAAACTGAGTAGGAGGATATATGTGATATGTGCAGGACCGAGAACAATACGTGTATGTGATACCGTATTAGATTCTCGCGATATGAGATATCGGCCGGGTATATGTGATATAGCCGGGTCATCGGGTCAAGTGTTGAATCGATGAACTGATACAGATTATATTAGTCGGTTATTTATGAAATAGCGGGATTATCGGATCAAGTGTTGATTCGATAATTTAATGTATAATTATATATTTGATATATTAAATTACATTAACTGATATAAGCTCACTAAAAGATTCTTTTTCTCACTCGGATAATACATTGATATATATGCGATATATGTTAATTGTATTATTTTATTTTGTTACAATAAATATTATATATGTGATATATAATATTGTAACATGTTATGGTTATAAATGCAACATGTTTTGTGAAGTTTAATTGAGGTTAGGGTTTGGATTAGGGTTAAGTGTTCATGAAGCTTTCAAGAAGCTTCTTGAAGCTTTGACTTTGACTTGGATATTTTGTGATATTTCCTTAACCCAACCCAACCCTTTACCCTAGTTAAATCTCTACATGGGTTAAGTCTTCATACTTAACCCATGGTTGCAATTCTAACCACACTATGGATTCATTATTCATCACAAAAGAAAAGATCTTCTTCTTCCTTCTTCTTCTTTCATGGAAAAGCTTTCTAGCTTTTTCAAAGGTGATGAAAATGAGTGAGAAATAGAAAACAAATGAGAGCTAAAATCCTACTTCATCATCCTAATCTATCCTAGCCATTTAGATTAGGGTGTTCACTTCATTTAGTGAGTGAGAGCATGTGTTAAAGAAACTTCAAGGTAGATCATCTTAGTTATCGAAGATCGGAAGCAAGCTTGCATCTTTCTCTTCGTGGAGCTTTTCAAGAGTACGGATACTCGATGATCGCAGCGAAGGGACCTCAACACGGAGCTTTAGAAGTGAAGGACCTGACTACAAAGGTTGTAATCCCAAACTCTTAGTGTTAAAGTGTTTAACATGCTTTGTTTTCGCCTAATCTCTAGTCTAAGATCTTGGTTTAGGGTTGTTCGGCACGGATAAATTTTAAATCGGGCATGGTTGATACCTTATAGACCCTTGTGAGTGTGCCTAGTAACCCTACAAAAACCTCCTCATATATGGAGACTCCCAGCTGGTCGTTAGCCAAGTAAATGGTGACTATCAGACGTCTAAACCGGAGTTGGTAAAATATGGTGAAAGAGTGCAGCAAATATTGACTCAAATTCCCTCCTACATCCTGCAAAGCATACCACGTGCGGAAAATAGCAAGGAGGATGCGCTAACCAGGCTCGCTAAGGAACTGGCCGAAGAAAACCTCGATGACGCAAGGATCATTATGCAAAGCCGCAGGATTCTCGCGCCAGCAGAAATATCTCCGAAGTCGTCTGAAAGAAAGAAAGCGACCAAACAAGCGGCCTTCCATTTAGAGGATGAAGAAAAGGCTAAGGATTGGAGAGAAGTCTTCATAGACTACTTCAAATCCCATCGAACACCCAAAAACGCATCTTCTAGACATCAGCTCATGAAACGAGCTCTGTCTTTTGCCTTCGTCAATGATACTCTATATAAGAGATCGTTCAATGGTTTGTGGCTAAGGTGCCTGGGACCAGAAGAAGCAAGGAGAGTCGTCCAAGAAACCAACGACGGATTCTGCGGTTCTCATCAAGCCGGGCCAAAGATGAAGCTGAAGATCAAGAGAATGAGTTACTACTGGCCTACGATGATTCAGGACCGTCTCGAATATGCGAAGCAGTGTCACTCGTGCCAAATTCACGGGGACTTCATCCACCAACATCCAAATCCGCTACACCCAATAATGGCTAGTTGGCCGTTCGAAATGTGGGGAACCGATATAATTGAGCCCATCGAACCAGCGTCATCCAAAGAACATCGGTTCATATTGGTAACAACCGATTACTTCTCTAAATGGGCAGAGGCGGTGCCGCTAAAGGAAGTGAAGACGGAGAACATCCTCCATTTCTTCAGGACACATGTCATCTACCGATTCGGCACTCCGCGACGGATCATCTTGGATAATAGGCCGGCCTACAGAAGCCATAAGATAACCCGCTTCGCACAGCAGCATACTGGAGATACTCTTCAGTCTATAATCCCCGAGCTAACGGTCTAGATGAGGCTTTCAACAATACCTTGACGAGATCATAAAGAACACGGTATCCAGAAACAAAAAGGACTGGCACGAGAGACTGCATTAAGCTCTCTGGGCTTATCGAACCACGTTCAAAACGGCCACGAATACAACGCAATTCACGTTGGTATTTGGCACGGAAGCGGTACTACCCTTGGAGATAGAGCTACCTCTCTACGAGTGGCAATTCGATATGAGCTGACGGATGAAGAAAATGCCCATCTTAGGCTTGAGGAGCTCGACTCCCTCGATGAAACTCGTCTCATGGCTCAGCAAAACCTGGAAGCTTACAAAGCAAGGATGGCGCGCTCATACGAAAGACTAACCAGACCATGAACATTCCGCCAAGGCGAACTCGTACTAGTTGTAAAAAGACCTATGATCCCAAACCGTGCAAAGCGGGGGAAATTCGAACCGAACTATGAGGGCCTGTACATCTTAGACAAGGTCTACCCAGGTGGGGCCTACTTGCTTATGGATATGCATGTCAAAAGACCCATCCAATAAACGGCTGGTTCCTTAAGAAATACTATGTTTGACATGTCACGACTCAGGTTAATGATAGATGACGACGCGTGTTCGCTCGCTGTCTTCCTAAGTCAAGACTCTATAAGTAGTATCCAAAAAAACTTCGCCTTAAACTGGCAATAGACCGAGAGTTCCCTAAACTAACAATGGACCACTACATCCTTAAACTAGTAATGGACCGAGATGTCCCTAAACTAACAATGGACCGTAATGTCCTTAACCTAAAACATCGCCTCAAACACGGCGATAATGGAACTCAAGTCCACAAGTCCTAACGGCGGAGAATGCAACTCAAGTCCCGCTGGCTATACAGCTACCCCGGCGGCGAAGCCCCCCCTTAAGTCCCATTGGCAAACAGAGGGGTAAAAAAAAGACAGTAGGTGCACAAGCGAAATGGGCACTGATGAAAACCCGAAAGAGCTCTGTGAGTAAAAATAGCAGGGCTACCGGCGAGCTTTTGAAAACCCGAAAGGGCGCAATCTCGTGAAATTTTCACTTACGAGATCCTCTCGACTCGTAAGGAGAACTCCTCCTATGAGACCCTCATGGATCATAGGATTCAAAGCCTTAAGCTACAGGGACCTGAACCTGTTCTTAAGCCGTTGTATCCCCCAAGTTGTCCTACAGGCGGTACAATGCTGGCCTTTGTATACAATCCATAGGCACGAATAAACGTTTCCCCCACCAAGTTCCACCAATCACGAGGAATGTCCTCGTATGGTGAACGGCACTTGTAAGTCCTCTCGACTTATAAGGAGAAAATACTCTTATGAGATCCTTACGACTTATAAGAGAAAACACCATATAGAAGTCCTCACGACTTCTAAGGTGAACATACACCTACGAGATCCGCACGACTCGTAGGGAGAAATACCTTTATGAGACCCTTACGGCTCATAGAGTCAAAAAGCCTTAGTCGATAGGACCTCAACCCTGTTTGCTAAGCCACCTTTGTTCAAATCAGCAAAGGTAAATGAAGATTCGCTTCTGGAAATATTCTAGTCACAGCGATGCTGATGCCAAAATTGGTATCAGATCTCAAGTTCCATACGCGCAATAAAAATCACCGAGCAAAAAAAATGCATATGAAATAGCCGAAATGATGGGGCAACTCGCAATAAAAATTAGCGAGCAAAACATATGCATATAAAAACAGCTGAAATGTTTGGGCAACTCGCAATAAAAAACAGCGAGTAAAAAGAAAAGATTAGCCGAAATGATTGAGCACCGCGATAAAAAGCCGAAATGATTGGGCAATCACGACTTTTGCGATATAAAAAGCTGAAATGATAGAGCATCGCGGGAAGAAATAAAAAAATGAATGATGAAACTTTTGCCCTGCACGTGAGTCCACATCAACCCCTGTATACAATCCATAGGTATAAACAAAAAGGGAAACATATTTTCCCACCAGGCTCCGTCAAAGGGGGAGCCAAGTTTTGACGGTTCAAAGACAACCTAGAGACCACCTCGACACTCATCTCGTTACAGCAGACGCAGTGTCAACAACGGCGTTTCTTCTCACTCCAGCAGGATGCAGACGCGACGTCAACAAGCGACCCCAGGGTCAAAACCAAACGGAGCCATGGAAAAGTCCCTAGTTCCAGGCCTCGATGGTTCACAGACAACCTAGAGACCATCTCGACATTCGTCTCATCACAGCAGACGCAGTGTCAACAACAGCGTTTTTTCTCACTCCAGCAGGATGTAGACGCGACGTCAATAAAATGGAACCATGGCAAAGTCCTTAGTTCCAAGTCTCGATGGTTCACAGACAACCTAAAGACCATCTTGACACTCATCTCATTACAGCAGACGTAGTGTCAACAACGGCTTTTCTTCTCACTCCAACAGGGTGCAGATGCGATGTCAACAAAATAGAGCCATGGAAAAGTCCCTACTTCCAGGCCTCGACGGTTCACAGACAACCAAGAGACCGCCTCGACATTGGTCTTGTTACAGCAGACATGGTATCAACAACGACGTTTCTTCTCACTCCAGCAGGATGCATATGCGGCGTCTACAAGCGACCCCAGGGTCAAAACCAAACGGAGCCATGGCAAAGTCCCTAGTTTCAGGCCTCGACGGTTTACAGACAACCTAGAGACCACCTCGACATTCTTCTCGTCATAGCAGACACAGTGTCAACAACGGCGTTTCTTCTCACTCCAGCAGGATGCAGACGCGACGTTAACAAAACGGAGCCATGGCAAAGTCCCTAGTTCCAAGTCTCGACGGTTCACGGACAACCTAGAGACCATCTTGACACTCATCTCGTTACAGCAAACGCAATTTCAACAACGATGTTTCTTCTCACTCCAGCAGGATATAGATGCGACATCAACAAGCGACCCCGGGGTCAAAACAAAAGGAGTCATGGCAAAGTCCCTAGTTCCAAGTCTCGACGGTTCATAAACAACCTAGAGATCACCTCGACATTCATCTCATTACAGCAGACGCAGTGTCGAAAAAGAAAGCGAAGGCCAAATTCCTAGCATCAGGGTCATGACGGCAACTCAAATAAAACCTGAGAAATCCCCAGGTCCGTCAAGAATCTCGACTTCGTCGTCAGCCTCCAGAACTGTGATTTAAAATAAAGGGCATATCAGCATCATTATGAAAATATAAAACTAGAAGGGCAAAGCATACCAACCTTGGCCTGAGGAAAGAACTATGCTTTGTGGGGGTATTGCTTGTGGGGCAACTATGTCGAGCAAGCGCTGGAAGGTTTTTCTCGGAGAGAGATCCACGATGGAAGCCTCCAATTCCCGCAATTCTGAAGAAAGGAAAGGGTCAGATGACAGAAGGGTCATTAAACAAAATGTATATGTATATGAGATTACCTTCAATGCTTCGCCCGCCCTGAGCTGGAGGGATGGCAGCCTCAGCGGTCCCCTCCACACCCTCAGGTGCATCACTGGAGATATTTGTAAAATCTATAGCCAGCGTGGTAGTCTCCAATAAAGGGACAGAATCCGCCGCTGAAGGCTCCAAGGCAGGGATAACGGCTTCAGCAATCTCCTCTACGTTCTCCGGTACGTCACTAGGGATGTCCATGAGATCTATGGACGATGAGACCACCTCTGCCGAAGGGATAGACACTGAAGGGACAGAAGCCATCACCGGGAACTCCACAGTAAGGATAGAAGATTCAGTAATCTCCTCTACACCTGTCGGTCCTTCATGGGAGATATTCATGGAATCCGCAGCCATGACCCGATCTGGACTCAAACCCGCTTCCGCTGCAGAAGTCCCTGAAAAGTTTTTGCAAGAATAAGAAGACATAAAGGTAATACAAATTACTCGCTAAAAAGAAGGACGCGAAAAATACGCATACCAATACGTCGGGGAGCTTGAAGTATGGCTTTTTCGAGCCGTTGTTCTTTTCTCATTAAGTACGCTCGCCGGGCTTCAAGCGTAAATGAATGACTACCCGTTTTTAGTGCAAGCTCGTCTTCGGAAGCATCCGAGATGGGCTGTTTAAGGGCCCGTTCTTCTTCCATTAAAAGAGGAACCATGTGTACCCTTGATCATATCAGATTTTTGCATTATTATATTCCCCATTCTTAATCGTATTGCAAATAAATAGGTGCTTTTGATCCATGTCTGCTAAATAGTTGCAGGTTATAGGTTCTCGGAACAATACAGTGAAAATGGTGAAAAAAATCTACAAAAGTGAGACTACGACCAACAAATAGAAGAATCTTTATGATGCCGCCTACAGTTTAAGGAACAAATGAAGATCAATGAACAGTTCGATTTCACAAAGCACGAAGGCAGCACAAGATTCAAGATTTCAACACGAAGCGAACGGTAAAAGTCCACAACATTCTGCACTGTGGAGATATGGAAGAAACTAGAAAATATTCTGAAGAACCAAGTGAAGAAAACAGAAGCAAATAGCAACATGAAGCAACCCAGAGAAAAAGAGGCCAAGAGCCCATCAAACGGCCGCGTAACCGCGGCCAAACAAGGCTGATGGCCGTGGATCCGCGGCCGTGCTGTACAAGTGTCGGCGCGTGTCGGTGGAGTCGGTGCATTGACCCGATTTTCTTAGGATAGTTTTGTAATTCTAGATATAGATCAGATGTAAACCCTAGGGTTTCTATTATCTATAAATAGGAAGCCTACAGCTCTTTTTGGAGCATGCCTCTTTTTAATTCTAGATTAGAAATTTTCAATTCCTTGTAATCGTCAAAGAGTGCATCAATAAAGTAAGTTTTTTTTATCTTGAATTTCTTATCTGCAATTTTATTTCTCTGCAATTTTTATCTGCTTTAGTTATTTTCCGCAAGTTAATTAGGCTATTAAAAGAAAATCACAAAAATGAATTCCATTGTTAATTCCATAATGAGTGAGTAGTTCCTCACTTGTTAGGGTTAGGATTGGGTCGGTTTGAGAGATAGAAATCTCTCACTCCTTTCTTTCCCGTTCAATATTTTAAAGTAGGACTCTATGCAAATCAAACACACACCGCTCACTACGGCACCCTATCCCACGAGATAACGGTGATTCCCTAGTTAGACCGGTTGTAGTTGATTTCCATAGAGGTTAGGGATAAGAATTAAGAAAGGACGGACAAGGGCCAAAAGGAAGAAACGAAGTTTCTTCCTGATTGCGCTAATCCCCTTTGTTAATTATTAACTTAACACCTAAGATCTTAATTAGGGCAAAGAAAGCGGTGAGTAGAATTAACTTTCCAAATTAACCTAATCCTAACCCCGGCAAGGTTTTAATCCAAATCAAATTCAACCTCAGTTTTTATAGAAAATCAAAACCTACCACAAATAGGAATTGACTCGTTAGAACAACTAGAAAAGAACACGTTTTCCCTGTGGACCGACCCGTACTCAACCGGCTAGCTACCAAGCGACACCGTCTTGATTGCGGTTAATTCTTTAATTTCAAAACGCATACGTACAAAACATCGTAACAATAAAATGGCGCCGTTGCCGGGGATAACGGTAGTTATTTTCTTTTTGTAATTTCGGGTTAATTAAAAATTAAAAAAATCAAATAAAAACTGAAAAATTTTAAAAAAAAATAATTATCATCTTGTTATTTTTTGAAGGGTTTTCATGCGAATTGTGCAGGATCGGAAAGACGAACAGATTCAGATTTGGAAAAATCCAGCAAACAAAACAACAAACAGCAGATCTGAAAATACAGAGGAGAACCACAGCAGATAACAGAAAAAGTTTAGAGACCTGAGTCAACTCTCCTACCACGGAACCGCCGCAATATCAAGCCTTTGGCCGCGGAAACGCGCCTTCTTGCTGACATCAGCAACTAAAAACTTCTCTGTAAGCATTATTTTCCTCTCTTCTGCCCTCTGAAATCCTCTGAAAAATTTTCCTGCAGGGTTCTTTGCGCAAAACTTCTCCCCCTTCTCCAATAAATTGATTTTGTGCAGGATCCTTTGCGCCGCAAATAAAAGGAAAAAAAAATTGGCAAGTGTTTTGGATTTTTGTGTGTTTACTGCTTTGCATTTTTAAAACGGACTTTTAAGAAGCTATAACACCAATCCAGATTGGGTGAGGATTTCATTACCCTTCCTAGGATCTCAAAAATCATAAAAAGCATTTGCATCAACCTTCGAGTTAATTAAAAAATATTAGACACAGCCAATAAGGATTGTCGTTCTTATTAGGACAAAGGAAAGGTTGTAGGTATCGGTCGTTTATCTAAACCTGATTTTGTGATGCCTAGGCTAGAAAAGTGGGAAAGGTAATTTTAAAAGGCTCGTCTCACGGTGATTCGTGAGCGGATCCCTCCTTTCTTTACCTGTGGTTATCTGGCCACAATTGGCAGTGAAGAAACAATTTGAGGATCTCACAACTTGCCCTTTGGAACAATTAGGAGCAGTCTAGTTGACTTAGGAGACCCTAGCTCTAGGCTTGATTGTGCATATTGTGATTGCTTGAAAATGTGTCTAAGCTCCTTATAAAAATCTTTTGCAAAAACTCCTTATAAAAAAGAATTAAAAAACCACAAAACAAAATTTTTACAAAAACTTGCCATTTTGTCGCTAGAAATCCATTGCACCCCACATTCTCTCATTGACGTTTTCTTACCCCCACCTTCTGTTTTTACCTTTTGACTATACTACACCTCGTTAGTGTATGTCCAGTTGGACTAGGGACACTAGCGCCCGTTTAGTCCGTGTCTCGTTAGTGCCTACTGACGACGCGTTCGACTCCGAAGTCGAAATTCCCTCCACTTCTTTACCTTCATCTTCAAATTCATCATCTTCTAAGGAGATGTCGGGATTCAATCTTAACAACCCCTTACCTACGGGACTGATTCCACCTCAAATGGGTGCGAATAACCCACCACACCCTCCTGTCGAAGCGTCCCAAAGAATCGCGCTCCAGGATCTTTTATATCCCATCCGCACCACACTTCCCACTTGTATTTCACTTCCACCGGCTAATGGGGATAACTTCGAAATTAAACCCCACTTCATCAATATGTTGCCCAAATTTCACGGGCTGGAATCGAAGATGCTTACATCTTCATTAACAAATTCCAGTATGTTTGCGCAATGATGAAGACCACACAACTTTCTGACGATGCTATAAGGCTACGTGTCATTCTATTCACTTTATGTGACCTAGCTGAAAAATGGTTATATAGCACAGCATCACACTCCATAAAAAATTGGGAAGAGTTTGTTAAGGCTTTTCTAAAAAAAATTTACCCACACCACAAGACCGCGAGAATTCACAATGAAATTATTCAATTTTCCCAGCTTCCTTTTGAACCCTTTTGGAAGTGTTTTGAAAGATTTAAGGACCTTCTTGTTCAGTGCCCTCACCACGGTATCGAGAATTGGCAACTTTGCCAAACTTTATACGAAGGACTGAACCCAGCAACTAAACAGTTGTTGGAAACCATTTGTTAAGGTCACTTTCTTACAAAATCAAGCGAGGAAGCTTGGAAATTTCTCGACGATCTTGCTGAATAAACACTTCAGTGGGAAAGCACTAAGACCACTTCATCTACTTCATCGGGTCAGTCTAGGGCAGGCATACATCAACTTGATATGTCGATTGCAATGAAGGCCGAAATGGCTGCACTCACGAAAAAACTAGAAGCAATTGAGAGCAAATTCTCATCGCCTTCTCCTGCCCCAGCTTTACCCCCCACGCACTATTTATGCTTGTTGTTCGGATCCATCCCATCTAACCGAAGAGTGTCCTTACAATCCACCTGCTCAAGGAAAAGATCAAGTCAATGCTGCCTTTCAGCAAAGACAAAGAAATGATCCATACTCTTCAACTTATAATCCTGATTGGAGGAGCCGCCCAAATTTTGCTTGGAACCAAAATCAACAACAATTCAAAGGCAATAACAATTTTCAAAGGCCTCCTCCACAACAACAAGCCCCTCAACAAACTCAATATCAGCAACCTTTCCAACCCCAATCTTACCAAAATCAAATGAATAATTTTGTACCAAACAACTCTTATCCTCAAAACAATTTTGTTCAGCCGAATAACGATAAGGTTTCCTCGCTAGAACGAAGTCTGGATGCGTTTTTAAAACAATCTACGCAATCTTCGGCCAGCATCCAATCGTCCATTCAGTCTTTGGTGCAACACACTGCTTCACATGATCAGAGCATCAAAACAATTGAAGCCCAAATTGCACAACTGAATGCTGCGTTAAGCGAGCGAGAGAAGGGAAAACTTCCATCTCAACCACTGCCAAATCCCGGTCACACACAAAATACATATGTTGCTCATGAACAACAAAATCATAATGTGAGTGCCGTGACTACATTGAGATCTAGAAAGGCATTACACAACAACGTTGGTAATAATGATGACACCCCGGCCGCCGCTTTTTCTTCTTCATCTTCTTCAGAGCCTGTTCTTCATTCTTCACAAGGCTTTACTTCTTCTAATTCGAACGGACCCACATCTCACTCCACGATAACACCAACACTGGGATCCGTTCTAACTCCGCAATCTACTCCACAAACATTGGACTCAGCAAATTTTCAAAATATTCCATTTCCAAACAGGTTGAGATCCAATAAACCTACTCCACAAATGGAGAAAATTGTGGAGTTATTCAAACAGGTTAACATTAACATACCTCTCTTGGATGCAATCTAACAAGTCCCTTCTTACGCTAAAATCTTAAAGGACTTATGCACCAAGAAAAGAAAATCGCAGGTACCTAAGAAAGTTTTCGTGGCTAGTGCAGTAAGTGATGCTCTTACACAACCTTTACCCCAAAAACGTAAGGACCCTGGCTGTCCTACAATTTCAATAACAATTGGGGATAAGAACATCAATCGCGTAATTTTAGATCTTGGTGCCAGTGTTAATTTGCTGCCCTATTTAGTATATGAACAATTAGGCGTTGAAGAGCTTAAACCCACCCATTGTACTCTCCAAATGGCCGACCGATCCATCACCCACCTAGGGGTGAGTTAAAGGATGTGTTAATTAAAGTAGGGGACTTCATTTTCCCCGTTGATTTCATTGTTATGGACACACAAGCTGTAGCTAACCCCCGGAGTCAAATTCCGATGATACTTGGTCGACCATTCCTTGCGACTTCTAATGCGATGATCAATTGTCGAAATGGTTCGATGAACCTATCTTTTGGAAACATGACAATTGAACTCAACATTTTTAAGTTGGGGAATCAGCCCTCCGAGCCTAATGCTAATATACTTGATATTTGCTCGATCCAAGAGATCACACAGGAGGACTGTGAGCTCGAATAATTTCTATTCGATCACAGCAGTTTTGACGCCACTAGTGCGTTCCTCCTTGAATCTGACACAGTTTTCACACCCGATAACGATTACGAGTGTTTCACTTTTTCGGACGATTTTGAAGAATCACCACCCGAGTTTGAGTCCTTTGAATTTTCGGATGAGTTAGCTGAACCATCCGACTCGGTTGCTTACACTCGCTTCGAACATTGTTGGAATCCTTCGAGTTCGAGACAGTTTCACCAATTTTACCTTCAATTGTTTCACCTCCAAAACTCGAACTCAAGCTATTGCCGTCTCACCTTAAATACGCTTCTTAGGTGAGAATGAGACCCTTCCTGTTATCATTTCGGCCTCTCTAGCCCTCGAGCAAGAGAAAGCCCTTTTAATGGTCATACAAAATAATCGGCAAGCTTTTGGCTGGACTATGGCGGACATCAAGGGGATTAGTCCCCTCATAGTTGAACATCATATACATATGATGGATGATGCCAAGCCAGTTAGGGATCCACAGAGACGCCTCAACCCCATAATGAAGGAGGCTGTTATAAAGAAGATTGTAAAATGTCTATATAGTGGTATCATTTTCCCTATCTCTGATAGCCAGTGGGTTAGCCCCATTCACGTTGTCCCAAAGAAATCGGGCATAACGGTCATAACTAATGAGGCGAATGAGTTAATACCTACTCGCACCTAAACTAAGTGGCGAGTGTGCATCGATTATAGAAAACTCAATGCCACGACACAGAAAGACCACTTTCCATTACCTTTTATTGAGCAAATGCTAGAACGATTGGCTGGGCATGAATTTTACTGCTTCTTGGATGGCTACTCCGACTATAATCAAGTTCCCATCGCCGAAAAGGACCAAGACAAGGCCACATTTACTTGTCCTTTCGGTACATTCGCTTACCGTCACATGCCCTTTGGGTTATGCAATGCACCCGCTACCTTCCAGCGGTGTATGATGGGCATCTTTTCTGACACGGTCGAAAAATTCTTGGAGATTTTTATGGATGATTTCTCCATTTTCGGCGACTCCTTTGATGAGTGTTTGCTACATTTAGACGCAGTTCTTACCCGTTGTAGGGATAGGAACCTCACTTTAAATTGGGAGAAATGCCACTTTATGATACGAGAGGGTATTGTCTTAGGACATATCATCTCGCAAAACGGTATTGAGGTTGATAAAGCTAAGATTGAAGTCATTTCCAATCTTCCTCCTCCTAAGTGCGTCAAAGACATCCGAGCCTTCCTTGGCCATGCCGGTTTCTATAGACGGTTCATCAAGGATTTTAGCAAGATAGCTAGACCCTTGACTCTTTTGTTGGCCAAAGACACCACGTTTGATTTTGACTCAACCTGCATGAAGGCGTTCGAGTCGTTGAAAAACTCACTTATTTCCGCACCCATTCTTTCATCTCCTGACTGGACGCATCTATTTGAAATTATGTGCGATACATCTGATTTCGCCATTGGTGTTGTCCTTGGACAGCACATAAATAAGATGCCGCACGTAATTTATTACGCTAGCCGAACATTAAACGAGGCCCAATTGAATTACACAACAACTGAAAAAGAATTCTTAGCTGTTGTGTTTACACTAGAAAAGTTCAGGCCCTATTTAATCGGCTCTCCAGTCATCGTTTACACGGACCACTCAGCTCTTCGCCATCTTTTCGCGAAGAAGGATGCTAAATTTCTGCTGATACGTTGGATTCTCTTGCTACAAGAGTTTGACATTGTCATAAGAGACAAGAGAGGATGTGGAAACGTAGTCGCCGACCACCTTTCACGACTCCCTTCTTCGCCAACACTTCAAATTCCTATTAAAGACTTTTTTCCAGATGAGTGGCTCTTAACTGTGTCAAGCGAACCTTGGTTCGCTGATATCATAAATTATTTGGCCACCGGACTGATACCAAACAATTGGTTGAAACAGGATAAACTCAGATTCCTGTCCCAAGTAAAACATTTTTACTGGGATGAACCGTATCTCTTCAAATACTGTTCCGACCAAATCATTCGTCGGTGTGTCCCCTACAACGAGTTTAAGAGTGTGCTGTAATTCTGCAACGATCAAGCGTGTGGCGGGCATATTTTCCCCAAGAAGACAGCAGAAAAAATCTTGCAGTGTGGCTTCTACTGGCCACGACTTTTTAAAGACACATACGAATACTCCAAGACATGCTCCCGGTGCCAACACTTGGGCCGGATATCTCGGAGAAATGAAATGCCGTTCCAACCAATTTTGGTTGTTGAAATTTTTAATGTTTGGGGGATAGACTTTATTGGGACCATTTCCCAACTCTTTTGGGAACATGTATATTCTACTTGCTGTTGACTATGTTTCAAAATGGGTCGATGCTGTGCCCAGACGAACTAATGACAACAAGGTTGTCGTTAGATTTCTCAAAGAAAACATTTTTTCGCGGTTTGGTCATTCTCGTGCGATTATCAGTGATAATGGATCTCACTTCTGTAATAGGACTTTCGAGTCCTTAATGCGAAAATACTCCATTACTCACAAGCTGTCAACGCCCTATCATCCCCAAACTTGTAGGCAAGCCAGATGTAAATCCCCGTTTCCTTTCTAAATGAAGTTTCCTATTTTCTGAATTCTAGTGATTACCTTATTCTTGTCTTCGTATATTTTTTTAGTTGGTTGTTAAGGTTGATATTTAAACCCAATCTTTTCCAGCTCTTTTGGAATTATAGTCCAAACCCTAAAGCTAAAACCCAAGATTTAAAACCAAAGCCGAAATAAACCAAAATGAGCAAAACACTTAACCTTAAACCAAATTTTAAACATTCAGCCCGTTTCCTTTTACCAAGCCCACACTTTTCTTTTAAATAAATTTCCTTATAAACCCTAGCCGGCCCCTCACTATTTTTCCCCAGCCCACATAGTTTTTAAATTCTTTAAACAATTTTTTAGCTGGCCCGTTCCCTTCACTCAGCCCACACTCTTTATAAATCCATTAATAAATTTTACCAGCCCGCTACCCTCAGCCCATTCCCTTTAATCTCCCCTACAGCCCACGAAGTTTATTTTTTAAAGGGAATTTCTTTTTTACGGGCCCGGCCCAGCTCAGCAGCCCAACTCCCTTACCTTTTTCCTCAACTCACCCGCTCCACTGTTCATCTCCTCCCTTAAAATTCCCAACGGTAACCTTCCGTGACTCGCGCGCACGATCCCAGTTCCTCGCCGCGCCTCGCATCCACGACCACGCCCCCGCTCCTGCCGTTACACCCACGTTTTTGTTCAACCCCGTCTCCAACTCACCCCTCATCTCTCCCTCTACATTCACCGAGCACCCAAACCTCCCACAACCTACTGCAACCTCCACCCTCGACGACGACGACGACGAACTTTCCTCCGATCCCCTTCTGCATCACCTCACGTCTCCTCCACCAACCTCCTCCCTACACGACTCCTCCTTCATCAACTTCAGCCTCCTTCACACCCACTCCCCTGCACACAAACCCATTTCACCCGAGCCAACCGCCACCTTACACTCTCGACGCCGACGAGCCCCCGCCACTGCACCTTAACCACGTCGTCGACCTCCACCTCCTCAGCATCGTCACCATCACCATAATTCCCTACCCCCACTGCTCAACTTTTCCCTCTCTCCAAAACTCCAAAACCCATTTTCCAAACAATTTCCCTCACTGTGAACTCCACTGTGCGCGTCACCGGAGCGACCATCGCCGACATCGTCGACCCCAGCAAGTCCCAGGCCAACCACGGAGCACCACCTCCACTTCCAGCAAGCACTTGACGGCTCCGGCGAACTCCGACGTCAAACCCGTGTCTCGAGCCAAGCTCGCGCGAACTTGTTTCGCGGCGTACAACGCGCGTTCGTGACATCGTTACTGCCGTGCGACCCCGAGGCGTTTTTCAGGCAAGTATTTACTTGCTTCATGCTAATTTAGTTGTGTTACAAACCTAAATCACATAGTTATTAAACTTACCGATTACCGATATATATCATGACCTAAGTGCTCGATGTTAGATCCCAATGGAAATGATTGTTTATTATGACGGAGACTAATATTTTCTGTTGGCCCATAGGATTATGAATATCGTGTATGAATCTCGCTGGAAAATCCAATTGTTAGTGACAAAAATCGATACCCCCAAACATGCAGTTAAAACTAATATTTTCTCGTATCTGAAAATGAATAAAATCACCGTAAATTACATATATGCTGGAAAGATGCGTTCGAGGGCTTAAATCGAAGCCGACTCGACGAACTTTAACCCTATGTAAAATTCTAATGATTTCTGTTCTGAAACCGTGATGATAGTTGGATCGGAATGCGACTCTGGACTGCAGTCCAGAGCGTTTCAGATTATTGTGTTCTGTCCCAAGACCTGTATCACTGTGTTTCCTGAAGTCGTATGTTACGGAACTCTACATTAGATTAAAGATAATTTTGTTAGATAAATAAAACAGGTGGTTCCATTCCGTTTCATCGCCATTTACTATTTTAAACTGTATTTAAAAGGGCAGAACGTATAACTGTCCAGAACAGATTCTGAAATGACACCCTGAGGTTAAACTGTGTATAACTTTCAACGTACAGATGCGATTGAGGATCCGTCTGTTGCGTTGAATACTTTATCGAGAACCCTAGATTTCATTTAACTGTGACATCGCTAAATTCTGAGCCCAACTGGGTGCAATTCGTGTCGCGAAACGGACGTTCAGTTCTGAAACTGAATTTCCAGCCGCGAGCACTTAAAATGAAATAGCTGTATCTTGAGAACCGGAATCCCGATTGAACTGAAACAAATTGTGATAAATTGCTGACTGAGTGTTCTATTTAACCTACTTGTATTATTTTGCTGGATTCGTAATATATTAATTTATGCAATTTATTTTAGTTAAAGACATGCATGTTGGTTCATAATATACATGGTTTATTGATAGCATACAATACATATATCATTCCCTTGCCATTTATTCAGTGTTAGTGCATATGGACATTGCATTATCGTGCGTGATAGATGTTGGTTTAGGAGTGACGGGTACACCAATGGAAAGTGAATATTCATGACCGTGATTGATACAGTGAACAGTGATGAAACCGTGTCGTTGGTATACTCGTACACAACTAGATCAATATCATAAATAGTGTAAACCTGGGGAAAAAGGGAAAATCAAAGTGGAAAGAGTATCGTATTTAGCGGGACCGTGTTTAGAGGATGATCATTCGAACTGTGATACTGATACGTGTAGGATAGGATCTAGCGATCCGGCTGACAGGGTTATGTCCCGGGCATGTGGGCCGTGGTCTCGGGTATGTACGAGACTCCTGTTAAACATGATCCTCCTTCCACTATGTGATTTCAAACATGACCTAGAGACCGATAGGGACACATAACATATTCTGCATCATATAGTGACATAGCGATTACTTGTATTGTTCCTACACCAGTATTACCTCTTATACCTGTTTCATCTTATTATCATTGTGTCGCTCTGACGACCTGAGTATGCATGCTCAGATTCCGCGGGAGGACCAGCACAGGAGACGGATGAGATATAGTCTGGCGTACTCCCTACCTTTACTGCTTTCCATAGAGTGATCGTGAGATTGAACTTGGTTAGTTATTGTTCTTATTATATGTAATTTGTGAACAATGGAATTTCAATGTAATAAATTAGTGATGTGATTCCTTTAATACTGTGCTTTATTTACTGATTACCATGTAATGCTAGAAGCTGAAGTGTGACTACGGCGGGATGATTCCTTGACCGTAGGAGCATGGCTGGCCTAGTCATCCCTCGTTTCCGTATTTTGGGAAGCGGGGCGTGACATGGTTTAGTTGGTATCAGAGCCTGTGTTTAGTATCAAGGAATAACATTAACTATGCTGTATTACGTTATTCTTGTTTCACTACTCTTGATTTCCATCCTTGAATCTGATCCTATCCTTTTGAATCTTCCAGTGATATGACGTCCCCGAACGACCCCTCCTCGGACTCCAGCTCTCAGGACCGCACGGAAAGAATACTCAGTGCACTGACCACTCTAGCGGAAGCTCAGGAGAGGAAGACAGATTTGCTTACTGAGGGACTCAGGGCGATTACTGCCGTAGGAGGACCCTCCGCACTCATTACCGCCCCCGAGGGCGCTACTCCACCAGCTTATCAAGCTAGGGCTGGTACCGTATCAGACTTCCGACGGTTACACCCAGCTGCATTCACAGGGCTAGCTGAACCCCTTGAGGCTGAACAATGGCTGGTGAACATGGAAAATTTATTGACAGCCACCAGGATTCCAGAGGAAGACAGAGTGGACGTAATAAAGATTCAATTAGAAGACGAAGCCCGTACATGGTGGTCGGTGGAAGAAAGCAGACTTGATGAACCGATTGAATGGAGCAAGTTTAAGGAGTGCTTCTTAGATCATTATTTTCCTCCCACAGCCAAGGCAGAAATGGAGGAAAAGTTTATTCTTTTAAAGCAGAATGGACGCCCAGTGGACGTATATGCGGCAGAGTTCAACCGTCTGAGCCGCTTTGCTCCATACATGGTCAAATCAGAGGCCACCAGGGCCAGACGCTTTCTTCAGGGGCTAGATTTTGAGTTGCAGCAGTTGATTGCATCGTTGGATTTGCAGACTTTCGCACAGGTACTCAACGCGGCGAGAGTTCAGGAGCAATTGATTAACAAGTTCAGAAGACCCCCAGTCGTTCCAGCACGTACCCACGCGCCTTCTCGAGGAGCCATACCAGTTCACAGAGCAGGAACGACACAAATGAAGCGCCCGTTTGTACCACAGCATCGCCCCCAGAGACAGGGCGTAACTTGCGGCTATTGCGGTAGAGGAGGACATACCCAGAAGGACTGTCGCCGTGCCAAGGGACAGTGCTTGATTTGCGGTTCCAGTCAGCACAGGATTAACAGTTGCCCTGAGCGAGCAGAGATACAGGGAGGTTCTGGACTGCCACAGCAGAGGCCACAGGAGCAGAGGCAACCATTTACAGGTCGCGGTCAGGGACGGGCTTTCACCTGGACCGCCGAGCAGGCAGAGGCGTCAGGAGACGTGGTTACAAGTACTCTACTCGTACATTCCTTGCCAGCTAGAGTATTTATTTGATTCGGGAGCATCGCATTGTTTCTTGTCTGAGCATTTCACTAACACACACTCAATACCACATGAACCACTAACCAAGGGATGGAAAATTCATACGGGTAATGGCATTATTATATCTAGTCGAGAATGTAGATTATGCCCAGTTGTAGTGTGTGGCAGGGAATTCTATGCGAATTTCCTTTTGATCGGGACAGGCAGTTACGACGCAATTCTCGGGATGGATTGGATGAGCACTTTCCATGCAGTTATCGACTGTCGGGCAAGGAAGGTGATCTTCCGCATCCCCAACACCCGGAGTTTATTTTCGAGGGCGGAAGCGAATCTTTGGAACCAGCTAAGTACAGAGCAAAGCCTAAGGAGCTGACAGCTATGGAGATTGATAAGAGCCCAGCCCTAGAAATTGTTCGGGACTTTCTGGACGTATTTCCCGAAGATCTACCAGGTATACCACCTCCTCGAATTTTGAAGTTCTCAATAGATTTGATTCCAAGTACAGCCCCAGTATCCAGGGCCCCGTATAGAATGGCACCAGTTGAGTTGGCGGAGTTGAAGAAGCAGGTTGAAGAACTTTTGGAGAAGGGATTTATTCGGCCAAGCGCTTCACCGTGGGGTGCACCAGTCCTGCTAGTAAAGAAGAAGGATGGATCACTGCGAATGTGTATAGATTATCGGGAGCTGAACAAGGTCACAATAAAGAACAAGTACCCAATACCGCGCATTGAAGACCTATTCGATCAGCTAAATGGAGCCAAGATATTCTCGAAGTTGGATCTCCGTTCTGGATATCATCAAATCAGAGTAGCAGCCGAGGATGTATTCAAGACGGCTTTCAGGACCCGGTACGGACATTACGAGTTCCTTGTGATGCCGTTCGGTGTTACCAATGCCCCAACAATATTCATGGACTTGATGAACAGAGTATTCGCAAAATACTTGGACACGTTCGTCGTTGTGTTTATCGACGACATACTTGTCTACTCGAAGACCCGGGAAGAGCACGCTGAACATTTGCGCATGGTACTACAAATTCTTCGGGAAGAAAAGTTGTATGCGAAGCTGAGCAAGTGTGAATTCTGGCTTAACAAGGTTCAGTTTTTGGGACATATTGTTTCGGGCGAAGGTATCTCGGTGGACCCGACGAAGATAGAATCTGTCAGAGATTGGCCAACGCCGAAGTCAGTAGCCGAGATCAGGAGCTTTCTGGGATTGGCAGGTTATTATCGGAGATTCGTCCAAGATTTCTTAAGAATCGCGGAACCATTGACTAGGCTGACACGGAAGGACGTGCCGTTTACATGGACAGAGGAATGCACTCAGGCATTCGACACACTAAAGCAGAAGTTAACCACGGCGCCTATTCTCACAGTACCAGATGATTCCGGTGGTTTAGTGATACACAGTGATGCCTCAGGGAAGGTTTTAGGCTGTGTTTTGATGCAGCACGGCCGAGTGGTTGCTTACGCCTCTCGACAACTGAGGAACCACGAGAAGAACTACCCCACGCATGACTTGGAGTTAGCTGCGGTAGTCTTTGCGTTGAAGATTTGGAGGCACTATCTATTGGGTGAGAAAGTGGAGGTATACACGGATCATAAAAGTTTGAAATATGTTTTCACTCAGAAGGAACTAAACATGAGGCAGCGCCGATGGCTAGAGCTGATGGCAGATTATGACTTGGACCTTCAGTATCACCCGGGGAAGGTCAATGTTGTACCAGATGCGCTTAGTCGCAAGCCAGCGGTTATGATGTTGACCGATCAGAGAAGCATTATTGAGGACTTTCAGAGGCTTGAACTTGAAGTCGTTACGCCGAACGCACTCAGTCAACTTTGGCAGCTACAGGTGCAATCTTCCCTGGTGGATCGCATCAAGATTGCACAAGCGGATGATCCCCGATTGCAAAAGTTCAGAGAGCAAGTGGAAGCTGGACTAAGAACGGATTTGATTATACATGAAGATGGCTCTCTGAGATTCGGTAGCAGACTTTGCATACCTAAAGGAGATGTTCGAGAAGAAGTTTTGGCTGAAGCACACAGTTCAACTTATTCTGTGTATCCAGGAGGTACAAAAATGTATCAGGACCTAAAGCAGCACTTTTGGTGGAACGGAATGAAGCGGGAAATTGCAAGGTTCGTATCCAGGTGCTTGGTATGTCAGCAGGTGAAGGCGGAACACCAGAGGACAGCAGGATTGTTACAACCATTGCCGATACCTGAATGGAAGTGGGAGCACATTACTATGGATTTCGTGACGGCCTTACCACGGAGCCCTAGGGGCAATAACGCTATTTGGGTTATCGTCGATCGCCTCACAAAAGCTGCACACTTCCTACCTTTCCGAGTGGGACAGTCGACAGAATCACTGGCAGAAAGATATATGCAAGAGATTGTGCGACTTCACGGTGTTCCAGTCAGCATTGTGTCAGACCGGGACACGAGATTCTTGTCGCACTTTTGGAAGAGCTTACAGGAGAGTTTGGGAACCCACCTTAAATTCAGCACAGCTTATCACCCACAGACGGATGGACAATCCGAGCGTACGATTCAGACGCTCGAGGATATGTTGAGAGCCTGTATGTTGGACTTTTAGGGTTCCTGGGAGGACCATCTGCATCTAGTCGAGTTCTCTTACAACAATAGTTATCAAGCTAGTATTCAGATGGCTCCTTTTGAAGCACTATACGGGCGGAAGTGTCGATCCCCAGTATGTTGGGATGATGTGGGAGAACGAAGATTACTGGGCCCCGAACTCATTGTGCAGACAGTCGACAAAGTCCAAATGATCAGGCAACGTATTAAGACGGCTCAGGATCGACAGAAGAGTTGGGCAGATACCAGCAGAAGAGCACTAGAATTCGAAGTCGGAGATCATGTGTTCTTGAAGATTTTCCCTACTCGCGGAGTTATCAGATTCGGAAGTTGGGGAAAACTTAGTCCCCATTTTATCGGACCTTTTGAGGTGCTAGAGCGAGTAGAAGAGGTGGCCTATCGACTTGCCTTGCCTCCATCGCTAGCTGGTGTGCACAATACCTTCCACGTGTCACAGTTGCGGCGTTATGTCCGGGATGAGAGCCATGTCCTGGACCATTCGGAACTAGTTTTGGGAACCGATCTGTCATACGAGGAGCAGCATACTACCATCCTCGACCGCAGAGAGAAAGTGCTGAAGAATATAGTCATTCCGTTAGTCCGAGTGTCTTGGGGCGGTCGTTCCCCAGGGGAATCCACCTGGGAGCGGGAGGAAGATATCCGTGATCGTTATCCACCTCTCTTTGTTTAGTACACTGTTTCTTGTATCTTTGTTAAATTTCGAGGACGAAATTTTTGTTAAGGGGGGTATGATGTAAATCCCCATTTCCTTTCTAAATGAAGTTTCCTATTTTCTGAATTCTAGTGATTACCTTATTCTTGTCTTCGTATATTTTTTTAGTTGGTTGTTAAGGTTGATATTTAAACCCTACCTTTTCCAGCTCTTTTGGAATTATAGTCCAAACCCTAAAGCTAAAACCCAAGATTTAAAACCAAAGCCGAAATAAACCAAAATGAGCAAAACACTTAACCTTAAACCAAATTTTAAACATTCAGCCCGTTTCCTTTTACCAAGCCCACACTTTTCTTTTAAATAAATTTCCTTATAAACCCTAGCCGGCCCCTCACTATTTTTCCCCAGCCCACTTAGTTTTTAAATTCTTTAAACAATTTTTTAGCTGGCCTGTTCCCTTCACTCGGCCCACACTCTTTATAAATCCATTAATAAATTTTACCAGCCCGCTACCCTCAGCCCATTCCCTTTAATCTCCCCTACAACCCACGAAGTTTATTTTTTAAAGGGAATTTCTTTTTTACGGGCCCGGCCCAGCTCAGCAGCCCAACTCCCTTCCCTTTTTCCTCAACTCACCCGCTCCACTGTTCATCTCCTTCCTTAAAATTCCCAACGGTAACCTTCCGTGACTCGCGCGCGCGATCCCAGTTCCTCGCCGCGCCTCGCGCCCACGACCACGCCCCCGCTCCTGCCGTTACACCCACGTTTTTGTTCAACCCCGTCTCCAACTCACCCCTCATCTCTCCCTCTACATTCACCGAGCACCCAAACCTCCCACAACCCACTGCAACCTCCACCCTCGACGACGACGACGAACTTTCCTCCGATCCCCTTCTGCATCACCTCACGTCTCCTCCACCAACCTCCTCCCTACACGACTCCTCCTTCATCAACTTCAGCCCCCTTCACACCCACTCCCCTGCACACAAACCCATTTCACCCGAGCCAACCGCCACCTTACACTCTCGACGCCGACGAGCCCCCACCACTGCACCTTAACCACGTCGTCGACCTCCACCTCCTCAGCATCGTCACCATCACCATAATTTCCTAGCCCCACTGCTCAACTTTTCCCTCTCTCCAAAAATCCAAAACCCATTTTCCAAACAATTTCCCTCACTGTGAACTCCACTGTGCGCGTCACCGGAGCGACCATCGCCGACATCGTCGACCCCAGCAAGTCCCAGGCCAACCACGGAGCACCACCACCGCTTCCAGCAAGCACTTGACGGCTCCGGCGAACTCCGACGTCAAACCCGTGTCTCGAGCCAAGCTCGCGCGAACTTGTTTCGCGGCGTACAACGCGCGTTCGCGACATCGTTGCTGCCGTGCGACCCCGAGGCGTTTTTCAGGCAAGTATTTACTTGCTTCATGCTAATTTAGTTGTGTTACAAACCTAAATCACATAGTTATTAAACTTACCGATTACCGATATATATCATGACCTAAGTGCTCGATGTTAGATCCCAATGGAAATGATTGTTTATTATGACGGAGACTAATATTTTCTGTTGGCCCATAGGATTATGAATATCGTGTATGAATCTCGCTGGAAAATACGATTGTTAGTGACAAAAATCGATACCCCCAAACATGCCGTTAAAACTAATATTTTCTCGTATCTGAAAATGAATAAAATCACCGTAAATTACATATATGCTGGAAAGATGCATTCGAGGGCTTAAATCTAAGCCGACTCGACGAACTTTAACCCTATGTAAAATTCTAATGATTTCTGTTCTGAAACAATGATGATAGTTGGATCGGAATGCGACTCTGGACTGCAGTCCAGAGCGTTTCAGATTATTGTGTTCTGTCCCAAGACCTGTATCACTGTGTTTCCTGAAATCGTATGTTACGGAACTCTACACTAGATTAAAGATAATTCTGTTAGCTAAATAAAACAGGTGGTTCCATTCCGTTTCATCGCCATTTACTATTTTAAACTGTATTTAAAAGGGCAGAACGTATAACTGTCCAGAACAGATTCTGAAATGACACCCTGAGGTTAAACTGTGTATAACTTTCAACGTACAGACGCGATTGAGGATCCGTCTATTGAGTTGAATACTTTATCGAGAACCCTAGATTTCATTTAACTGTGACATCGCTAAATTCTGAGCCCAACTGGGTGCAATTCGTGTCGCGAAACGGACGTTCAGTTCTGAAACTGAATTTCCAGCCGCGAGCACTTAAAATGAAATAGCTGTATCTTGAGAACCGGAATCCCGATTGAACTGAAACAAATTGTGATAAATTGCTGACTGAGTGTTCTATTTAACCTACATGTATCATTTTGCTGGATTCGTAATATATTAATTTATGCAATTTATTTTAGTTAAAGACATGCATGTTGGTTCATAATATACATAGTTTATTGGTAGCATACAATACATATATCATTCCCTTGCCATTTATTCAGTGTTAGTGCGTGTGGACATTGCATTATCGTGCGTGATAGATGTTGGTTTAGGAGTGACGGGTACACCAATGGAAAGTGAATATTCATGACCGTGATTGATACAGTGAACAGTGATGAAACCGTGTCGTTGGTATACTCGTACACAACTAGATCAATATCATAAATAGTGTAAACCTGGGGAAAAAGGGAAAATCAAAGTGGAAAGAGTATCGTATTTAGCGGGACCGTGTTTAGAGGATGATCATTCGAACTGTGATACTGATACGTGTAGGATAGGATCTAGCGATCCGGCTGACAGGGTTATGTCCCGGGCATGTGGGCCGTGGTCTCGGGTATGTACGAGACTCCTGTTAAACATGATCCTCCTTCCACTATGTGATTTCAAATATGACCTAGAGACCGATAGGGACACATAACATATTCTGCATCATATAGTGACATAGTGATTACTTGTATTGTTCCTACACCAGTATTACCTCTTATACCTGTTTCATCTTATTATCATTGTGTCGCTCTGACGACCTGAGTATGCATGCTCAGATTCCACGGGAGGACCAGCACAGGAGACGGATGAGATATAGTCTGGCGTACTCCCTACCTTTACTGCTTTCCATAGAGTGATCGTGAGATTGAACTTGGTTAGTTATTGTTCTTATTATATGTAATTTGTGAACAATGGAATTTCAATGTAATAAATTAGTGATGTGATTCCTTTAATACTGTGCTTTATTTACTGATTACCATGTAATGCTAGAAGCCGAAGTGTGACTACGGCGGGATGATTCCTTGACCGTAGGAGCATGGCTGGCCTAGTCATCCCTCGTTTCCGTATTTTGGGAAGCGGGGCGTGACACCAAGATTTTGAATCGGCAGATTAAACAGATATTGGAGAAAACGGTTTCCAAAAACCGTATGATTGGTCATCAAAACTGATTGATGCACGTTGGGCATTCCGTACTGCCTATAAGACCAATCTTGGCATGTCTCCATACAGGCTTGTTTATGGAAAGGCTTGCCACCTTCCAGTTGAAATAGAGCATACGGCATTTTGGGCAATTAAAGAGTTGAACCTATCTTTGGGAGATGCGGGCAGCAATAGAAAGCTCCAGATGAACGAATTAGACGAGCTGCGGGATGAGGCCTATGAGAACTCAGAAGTTGTTAAAAACCGAACGAAGGTGTTCCACGATAAACACCTTACGCGCAAGACTTTCAAACTTGATCAACAGGTTTTACTTTACGACACTCGGTTACATTTCCATCCCGGAAAGCTCAAATCTCGATGGAAAGGGCCATTTTTGGTACGCACCGTATATCCGCACGGTACGGTCGATTTAGAAAACCCGGAGGACGGTTCACTGTTTAAAGTGAACAAATATCGACTTAAACCGTTCCTCACTGTGGACCCTTCGGAGGAGCTCCTGTTTTTACAGGAGCCGATCTACATTGACCGATCTTCCTCTATCTACCCCTAAATTTTCGATTATCTAGCCAAAACACTGTTTCAAACAAGTTTGGGGGTATGTACCATTTGTAATTATATTAAAACAAAATAAATAAAAAAATGAAAATTTGAAAGAAAAAAAAATTGGGGTATTTTTTGTAAATTTCTAGTTTTAATAAAATAAAAAAAATAAAAATAAACAGGGGAGTGCCGACAATTTTGACCCTCTTGGTGTAGCCTGACAGTGAGGACACTGTCAAGTTTAAGTTTGGGGGTATGCTCGGTAAGGTTTCTTCCTTTGCATTCATGTGTATATTTTTGCATTTGCATACTTATTTTAAAACCCTTAAAAAATTGGAAATTTTTAAAAATTATAAAAATTGAAAAATCCAATTTTGGCCATAATTGACTTAAGTTCGCCAAGACGGTTAACTAGCTAGGAAAAACTAGATCCTAAATTTAGTAAATTAAAAACCCTAAAAATAACCTTTTTTAAAATTTAACGGTAGAAAATATATGTCCTTGTGGTTTATTTAGAAATAGGCAAATTTTGAGTTCAGTTCTTGGGCTAAGTCAAAATAAGGGAAGAGTATTGAATTTTTATCTGAAGTGTAAGTCTGAAAAATAATTCTGAAGCTTAAATCTAAATTCTGAAAATATATATCCTACAATTAGCACATACACGCACCTTGAAACTTGGAATAGTAGAGGATACCTTGAAATGCTCTTGTCTAAAATCCTTAGTATGAAGGAAAATAAAATAAAAGTACAAGAGTGAATGAAGAGATATAAAAAAAATGAACACTGGTTTTGTAATTACTTAAGGCTGCGTAAAATAAAAAAATATATAGCGAGGATGCTTTATCACCTAGTGCCTTAGACCAACTGTTTGGGAGTCACGGCTAAAGCCTTAGGTATTACAAGACGAGGAATTGCGCCTTAATGCGCAAACACATTTTGTAATCGGTCATTAGTACCTCTAGAAGTATTAACGGTCGCATGAAGGATGTGTGAGAAATTTCATCTAAAATTCACCAACTAAAAGTACTTTGGACGATGGACAAGGGTATGATAGCTTGAATTGAATTTCCAAGTGTAGGGGTGATACATACACACACGTAGGGGTATATGATTGGGGTTTGGATGAGAGATATGGATGAAAGATTGGGCTTACACCTTCAATAGAGATGATAAAAATTCCTAAGTTGAGATGGAACCTTAAAAGGAAAATTCAAAAGATGCTGAAAGCTAAATAAATTTACAGAACATATATGATCTTAAGTTAAATGATAAGCGAGTGTGAAAAATATGGGTTGATAATTTCTAAGTTGAAGATAATAGAATTTCTTGCTAGAACACCAAATTGAAAAATGAAAGTCAATAGGCCAAATTGATCGGATTTTGTGGGTAGTATCCGCTGAAAACCCTCAGGAGACAACACTCCAACTAGGGACACCTAGAGGTTTAACGGCTTGTTGCATGAGCTCAGTGCAATCGCGATTCGCTGCGAAAGTGAGGTTAGGTTTTTTCGAGAATAAATTAGTTTTGCTCGGGACGAACAAAAGATAAGTTTGGGGGTATTTGTTCATATCAGATTTTTGCATTATTATATTCCCCATTCTTAATCGTATTGCAAATAAATAGGTGCTTTTGATCCATGTCTGCTAAATAGTTGCAGGTTATAGGTTCTCGAAACAATACAGTGAAAATGGTGAAAAAAATCTACAAAAGTGAGACTACGACCAACAAATAGAAGAATCTTTATGATGCCGCCTACAGTTTAAGGAACAAATGAAGATCAATGAACATTTCGATTTCACAAAGCACGAAGGTAGCACAAGATTCAAGATTTCAACACGAAGCGAACGATAAAAGTCCACAACATTCTGCACTGTGGAGATATGGAAGAAACTAGAAAATATTCTGAAGAACCAAGTGAAGAAAACAGAAGCAAATAGCAACATGAAGCAACCCAGAGAAAAAGAGCCCAAGAGCCCATCAAACGGCCGCGTAACCGCGGCCAAACAAGGCTGATGGCCGCGGATCCGCGGTCGTGCTGTACACGTGTCGGCACGTGTCGGTGTGTGTCGGTGGAGTCGGTGCATTGACCCGGTTTTCTTAGGGTAGTTTTGTAATTCTAGATGTGAATCGGATGTAAACCCTAGGGTTTCTATTATCTATAAGTAGGAAGCTTACAGCTCTTTTTGGAGCATGCCACTTTTTAATTCTAGATTAGAAATTTTCAATTTCTTGTAATCGTCAAAGAGTGCATCAATAAAGTAAGTTTTTTTATCTTGAATTTCTTATCTGCAATTTTATTTCTCTGCAATTTTTATCTGGCGTAGTTATTTTCCGCAAGTTAATTAGGCTATTAAAAGAAAATCACAAAAATGAATTCCATTGTTAATTCCCTAATGAGTGAGTAGTTCCTCACTTGTTAGGATTAGGATTGGGTCGGTTTGAGAGATGGAAATCTCTCACTCCTTTCTTTCCCGTTCAATATTTTAAAGTAGGACTCTATGCAAATCAAACACACAAAGCTCACTACGGCACCCTATCCCACGAGATAGCGGTGATTCCCTAATTAGACCGGTTGTAGTTGATTTCCATAGAGGTTAGGGATAAGAATTAAGAAAGGACGGACAAGGGCCAAAAGGAAGAAACGAAGTTTCTTCCTGATCGAGCTAATCCCCTTTTTTAATTATTAACTTAACACCTAAGATCTTAATTAGGGCAAAGAAAGCGGTGAGTAGAATTAACTTTCCAAATTAACCTAATCCTAACCCCAGCAAGGTTTTAATCCAAATCAAATTCAACCTCAGTTTTTATAGAAAATCAAAACCTACCACAAATAGGAATTGACTCGTTAGAACAACTAGAAAAGAACACGTTTTCCCTGTGGACCGACCCGTACTCAACCGGCTAGCTACCAAGCGACACTGTCTTGATTGCGGTTAATTCTTTAATTTCAAAACGCATACGCACAAAACATCATAACAATCAACCCTCCGTAATGATGGGTCGACGTCGTAGAATACAATGAGGGGTAAGCATTTTTCAGGGCGCACACGTTCTCAATCTCATCTTGTGAGCGCCTTAAACCCTCAGCCAACTTCGCGGCCTCCTCGGCAAACGAACCCGGAAATATAAGACCGGCGTCTGACTCCTCCATAGATATTGGTTCATCCTGAATAAACGGCTCGGACTCAAGCAGAGTGTCGAGTAGGCCGGCAACTGATTTCTTTCTCCTTTTGGGGCTTATGCTAACGCTGGCGGAGGAGCGCTTCCTCCCCCTTGGCGCTTTGGCGCGACGCTGCCCTCACCTTCGGTATCGCCCTTTGATGACACCACCGCTGGTGACACTACCGCTGGTGCTTCATTAGAAGCCTTTGCTTCGGCTCTAGTGCGCATTGGCATACCAGCAGTGCGAGGGGTCGATTCTATTTCTGCGGTTTTAGGGATAAGTACCAAACCGCTATCCCTCAGTGGAGGGAGAACCACTAGCTGCGGCCGCAATGGGGGGTTGGTGGCCTGAGCTGGAATGGGAGCTCTACCCTCGAAAAGCACCCGTCTCTCCTTTGCAATGACGGGGGCGACCCGATGGCGATACCAACCCTTAAAGGACCCTACAGGTCTTGGGAGATAGTCGGGCTCCGGGATCATGAAGCGGGATCCAGTGTTTAGCCGCATGAAATGGTGAATGACGTCGCGAGAAACCTCTAAGGAGAGAGTAGGCTCGACTATAAATGCCTCGAGAGGGACGCCTTGGTCATAGCCTAACTGCTGGGCGAAGCGGTGCGGGTTATACCGCATAAAGAGGACATCACTATTCCGGCGGAACACCAGATACCCTGGCCTGATCGAGTATAGGTGCATGACCTCTTTTGGTTTCAAAGCCGGGACCCCACCCTTATACAAATCAAACAATTTCTGAACGGGCCCGTTGGAGCGGAAAGAACTCGATTGCTGAACACCATTCCGCCTTCATTTGAGTATGGATTCAGCAGTACGCGGAAGGCCCCTACCTGGGTCGGATCGGGAGCAAAGGCATCAACCAATCTCATGATCCGCGGGAAGGTGTACGAATCATAAAAATCCAGTCTCTGGTGTGCAGCGAACGCTCATAGCACATGCATCTCGATCCACGACGTGAAGTAGTGGAGGGAGAAATTCACGGTCTCTGCACCCAGGTTCGAAGTATTAGCCGCAACGCTTAACCCGTGATATAGATGAGAAAACTCCATGACACCAACAGTTAATCGTGCTCCTCCAGCTATGCAATGAGCAGGATAAAAAATAGAGGCTCTCATAAAGCGGCGATGCATCAGCATGGCGAACCAGTTGAGCCAAAGACTAATAAAGCCGACGAAGAAATTTTCTTCGTCCATGCCAGGGGCCGCGATCACATCGAAAGCTACGGTCGACGAGTTTGGGATGTAGAACTACGGCAGGTCTTCCTCTTTGACCGGCAGTTTCCTCAGCCCGAATCCAAAAGGATCTTCAATTTTCGCAAATTTTGGAGCCTTTTTGGATAAGACATCCTCACGAAGGAAGCAAGCAATAAAAGCGTCAAAGGTGATACCTTGGCCTTCTGATGCCACGAACAGCTTTTCAAAGATTCCCAGAGCCTTGATTAGACTCGGGTACTTATGACGTACGGCGTTCTCAGTCGACAGGCCGTCAAGCATAGCGGGCACCGTATCAAACACATACTCATCAAGAGGCGGTAACTCTTCATAGTGCTCTCCCCTGATCGGCAACCCATAGATCTCGCGAAACTCTTCTAGTGAAATTGAGACCTCTCGATCCCTTAGCAAGAACGTGTTGATGTGAAGATTCCACTGATTCAAGAAAGCCTTAACCCACCAGACGTGAGGGGCGTGATAATAGAATAACGAAGCGTAAATGGCTTGGTACAACCTAACCTTCTGCAGACGTGCGTGTTGGGCGGAAAGGATATACTGAGCCCAGGGAAGGTATCCCACTGGGTGGAGGGGGATAACGCCTACCTTATAAACCTGTCCCCAGGGTCGAGCTTCACCCTGACATATTCGACGTCCTAGAATATCAATGGCCACCAAGGGTTGGTTGGGTATCCCGGTCGTTGACGGCTCAAGTCGGCCCGCGGGAGTCCAGTTAGTCGCCTCCACCGCAAAAGCAGTCCGTGGGCGTTCTGTCAATGATATAGAGCGGATGGGTTCTGTCGGCTCTTCGCATGTAAAACTGCGGCGACCCCTGATGATATGGCAGTACCACATCCCCCATAAGAGAAGAATAGTATAGTCCCTGTCATGTGCCCTGACCATCGCCATAACCTCCTCGTCCGATGGCGACTGCGAAAAAGCGGCTTCTGAACGACTGTAAGGGAAGTCGGGAAGCGAGGCCATCATTCCTAAAATAATAAAAAAACGCATTTAAAAATAATAATAATAATAAATAATAATAAGGTAACATAAAATAAAATAACAGAAAACCGTGATGTGACAGGACCACTGCCTGCAAAACCAATGGGCCCCACGAATTCTAAATGGCAGCTCACCAATGATGAGGGAAAATAATCATTGAGAGAATCAAAACGGATTCTCATCAAGTAAACAATAAATTTTAAACGACTCTTGAATCGAGTTCTGCTAAAAAGCACAACAGATTCAAATCTGCTTTAGGAGCATTAAAACTCTAAATTACTTGAGAACATTTGGGAATAAAATTCCCAAAAATCTCTAAGTCTCTCTCAGAGCCAAGCTTTATGAATAAGGAATTAAATTCCTTTAATAAAGGGATTAAATCCCAGAAAACCCCCATGGTCAGGAGGAAAAGAAAATGGAATTAAACTCCAAGGATCCTTAAATATCGGTGACAGGGTAAAACCCTAAGAGGAGGATTAACAGTCCCCATTGATTCAAGACTTCAAAGTATACAAAAAAAATGTGTGTCTTGGATCTTTAAGAAATCAAGTAAAGAAAAGAGCTACGCTCTGTTGATGGATTTAAAATCAAAGGCAAAAAGCAAGAAAGGGTTCCGTTCATGATACTTACCAAAGAAAGAATTTTGACAGAATTTAACTCTGAAATTTCAGCGGGCAGAGAACTAAGCTCTGAAAAATAGAATTAAATTCTCAAGAAAAATAAGCAAAGAAGAAGATGAAAGAACAGTGGTGTTCCCAGAGGCAAAAGCCCTACATTTATAAGACATGATGGGGGCGGTTCATTTTCCCGTTCCCCTAGGCAATCCAACGGTGGAAAAGGTGACAGCGTTGCACTCACGTGCAAGCCACGTGAGAAAAATGCAGGGGGGCATTTGTTCCATTATAAAAATATATATATTGAAAGAAAATGGGGGAAAAACTCCCTACTGTGCAGGTCTCGCGTGCCCACATGTAAGCGGCTATATGCAAAGCATATAGGCACTCCATTTAAGCAATCGATAGGCTAAAATTGAGCCTCACGTGAGCGCCTATATGCAAAGCATATAGGCACTACATTCAAACAGATAGCAAGCCAAAAAGGCTCACGTGTTAACACGTGATACATCATATGCTGTTGTATATAAGCAAACAAGCTTAATCCCATTGGGATCACGTGCTACACGTGAGTGCTCTTAAAACCTTCGAAGCTGATAAAATCATATTCTAAACAACAGGATTAAAACTATATATGGAAAATATTTTCTTAGTTCTTTCTAATATGGAAAGATCCTTCTTTAACAAAAAATTTTGGATGAACTATCTGATAGAATTAAATTCTATATATGTGGGAAATATTTTCCTGATCTTCCTTAAACTAGAAAGATCTTCTTTGTTAAACGAAGAACCTTTGGATCAAATATCCAACGGTGATCGTCTGATAGAATAAAATATTATAAAATATATTCATATAAATAAAATTCTATGATAGAATAAAATTCAAATCTTGTTAAACTAACAAGATATTCATATGATAAAATAAAATTCTATTTTAGGAAAATATTTCCTAGTCTGGTTGAAAAAAATAAGAAATCTTCTCTGTTAAACAAATAACCTTTGGATTAAGAATCCAACGGTGAATAAAATTCACCAGAACAATTGGATTGATTATGAAATCAATCATGATCTCTCAATGAGGGATTTTCTTAACAAATTGATTCTTTTTCTTTTTATATAAATAGAAGTAAAGAGAGGAGGAGAAAGAAAGGAGGAACAAAAAGAAAGAAAAAGAGGAGAGAGAAGACAAAAAAGGAAGAGGAGAATTTAAGACTCAAAAAAGACTTGTTTCATCATAACATTCTAGGTAAAAAAAAGAAATACACAGAGATTGTTCTATCTTTTATTGACCTTTCTAAGGGTTTAACCCTTCACATAAGAACTTAGTTCTTCCTCTGGTTGAGATCTGTAGAAGCAGATCTCTCCATAAGTTGAGAATTTAATTCCCATCGGGGAGATTCTATCATGTAGATTCAAAACCTAGGGGAAAGAACTGAGTTCAAAGAATTTAATTCTTATAGAAATATATGGGAATTTAATTCTTCTGAAAATAAAGTTTTAACCCTACAATAAGAATTTAATGCTTACAAAAACAAGAGGCATGAGATCCTCCAAAATCCTAGTATGAGATAAAAATCTCTAAACACTCAGAAGGAAAGACTGGTGATTCATTAGTAACACTACAATAAGATCTCACGTGCTCCACGTGAGCGTCTCTAATGAATAAAAAGGGAAAGACACAAACCGTCTTGCGTGCTCGCACGTGAGCGCCACAGGAATCAAGTGTTTAACACTTCTATATAAAAGGGGGGATAAAACCCAAAAGGTAGTATCCAACTTTGGGGCGCCTCACGTGCTCACATGTGAGCGCCACGATAACCAAGTTCTTAGCACTTATAAGAGAAGGAGGAATAAAACCCCCAGATAACAGCTCCCACTTTGGGGCGCCTCACGTGCCCATACGTGAATGCCTCCAAAGTGCAATGTTTACACTGATTCGGAGCCTCACGTGGGAACATTTAAGTGCTGAACATACACCAATGCTTAGCATTATAAGACTCAGACTTCAGCCCAAATGGCTAAGTCTTCCAGAAGTCAAAACCTCTTTGATCTCCAAATCGACCGAGTCTCTGTGCTCATGTTTTCCCAAACTATTCTCAGCCTCAAACATGACTGAGGACCCCTCAACTGATGATATCCAAAACGATATTCATCCTACATCTCCGAAGTTAGTCTTAGTCTCCAAAATGGCTAATGATTTTTAGATGATCCACTATGATCTTTTCCCTCAAATACGGGAATTGGTTCAAGGGTACATCTCTCCATACCTCTGATACATGTCGTTGTAATTTCTCAACGTCTTCAGAGAGGTGGCGGGTCCCGACAACCAACTGCTTTTGGGTGCACTTACCAAGATGACATGCACACCTTAAATTAAAACCTCACCTCAAAAATGGTGATCTACAGACCGAAATGTCCTCAAACTAAACGTTGTCTCAAAAATGGCGACAACGGACCGTAGCGTCCTTAAACTAAACTCTCAAAAATGGTGATCTACAGACCGAAATGTCCTCAAACTAAACGTTGTCTCAAAAATGGCGACAACGGACCGTAACGTCCTTAAACTAAACTCTCACCTCAAAATGGTGATCTACAGACCGAAATGTCCTCAAACTAAATATTGCCTCCAAAATGGCGACAACGGACCGAAACGTTCTTAAATTAAACTCTCACTTCAAAAATGGTGATCTACAGACCGAAATGTCCTCAAACTAAACGTTGCCTCCAAATAGAGACAACGGACCGTATCGTTCTTAAACTAAAACCCCACCTCAAAATGGTGATCTACAGACCGAAACGTCCTCAAACTACAACTTCGCCTCCAAAATGGCGATAAGGGACCGAAACGTCCTTAAACTAAAACAATAGAGACCAAACGCTCTCTCGTTGGATCTGAAACAAGAATGATCCTAACACCCTTTTAAGTAGATCTTAGTCTCAAATTGGACTAACATATCCTTAACAAAAAACCAATCGAGCCCCAAATACTCACAAACATTTAAGTCGATCTTGATCTCAAAACAGATCAACGATCCTTAAATCAAACCAAACCCAAATCTAAGATATACGGATTTGGACTAATCCACGCCCTACGAGCGATAACATAAATTAGTCTCCATATACAATCCAAGGAAAACCAAAAATAAAACAAATACACACGACACGAAGTAAACTTCTGGAGCAAGAGAAAGTTTTTATCGTGATGCGATAACGTAATTAACTGCAGGGGCTTGCGCCTGCAGAGAAGAGGGTCCCCACAATCAAAAACCCCTCGCAAGCGAGGGGGAATCTGACGAAGTCTGTTACAACGGCCGCATTCGTCCAAACCTCTGATATACGGTGCCATAAATCAACTTGGTATCTTCGGAGAGGTGGACGGGTAAATCCAAATAGCATCTGCCCCCAAATTCAGGCAAGATTATCCATCCCGGTTCGTCTCTGTTTTCGGCGGTAAACTGATTCTGGCACGCCCGGTGGGACCTTTTCCTCTTTCCACTCCACACTTCATGTGTCGTGTTCGCGAACAAATCGCGGTTTACTATGGTTGCCCCTGGATTCTAGGTACTAAGATTTGGTGTCTTGCTCCTGTGCAGAGAAAAGGAAATCAATGGCTTCAAAGTGTACCTGCAACAACAACTCCCGCTCCGTCCCCACTGAAGAAGTGACATACGGGCCAAATCAGTCATGTATCTTTTCAATGCCAGTGGAGTAGGTGACTCAGGCCACCACTGGATTTTTCTTCGGGACCATTCTCCCGCCAGCAAGCTTCAGCGCCTCAGTGTCATCACAGGAAGCTCAAAAGAAGTCGGTCTTCAATCGACTTGCAACCACCACGGCCCCTTTCAACAGGTCATCCAAGTCTACAACCTCAGTCTTCAAAAGGCTGGGCCAAAGCTTAAGTGGGCCCGCAAAGAGGCACGCAATACCTGAAGGGGTTATCCCGAAACGGATAGCCATTCCAGCTCCGGCGGGTGAATTCATCAAAGGGGCTTCTCATACTAAAGGATCGGTCTTCGCAAGATTGGCCATTCCAATTCCTGCTACGGGCCAAGTCATCAAAAAGGCTTCCCCTACCAGAAGGTCGGCTTTCGAAAGATTGGCTGTCCCCTCTCAACGGATGTCAGTCTTCAACAGGCCAGCACCAGCAGTAACCCTTCATCAGAGCAGGGGGCATGACGAAGCCACTCCCACAACTGAGGAAATCCCATCTGCAAGGAATGATCGACGTCACCACTGGCACTGTTTCCTGATTTAAAATCAGAAAAAAGCTTATGGGAAAAGCTTCAGAAGGAGGGGCCACGTGCTTACACGTGACCAGCAGTCACGTGTTGACACGTGACATATAAAAGCAGTGGAAAAGGGCTCATTGATTCCCTGATCAAGTCAGAGAAAAGGTTCCCTAATCAAGTCAAGAAAAAGGGCTTCAGATGAGGTCACGTGTTGGCACGTGACGCTCAAAGGAGAGGACTCGTGCTATAGTTGAGTCAAGGAAAGGGGCTCCTAACAGGGGGTCACGTGTTCACACGTGACCAATGGTCACGTGTTAACACGTGATGGCTAAAACAGCAACCAGAAGACAGCGCAGAAAGAAAGAGGATTCTTCATTCCAAAGAGGGTCACGTGTCTACATGTGACCATGGGTCACGTGGTCACACGTGACCGGCTTTCAAAGCCCATTTTTGACGACAGAATTAAATTCTGAAGGAAATTTGAATCTTTCCAAAGGAAAGTGATTATCTGGGACCAATCAAATTAAAGATTCAGAGATGATTAAATATCATATATCTATGGAAAATCTCGGGTTTGGAAAGATTTCCCCCTTAAATCTAACCAAAATAACAAAGGAGAATCTCTGGATTTAAAATCCAATGGTGAATAAAATTCACCTAATAATCCAAAGGTCCAGAACGAATGAAGGATGCAAATCAAATATCTCATGAAAGATTTACCAAAAAACTAATTGACTCAGCTGCTTCTCCTATAAATAGGAGCCAAGAGATACAAAAGAGGGATATACATACATACGCAGAGGCAAGAAAAAGGAGAGAGCTCTGATACTTGGAGGAATTCGGATCTTCTGCAAAAGAGAACCCTAGGTAAGAAAGGGAAGGCTTTCTGAGAGAAAGAGAATTTAATTCTCAACAGAGTTTAACTCTGATATATAAAACAGAAGAACTTATTTCTTCTCTCTTTGATAGAGGATCTGCAAAGCGCACACCTCCCCTTTAGATTGAGAATTTAATTCTCAATGGGTTGAGATCCTGCCATGCAGATCCAAAACATAGAGAGGGAATGCAAGCATGAGAATTTAATTCTCGCAGAACTATAGGAATTCAATTCCTTTAAAATAAAATTAGGGCTTGACCCTGTATCATGGGAATTTAATTCCTTCAGAACAAAGAGAAACAGGGTTTAACCCTAATTAAGAACCTAGTTCTGTTGAAACAGCGGGAATTTAATTCCCTTAATCATAATTTAACAGAGAATGGGAGTTCAATTCCTTAAAAGCTTTTATTAGGGTTTAACCCTATTCAGTTCTTCACATATATAAGGAATTTAATTCCTACAGAAAATTCAGAGTTCAACTCTTCAAAAGAAACTAGGAATTTAATTCCTTTGAAATTATTGTCAGGGTTCAACCCTACGAGGAATTTAATTCCTGAAAGGGATTAACAGATCTTCTAACAACCACAGAAAAGAAGAGTCACGTGTCACCACGTGACCCCCCCAAAAGATCTACAGAAAGCCCTTTGAGGCAGTGCCTCACGTGACCCACGTGACCCTCGGCAGAAGCGTTAACATATAAGCATTTGAATACCCGTCACGTGAGGGCACGTGATACTCTGAAAAATGCGATAATCTCAACAGAATCAATGAAGGGAGGGCGCTCTCACGTGTTGCCACGTGACCCCTCTTGCCTTAGTGTTTAACACTAAATCGAAACTCCCGAATCCAGTGTTAAAACAACTGTTGGGCCTTAGTGTTCAACACTAATCAAAAAAAACTTTACTTGCAGTGTTCAACACTGACTACCTTAGTGTTTAACACTAATTTGAGGGCTCAGTTGCCAGTGCTTGATACCGATCTGTTTTAGTGTTTAACACTAATATGAAAGCCTTGTCGCTGGTGTTTAACACCAATTATCTTCTAGTGTTAAACACTAACTTGTCAACCTCATTCCCAGTGTTCAACACTGATTGCTCTGTAGTGTTTAACACTAGGCTTTGGCCCGATTGGCTAAAGGGATAGAGGCAAAGCCTCTCCCTCAATGGACCAACAAGAAGCCAATATTCCAGACCTGACTGGACTTAGCCCAAGCTGGCCATAAGTCCTCAATTCATGATTAACTGGGCCAGTGGGCTCATAACATAATTAATCAGTCTTGACCCCAAATTGGGCCAGGGACTACTCAAGCCATTCCGGTTCTAGGGTACATCTCTTCACTCCTTTGATACCTGGCATTGTAATCCCTCAATGTCTTCAAAGAGGTGACGGGTCCCGATGACCACTCATGATATGGACTGTGGGGTCCTTAAACCCAGGTCTAATGCAAAATTCCTGGTTATGTGGAACGAGGATAACGTCACTCTTTGACCCCGTGGAAAACGTCCAGAGCGGATTCTGGTCCTCGCAGAGCACGGCAGTGAACCCGTGTGAAGCATCCAGAGCGGAGCCTAGTCCTCGCCTAACGCGGCAGTGAACCCGTGTGAAGCATCTAGTGCAAAATTCCTGGTTACGTGGAACGCGGATAACGTCACTCCTTGACCCCGTGGAAAACGCCCAGAGCGGAGCCTGGTCCTCGCCAAGCACGGCAGTGAACCCGTGTGAAGCATCCAGAGCACATACCGGACTGTGGAGTCCTTAAACCCATGGACTACGACGTCCTTAACCTTGACCGAGATGTCTTAAAACTACCTATGGACCGCAATGTCCTTAAACTACCCATGGACCGCAATGTCCTTAAACTACCCATGGACCGCAATGTCCTTAAACTAGAACAATAGAGCCCCATATGCTCTTTTGTCGGATCTAAACGGTCCCGTTTAAGTTGATCTTAGCCTTAAAGATGGCTAACGTATCCTTAAACCTTCAAACAGACTGGACTATGAATCTCCCCCAATTAACTCTGGCTCGAGGGTACATCTCTGAACTCCTCTGACATCCGTCGTTATAATCCTTCAACGTCGTTAGAGAGGTGACGGGTCCCGACGGCCACACATACGATGGACCACTATGTCCCTAAACTGGAACAATAGAGCCCAAATGCTCTTTTGTCGGATCTAAACGATCCCGTTAAGTTGATCTTAGTCTCAACGTTAGACTAACGTATCCTTAACAAACGTTTGAGTTGATCTTAGCCTCAAGTATGGCTGACGTATCCTCAAACCAAACCCCCAAACCCAAATCTAAGATAAACACGGATTTGGACTAGTCCACGCCCTACGGGCGACGACATAACTCAGTCTCCGTAAACAATCCACGGGCAATAAAAACAAAATAAACACCCACGATACGAAGTGACCATCTGGAGAAGGAGAAAGTTGTTACCGCGATGCGGTAGCGTAATTAACTGCAGGGGCTTGCGCCTGCAGGGAAGAGCGTCCCCACAATCAAAAACCCCTCAAACGAGGGGGAATCTGACGAAGTCTGCTACATCGGCCGCATCCGTCTAAACCTTCGATACTCGGTGCCATAGGTCGACTTGGCATCTTCGGAGAGGTGGACGGATAGCACCAATTGGCATCTGCCCCGAACCTCAGGCACGGACGCCCGAGTCCAGGCCACCGTTCGGAGGGGAACAGATTCTGGCATGCCCGGTGGGACCTTTTCTTCTTTCCACTCCACACTTCGTGTGTCGTGATTCGCGAACCAATCGCGGTTCGCTAATAGTTGCCCTTGGGTTTCAAGATACTAAGAATTGGCGTCTTGCTTATTGCAGAAAGCAAAGGATCGATGGCTTCTACTTCCGCGAAATTCTCTGACTGCTCGAACTGCAACTACGACCAACGCTTTACCTCGCCAGGAGGTATAGCCTATGGACCCCAAGCTGCTTCGTTGTTCACAATGCCGGTGGACCAGGTGACTCAAGCCACTACCGGATTATTCTTTGGGACTATACTCCCACCATCAAGCTTCGCGGCGCCGGTGATGACAAAGGAAGCTCTCAAGAAGTCGGTCTTTGACCGTCTTGCCCCTGTCGCGGCTCCTCTCAATGAGTCGCCCAGCGTCAGCACCTCGGTCTTCTCTAAATTGGGCCGGAAATCCTGCGAACTCATCATAGGGCCTACAGTCTCAGAGAAGGCTGCTTCTAAGAAAGCGGCCACTCCTGCCTCCGAAATCGCCAAGGCGGCTTCCCCAGCCAAGAAGTCGATCTTCACAAGATTAACGGCTTCAGCTCCCGCTCCTGCTGCACAAAGGACATCGGTCTTTGACAGGCTAACACCAGCAGCGATCCCCCACCTACACAGGGGGCAAGACGAAGCCATTCTCACCGCTGAACCAGCACCGTCCGCTCGACGCGCTCGACGTCGTCATTGGCGCCGAATAAGGAAGGCTGGGGGCAACTCCCCCTCCGGATTGACTCCACCAGCCCCGGTGGCAGAAGTTAATGCTGCTGTTCCAACTGGGAACAGCTTCGAGATGCTAAATAAGGTGCGAAGGAATTCCCCTACTGCAGTGCTAAAGAGGTCTCCTCCCTCATTAAAAAAGGTTGTGGAAATAGAATCAGAACAGCCCCGGTCTCCTCAACGGCTGTCTTCCAAAATCTATAAGGTTTGGCGGCAGGCCCGAGACTCGATCGTCGATCCAAACTTCTCCCGCCAGCACAAGAAGCTAAAAATCCAACCGGAGGCCGGTCATCAGGCTAAACCCCGAAAGGCTATCTGGACGCTCCCCTCAACGGCCCCCTCAACCTCCATGACTCACAAAAGGAGGAGGCCAGAAAAGATCCCTCACCATGCAACAACAGCTAAAAGCACTGAGCCCAAATGCCCGAGGTCTGGGGACATGGTGGTGCACACTGTTTATATGGCTTATGGAAAGGAGGAAAGCCGCACTTCTACGGGCCACCGACCGCTAACCCGATCCGTGACGAAAGCCCAGGAGCAACAGCAAAAGCTCCAAGAAATGATGAATGCTATGGCCGCACTTACCGGGCCAAAAGAAAGCCCAGAAACGTCCTCAGACGCACGCCAGGAGGAGGAAACCGACGCTGAATTCCTTCGCCGGACACTGGAGAAAAAGGACAAAGAGGCTGCTGAACAAGCGGCCAACATACAACGTATGGGCCTTCTCTTCCAAGATATGATAGGAATGATGATCCAGCAGGACCTACCCGCCGACGATCCCCCAATCGTTCTGGAAGACGACCGGGGAGAAACGTCAAATCCACCACCAGCCCTCTCAACGGCCAAGGAGGAGACAATCTCTAAAGCTGACTTGGCTAACTACATAGCCCAGCAAATCCGGGTCCATCATGCGACTGAAGCAGCTGGTCAAGTCGTGAAAACGGGGCGGCCGTATCTAAGCTGGTACGATCAAATCAAATACCCGTAAGGCTATACGATACCGAAATTCCATGTGTATAAGGGGACCGGCAATCCCCATCAACACGTCGCCCAGTTCCGGGCCCTCTGCGGTAACACCGGCGGTGATGATAAACTGTTACTCCGTCAGTTCGTTGGCAGCTTATCAGAAACAGCGTTCGAATGGTATTCGGAACTCCCGAACGATTCCATCAAAACGTTCGCTAAAATGGAGTTGTTATTCACTCAGCGGTTCGCAAGTGCCAGCGAGCGCACTCCAATAACTGCATTGATTAACGCCAGGGTAAAACCAGGCGAAACCTGGGTCCAGTATGCTATACGCTGGCGGAATTTGTGGTCGAGATGCGAGCAACGCATTGAGGAGGCACCCGCGGTGGGCATGTTCGTGGGAACCCTAGACCCCCACGCAACTATTTCCCAGTTCATGATGTTCTTTAAGCCAACCACATTCCAGGCTTTAATCGACAAGTTGGCTCAGATGGGCCAGATGGGTCATAGACCACCTCCCCCGAAGTCGGAACCTCGGAATGACAAGGGTAAAGGAAGGGCAACCTTTGTCGCGAATGCCCAACAACAACCTAACGCCCCGAAACCGGCAGATCAATTGGAAGAAAGACGCCGGTATTATAATGAAAAGATGAAGCGTCCCTACTCGTTCCCACGAGACAAGACGAAACGGTTATTCGAGCTGGCAATACGCAACAGACTTATAAACCTACCAAATCCAAGGCGACCGCCACAACCCACCGAGGTGAATAACCCTAACTATTGCCCTTACCATCAAACGGTAAGTCATCCGATTGAAGATTGCTTCGTCTTCAAAGGATGGATTGAAGATCAATACCTCCAGGGGAAGTTTGTACTGTCCGAAAAGTGGAAGGTGAACCCACCACAACCGCATACTCCTAAGAAAGCAGATACACCGGGGGCAACCTGCTCCTTTATTGAAGAAGCTCCATAGGAGGTCGTACTATCAACTAAAACCAAAAGAATGCTGAGAGACCTTCATACGTGCCCTGCGATCGAATGGAAGGACCCTCTCGAACCTCAAATTATCGAAGGAATGTTGAAGCCCCGCGCAACTACGAAGACTTCTGATAAGGGCCCAAATACTCACACCCAATCGTCAAAATCTTCAAAGAAAAAGAAGAAGAAGTCCAAGAAGCCCGCGAAGCTTGGAGACGAGCACACGAACTTGCAGAAGCAAATCGACGCGCTGGAAGAATACAATCAAAAGGCGCGAACCCCTGTCACACTGCAAGAGTTCCTCAACCACATCTTTCAAGAGGAAGATGATGAAGAGAGCTCATCGGATGAATCCGAAGAGTACGTGGCGAGTTGTAACGTAATCTCCCACTCGTTTACCGATGATGAGAAAACTCCTGACACTAAGAAGCTAGAGGCAGAACCTGAACCAGAGCGTGCGTGGTTGACAAATGAAATGATCAATGCCTTTCTAGACGAGATTCGGCTAAAGAGTAAAGCGGATCAGGAGCGTGAGATGGCAGCGTCGGAAGGAACCAAATGCAGGCGACTGAACGGAAGAGTTGAACTACCCCCGCCAGAGCGAATGGCATCCGAAGTAGACAAGAAGATATTCAAGACGAGGAAAAGGTTTGCCAAAGCCGTGTCAATGGGGATGAAGCTACCACCCTCGGAAGGAAACACACACGATGGGGTGGAGAGGCATCCTGATTATTGCGCATATCATCGGAAAATCTCACACCCCACAGAGGAGTGCGACGCCTTTAAGATATGGTGGCAAGGATATGTTGCTCGTCAGCAACATTTTAAGCGCATGAAACGCAAGAGCCGTCGGGAACGAAGAAGCACTGTCGACGGGCGCAACAGAACTACCGGCAGCTGTGACATGGTTAACGTCGGGGGGTCACAAGTTCTCACCTTTGGGAGCGACTCTGCTGAAGAAATGACTCTGGGCCCTCTCTTTAAAGAATCCGTTTTAGGGAAAGAGGAGGAATCGGAGGCCTGCGAGAACATCCAGCTGCGCAATCGCACACTCCCAGAAAAGAATCTCGGGCCCGTGAGCAGAAAAGATAAGGGAAAGGAAAAGGTCATTGAAGATATCACTTTAGATGACCAAGTCACGAAAGAACTAACTACCAGAGACCCTCCTAAGAAGGGTAAGGTGGACTATAACATCCTCGCGCACTTAAGGAAGCTACCTTCTCAGCTTAGCATCCTTGATGCCCTCCTATTGTCAAAAGAATTGCGAGACTCACTAATTAAAGCGTTGCAAGAACCTGAACAATTCCAAGCCTTCCTCGCCACTGAAAAGATGAAGGATGAACTGGAGGAAGTGCATACAGCCGATATCATTTTCGGTGATGAAGACCTCCTTCTCGGGACGTGCGACCATAACCGTCCCCTATATGTCTCCGGATACTGCCATGATATCAAGATAGGCAAGATCCTGGTGGATAATGGATCCTCCGTCAATCTCCTTAATGTTCGGGTGTTGAAGGAAATCTGCATGAGTGTGCAACATCTCGCTCGTGACAAAATTACTATCTCCGGTTTCGATTCACAATCGTCACGGACTCTCGGATCGGTGATACTAACATTACGCTTTGGACTTCTCGTCACGGACATCAAATTCCATGTCATCGACGCCAAGACTTGCTACAACGCCTTGCTCGGCCGTCCTTGGCTACACGAGTACAACATCATCCCTTCTACACAACATCAGTGTATGAAGTACTTTAAAGATGGTTTCGAGTATACTGTAACAGGTGAGTTGAACCCATTTTCCGTGAACGAAGTCCGCAAATACGAGGATGCGAAATACTTTTTGCCAGATTTCGAGGATACAGAAAGGTGTCGCGACCCGGAGAACAAAACCGCCGCTACCATCCCTGTTTTCGGGAGCGATACCGAAGAAGAGGAAGGGATAGTTTATGCAGGGCCATCCCAACGCAACAATCTGGGGACGCCCGCCCCCATACTGGTCTTTGGGAGTGATTCAGAGGATGAAGTTAATGCTGTGTTCTCCAATCGGCTGTCAATACAAACACCTCCTGGCGATGACCATAGCTTGCAAATCACCATGGTACCGCGAGAACACTACAAGGATCTCGACACGCTTCAAGCTCACAATGTGCAGGACCTGCAAACGTTTTACGTCCCTCCCAGGCGAAGGGGTGAGAAGGTGATCCTATTCTACCGATCCTAAGAGTCGAAAATAGAGAAAGAGATCTGGCATGGCGCAGATGCTACATGCGACAGACTCCAACCCATCCGTCTGCCCAGATACTATACAAATGGATTAAAGAAGCTATTGAAGCGCCAAGGAGTACCCTTAAAACAAACTGTTCGACAGACTCGGTTCTACAACAGGATTTGGGATGTCCCTGGAACCCAACGCAAATTGCCCAATGGGAAAATGGAAACACTTGGGCTTGGATACGCGAGAACCGGAAAACGGGAGCGGGCCCACAGCAGCTACGCTATATATACCTTTGATGAAGAAGAGGACGCCCTGTCAGGAGATGCCGACCCCTCATCAAAACTAGACCCCGCGATTGAAGCGCCAAGTCCGTCGTTTGAAGAACGAATGGGCAAGCCTATCAGGAAAGTGGGTCAGAAAGCTCGGGAAGACCACAGCCGCGAAATGGCCATCTACGAGAAGGCCAGGACGCAACGTCTATTTCAACAGACTGCAAAAGACAAAGATGTTCATCCTTGTCAACCCATCATGCGAAAGGCCCGATGCGGAGACGGAAATAAGTCAAGGAGCGGAAAGAAGAGCCGACAACAACGACATAGGATTAGAGGGTTACAGGTACTGCATGGCTCGGATTCGTCCCTCATGGAAAAGATGAGTCGAGCGTACTCCTTCCCCCGAGACAAGACGGAGAAGTTACTCAAACTCGCTTTAAAACATCAAATGATCGTGCTTCCAGAATATAGACACCCTGAGCAAGCCAACAAAGCTTCTCGTTCGAGCTATTGCTCTTATCACCAAGCCATAGGACATCCTACCGAAGACTGCTTCACCTTCAAGAACTAGGTCGAGGACCAGTACCGACGTGGCAGATTCGCTTTATCCAACAGCTGGAGGGTAACGCCGCCACGAAAGCACGAGCCCAAGGCCGCAAGAGCAGAACCGGATCCACCTCAGTCCCGGGAGCGGATTCGCACCTGTTATACGATTACGATATTAAAAGAAGAGCCCGAGAACATAGATGACCTTCCCCGGTGCTTTGAAAACAGCGATGATGAGGTGATCTCAGAATTTCCGCCCGCTCCGAAAGAACTGGAAGACGGTATACATACTACTGCAGATAACCTCAGGAAGATTGAGTTGGGATCGGCAGAGGACCCGCGACCGACATTCGTCAGCGAGCTACTCTCTGAAGAAAAGGTGGCCGCGTTAAAGAACGTGCTTCTACGGCATAAAGACTGCTTCGCGTGGAACTACTTCGAGATGCCAGGATTAGATCCGGAGGTTGCTGTGCATAAATTAGCAATATCCCCAGATATCAAGCCAGTCAAGCAGGCGCCAAGAAGGATGCGACTCGAGCTAGAGATGAGCATCAACGCCGAAGTCAAGAAGCTGATCGATTCTGGATTTATTCAAGAAGTTCAATATCCCGACTGGATCGCCAATATCGTCCCGGTAATGAAGAAGAATGGGACGGTACGCATATGCGTGGATTTCAGGGATCTCAATAAAGCCTGTCCAAAGGATGATTTCCCAGTACCGGTAACCGAGCTAATGATAGATAACACGTCCACTCATGAGGTTTTCTCCTTTATGGACGGTTCGTCAGGATACAATCAGATAAAGATGCATCCCGAAGACCAGAAGCACACCGCTTTCCGGACCCCTTTGGGTATATTCTGCTACAGGGTTATGCCCTTTGGTCTAAAGAACGCTGGCGCTACCTATCAAAGGGCCATGACAAAGATCTTCGATTGACCTCATACATGACATCGTTGAGTGCTATATCGATGACCTCGTAGTAAAGAGCATGTCATACGAAGAGCATTTAAAGCATCTGGAGACTGTGTTTCAACGCCTCCGGCAATATAATTTGAAAATGAATCCCCTCAAATGCGCGTTTGGAGTCTCCTCGGGAAAATTCCTGGGATTCATCGTTCGACACCGAGGTATTGAAATAGATCCGTCAAAGATTAAAGCGATCATGGAAATGCCTCCGCCAAGAACCCTCAAACAGTTGCGGTCTCTCCAAGGGAAGTTCGCATACATCCGGCGATTTATCGCAAATCTTTCAGGCAAATGCCGCCCCTACAGTCACCTGATGAAGAAGGGAACCCCATTCGTCTGGGATCAAAAATGCCAAGGTGCACTAGACGAGATCAAGCAGTACCTGCAGAACCCGCCGGTATTGGCTGCGCCGGTCAAGGGAAAACCCCTCATTCTTTATACAACCGCCCTCGAAGGTTCCTTGGGCGCATTATGGGCGCAAGAGAACGATCAGGGGAAAGAGAAAGCACTCTACTACTTAAGTCGAGTTCTACTGGGGGCAGAAAGCAATTACTCTCCCATTGAAAAACATTGCTTGGCATTAATCTTCGCGATAACAAAGCTCAGGCACTATGCGTTGGCACACGAAGTTTGTCTCATCTCAAAGGTGGACCCTCTTAAATATCTGATGTCAAAAGCCATATTGACGGGACGACTAGCTAAGTGGGCCCTGCTCTTGATGGAGTTCTCGATAATCTATCAACCTCTCAAGGCAGTGAAAGGCCAGGCCATTGCTGACTTCCTCGCTGAGCACCCGATACCGGCCGATTCTCCTCTGAATTGTGATTTGCCGGACGAGCATGCATTTGATGCGATTAGCGGCGGAAGCACCCGATGGGAACTCTATTTCGATGGAGCGTCCTCCATAAAGAAACAGAAACAAGGTATCCCAATGATCAAATCGGGGATAGGCCTCATCTTTGCAACTCCACAAGGAGAGATAATGCGCTTCGCCTTCTCCTTAACAGAGCCGAGGACAAACAATGAGGCTGAATATGAAGCTCTGATAGCAGGCCTCGAAATCGCCATCGACATGGGAATTGAAGACCTCCTTATATACGGGGATTCTTAGCTAGTTGTTAGTCAAGTAAATGGTGACTACCAAACGTGCAAGCCGGAGTTGGTAAAGTACGGCGAAAAGGTGCAACAACTGTTGGCCCAAATTCCCTCCTATATTTTAGAGAACATACAGCGCGCGGAGAACAGCAAAGTAGACACGTTGGCCAAACTTGCTAAAGAACTGGCTGACGAGAACCTCGATGATGTCAGAATCGTGGTACAAAGCCGTCGAGTGCTCACCCCGGCAGAAATACCTCCGGAATTATATAAAGAGGGAGCGACTGAGCAGACGACCCTACAAATAAAAGACCAAGAGAAGGCCGAGGACTGGAGGGAAGTCTTCATAGACTACTTTAAGTCCCGTCGAATGCCCAAAGAAGCGTCCTCAAGACATCAGCTCATGAAACGAGCTCTATCTTTCGCTCTCGTCAACGATACTCTATACAAGAGATCGTTTGATTCTCTATGGCTGAGATGCTTAGGATCTGACGAAGCAAAAAGAGTCATTCAGGAAGTTCATGAAGGACTTTGCGGTTCTCACCAAGCAGGCCCGAAGATGAAGTTAAAGATTAAACGAATGGGCTACTACTGGCCCACGATGATCCAGGACTGCCTCGAGTATGCGAAGCAATGCCACTCATGCCAGATTCATGGAGACTTCATCCACCAACATCCGAATCCACTACACCCAACGGTGGCCAGCTGGCCATTCGAGATGTGGGGGACTGACATAGTCGGCCCCATTGAGCCAGCATCATCTCGGGGACATCGTTTTATCCTGGCGACAACTGATTACTTCTCCAAATAGGCAGAAGCAGTACCACTGAGGGAAGTGAAGACGGAGAATATCCTCCATTTCTTCAAGACGCACGTCATCTATCGGTTTGGAACCCCACGGCGGATTATCTCCGATAACGGGCCAGCCTACAGAAGCCATAAGATTAGCCGCTTCGCGCAGCAGCACAATATAGACTGGGGGTATTCTTCGGTCTACAACCCACGAGCTAATGGTCTGGCCGAGGCCTTCAATAAGACCTTGACGAAGATCATAAAAAAGACTGTTTCCCGGAATAAGAGAGACTGGCACGAGAGGCTGCAAGAGGCCCTTTGGGCTTATCGAACTACATTCAAGACAGCCACGAACACAACGCCGTACGCATTGGTATTTGGGACGGAAGCAGTACTCCCCCTCGAGATAGAGTTACCCTCTCTACGAGTAGCAGTCCACCACGAGCTGACGGACGAAGAAAATGCTCACCTTCGGCTTGAGGAGCTTGATGCCCTCGACGAAACCCGACTCATAGCGCAACAACATCTGGAAGCCTACAAAGTAAAGATGACGCGCTCGTACGAAAGATTGACCAGGCCGAGGACATTCCGCCAAGGCGAACTCGTGCTAGTGGTCAAGAGACCTATGATCCCCAATCGTGGCAAACGGGGAAAATTTGAGCCAAACTACGAAGGCCCTTACATCATAGACAAGGTCTACCAGGGTGGAGCCTATCTACTCATGGACATGCACGGTGAAAGACCTTTCAGGCCAATAAACGGCCGTTTCTTAAAGAAATACTACGCTTAATGAGCCATAGCCTGGGTCAATGATAGATGACGACGACTATGTCCGCTCGCTATCTTCCTAGGCTCAGACTTTACAAGCAGCAGCCGGCCTTCCCGTAACAATGGACCGAAATGTCCTTAAACTAACGATGGACCGAAATGTCCTTAAACTAACGATGGACCGAAATGTCCTTAAACTAACGACGGACCGAAATGTCCTTAAACTAACGACAGACCGAAACGTCTTTAAACTAACGATGGACCAAAATGTCCTTAAACTAACGACGGACCGAAACGTCCTTAAACTAACGACGGACCGAAACGTCCTTAAACTAGCGACGGACCGAAACGTCCCTAAACTACTACCACAGCATCATCAGGCTGACGAGATAGAAAAAAAAGAGAAGAAAAAAAAGTATATAAAATAAAAACGGTATGTCCATAAGCAAAGTGGGCACGGATGAAAACCCGAAAGGGCTCCGTGAGTAAAAACAGCTGGACTACCGGCGAGTGTTTGTGAAAACCAGAAAGGGCGCAACCTCGTTAAAAGACACTTATAGGGCCCTCTCGACCTTATAAGGAGAAACCGCCTGCGTGAGATCCTTACGACTCACAAAGGAGCAACACACTTAGGGATCCTCACGATTCCTAAGGAGAAAATACACTTACGAGATCCTCACGACTTGTAAGGAGAACTCTCTTATGGGACCCTCACGGCTCATGAGACTTAAAAGTCTTAAGTTACAGAAACCTAAACCTGTTCTTAAGCAAATCCTCCACAACCCTCGATGTTGCCCTACAAGCGGCTCGTACTGACCCTTGTATACAATCCACGGGCGCGAATAAACATTTCCCCAGCAAAGTCCAACCCTTGTAGGTCCTCTCGACCCATGAGGAGAAAGCCCTCTTGTAGGATCCTTACGACTTACAGAGGAACACACGCTTAGGAATCCTCACGATCCCTAAGGAGAAAATACACCTACAAGATCCTCACGACTTGTAGGGAGAAATATCTTTGTGAGACCCTTACGGTTCATGAAGTCAGAAGCCTTGGTCGGCAGGACCCTTAACCCTGTTTACTAAGCCACCTTTGTTCAAACATCGACAGAGGCAAATGATGATTCGCTCCTGGCAACATCCCAGTTGTAGCGGTGCTGATGCTGAAATCGGTATCTAAAATCCAAGCTTGCAGCGAAAAAGCTAGCGACCACACATGCATACGAAATAGCCGAAATGATGGGGAAACTTGCAATAAAAAGCAGCAAGTAAAAATGTATGCATGACAAAATAGCCGAAATGATGGGGCAACTCGCAATAAAAAACAGCGAGTGAAAATGAAATAAATAACCGAAATAATTGGGCACCGCGAAAAATAGCCGAAATGATGGGGCAATCGCGACCTTCGCGATATAAAAGCTGAAATGATAGAGCATCGCGGAAAAAGAAATGAAATAAAAGTGAAATCCTCGCCCTACAGGTGATGTTACATCTAACCCTGTATACAATCCAGGGGCGCAATCAAAGAAGGGATCATACTCCTCCCCCGAGTTTCATCATAAGGAGAAGCCAAATCTCGACGGTTCACAGATAGCCTAGAGATCATTTCGACGTTCGTCTCGTGGCAGCAGACACAACATCAAGCGAAACGGAACAGCGGCAACCCCAAGTTCCATGGCTCGGCGATACATATCACCAAGAGTCAAACCTCCATCCCGTGAAATGCGGATACAATCAACAAACTTCCTGGTTACGTGGAACGCGGATAACGTCACTCTTTGACCCCGTGGAAAACGTCCAGAGCGGATCCTGGTCCTCGCAGAGCACGGCAGTGAACCCGTGTGAAGCATCCAGAGCGGAGCCTAGTCCTCGCCGAGCACGGCAGTGAACCCGTGTGAAGCATCTAGTGCAAACTTCCTGGTTACGTGGAACGCGGATAACGTCACTCTTTGACCCCGTGGAAAACGTCCAGAGCGGATCCTGGTCCTCGCAGAGCACGGCAGTGAACCCGTGTGAAGCATCCAGAGCGGAGCCTAGTCCTCGCCGAGCACGGCAGTGAACCCGTGTGAAGCATCTAGTGCAAACTTCCTGGTTACGTGGAACACGGATAATGTCACTCTTTGACCCCGTGGAAAGCGTCCAGAGCGGATCCTGGTCCTCGCAGAGCACGGCAGTGAACCCGTATGAAGCATCCAGAGCGGAGCCTAGTCCTCGCCGAGCACGGCAGTGAACCCGTGTGAAGCATCTAGTACAAACTTCCTGGTTACGTGGAACGCGGATAATGTCACTCTTTGACCCCGCGGAAAACGTCCAGAGCGGATCCTGGTCCTCGCAGAGCACGGCAGTGAACCCGTATGAAGCATCCAGAGCGGAGCCTAGTCCTCGCCAAGCACGGCAGTGAACCCGTGTGAAGCATCTAGTGCAAACTTCCTGGTTACGTGGAACGCGGATAACGTCACTTTTTGACCCCGCGGAAAACGCCCAGAGCGGAGCCTGGTCCTCGCCAAGCACGGCAGTGAACCCGTGTGAAGCATCCAGAGCAAATACCGGACTGTGGAGTCCTTAAAATCCACGGACTATGACGTCCTTAACCTCGACCGCGATGTCTTAAAACTAACGATCAACCACCCCTATTCCTTACAGATTTTTGCCTCGGTTTAAGGGTACATCTCTTCACTCCTTTGATGCCTGGCGTTGTAATTCCTCAACGTCTTCAAAGAGGTGACGGGTTCCTGCAACCAAACATCGGACTGTGGAGTCCCTAAATCCACGGACTATGAGGTCCTTAACCTTGACCGTGATGTCTTAAAACTAACATCGGACTGTGGAGTCCCTAAATCCATGGACTATGAGGTCCTTAACCTTGACCGCGATATCTTAAAACTAACAGCGGACTGTGGAGTCCTTAAATCCACGGACTATGAGGTCCTCAACCTTGACCGCGACGTCTTTAAACTACAATATCTGGAGAAACCCCTGACTCCGTAAAACACGGACAAGGGTAACCGCATCCAGCACTTACAAGTCCTCACGACCGGGAGGAAAACTCTTTATGAGACCCTCGTGGCTCGTAAAATGCAGAAGTCTTAGGAAGCAGATCTTAACCCTGAATCCATTCAATAAAAAGAGAGAAGATACAAGTCCGCAGAATGCATTCAATAAAAAGAGGACACACCATTGAAAGGAAAATTGTATCGTTTATTCATAAGCCAAAATGGATACAAAGCGCGATTCATGAAAGAAACAAAAAGAAAGATACTCTCATGAGTATGTACAAAAAAAAGAGAAAAGATACAAGTCCTCAAACCGGCGGGCGATGCAGTAATTTTACCAGCTCATCATTCTGTTGCTGAGCCACGGCTTCATGACGCAAGATCTCCAGAAGACGAGCCTCCGCCTGAGCTTGCTGAGCCTGATACGAAGCAAGCCGAGCTCCGAGCTCTTTCTCGGTGGCTTTATGAGCCTCGACCCTCTCACGAGTGAACGTGGCAGCTTTATCGAGAGCCACCACCTCTTTTATGGACTCCTGAAGCACCCGCCACAGTTCATACGCTTTATTGGCCCTGGCTGTGAGATTGGCTTGAAGCTCGCCCAGCGCCTTAGAGGCTAGCTCCCTCTCCGAGAATTTACGGCCAAGCCTCTTCTCACATGACGTCATGTTTGCCGCACATCGTGCTATCAGACCTCGCAACTCCGCTTTTGCAGCCACGGCTTCCGAGGAAAGGCGAGAACATTCGAGAGCATACAAACAAGCATCCACCTTCCTACAGAACTCCACCCAGACCCGCACCACCTCCTCGCTATGATAGGTGGCGAGAAAAGGAAGAGAGCCGTTAGCTTCAGCGGCAAACGCTTCGGCTGTGGTCGCACTACCAGCACGGAGCTCCTCGACGAAAGAAGATAGGGAGAGAAGGCTCAATTGGGCCAAGCGTTCTGAAGCCCGCAAAGCGTAGGGGCCGGGCGGCATCACAATGCGCGATTCCAAAGCCATGGAGACTGGCAGAGCTGTTAAAATTTGGCGAATGTTAGTAAAACGTTTAAACGCAGAATGAACGGGACTATAATAAAATGTCACTCACCGACAGTCATGCAAGTAGGAGCTGAAGGTTCCCCTGGCCCTTCGACGACCTCAACCTCATCATCGGCTTCTAAAACTATAAGAGACATCAACATCATTTCGCAAAATAGTAACGATGCTATGGTAAAAAAATAGCGAATGACACTAACCTTGCCCAGAGGAAAGGACAATACGCTGAGGGGAGATCGCCTGCGGAGCTGCCATCTCCAATAAACGCTGAAATAACTGGCGAGGCGACAGATCTGCAATCGTGGCTGCCAAGCCGCGCAATTCTGGGAAAGATAAAAGAGTTCAGACTATGAAGGGGTTGCTAGATTAAAACGCAGAAGGATACCTTCAACACTCCTCCCATTCTGAGCCAGGGGGATAGCGGCTTCAACGGTCTCCGCCGTGACCTCAGGCTCCAATAAAGGGAGATGAGTCCCGACTACCTCGCTTCCATCCCTTGAGCCGGCCTTAGTAATAGCCATTGGGGCGGCGGCCTCCAAGGGAGCATCCCCCAAAGGAGCAAGCACTCCCTGACCAAGAACCGCCGCTGGAGGTTCTATCATGAGAGGAGCAGCCTCATCAGCCCTCTCCACATCCGGCAAAGCTTCATTAAGAACTTCGGCGGGCTTTAGCTTTAATGGGCCAGTAGGGAGCTCCCCTAGCGTCGAAGATTCTGCACGATTCAAACAAAAATAATGATACATACCCATGAGCATAAATAATCAAATAGATTACAGAATAAGCACAACATACCTATACGCAAAGAAGCCCTCAATATGGCTTCTTCAAGCCGCTTCTCCTTCTCAAGGAGGTAAGCTCGCCGAGGTTTAAGGGTAGACTCATGATCGCCGGTCCATAAAGAAAGTGCATCAGCTGCGTCTTCTGAAGCGGCCTGCTTCAAAGCCCTTTCCCCCCATTCCTCCAAAGGGCTGATAAATCGCCGCCGAATCCACGAAGGGTCCTAGTAAAAAATTACAGCGGGATAAGACTTCTTTGGAACCTTGGCGTTATGGGACGCGTTATTTGAACGCCGTATGGCCTCAGCTAACTGTGCAGCCTCCTCATCAGCCGAACTCGGGAAGAGAAGTCCAGCGTTTGACTCTTGCAAGGCCAAGGGTTCGTCTTCAAGGATGGGCTCAGACTCCACCACGGAATCAAGCGGGGCGGTAGCCGCTTTCCTCCGCCGTTTAGACCCAGAACCGGTCGCTGAAGATGACCGCTTCCTCCCTCGCGAAGCCTTAGGGCGACGCTGGCCCACATCGCCTTCAACGCCCTCGTCCCTGTTACTCTCACTCGGTGCCACGACCAAGGACGACATCGCCGTCGTCGACGCCACGGGGGGCGGTGCCGCTACCAGCAGAGGTGCTACTACTGGAGCCCGTCTACCTCGCGATCGGGAACCCAAAGGCATACCAGCTGTCGGAGTAAGATCTACCCCTGACTCCCCCGGAATGAGGGCGGCGCCAATCTCCCTCAAAGGGAAGCGGACTGGAACCCTTGGTCACAGCTTAGCTCACGAAACCTGAGGAGGGGAGTCGTGACCAAGAAGAACCCTTCTTTCTTCAACAATAATTGGGGTGATTCGATGAAGATACCAGCCCGTAAATGCACCTACGCATCGGGGCATGTACTCGGCTTCGGGGAGCATGAAATGAGAGCCGGTGTTCAACCTCACAAAATGATGAGCGGCATTGCGAACAACGTCGAGCGAAGGGATCGGGGCGACTATAAAAGCCTCAAAGGGAACACCCTGGTCGTATCCAAGCTGCCGGGCAAATCGATGCGGATTGTACCGCATAAAAAGAGCTGCACTGTCCTGGAGAAACACCAAGTAGCCCGGTCTAATTGAATACAAATGCGTGGCCTCTCGGGGCTTCAGAGAAGGCACGTTGTCCTTTGACTGGTCCCAAAGTTGCTGAACGGGACCCGAAGGAGAAGACAGAACCCGATCATTAAAAACTAACCCGCCGGCGGTGGCTTGAGGGGAAATCAGCACCCGAATAGCCCCAAATTGAGTTGGATCGGCAGCAGAAGCACCCACCAGTCGCATAAGTCGCGGGAAGGTATAGGCGTCGTAAAAAGCGGGCCTCTGATGCATAGCAAAAGACCCCAGCACATGCATTTCGATCCATGACGTGAAATAATGAAGCAAAAAGTTCACTACGTCCACGCCAGGCGTAGAAGTATTAGCTGCGGTGCCCAATCCATTATATAGGTGCGCCAAGGCCGGGATGCCGATGGCCAACCGCATCCCCTCAGCAATACGATGAGCCGGGTAGATGACCGAGGCTCTCATGAAGCGGCGATGCATGGGGATAACGAACCAACTGAGCCAGACGCTAACAAACCCCACAAAGAACGTCTCCTCGTCCATGCCTGGGGCAGCAATGGATTCAAAAGAGATTGGCGATATGATAGAGATGTAATACTGAGGTAGATCTGATTCGTTGGTCGGCAACCTCTTCGGGCCAAACCCAAAGGGGTCCCCAATGTTGGCAAACTTCGGGGCTGTCTTCGATAAGGCGTCCTCGCGAATGAAACAAGCAATGAAGCTCTTGAAGGTAACGTCCTGCTCCTCGGACTCGGTGAACAATCGGTCAAAGATGCCTAGGGCCTTAATTAAACTGGGGCGCTTGTGGCGAATAGCATTCTCAGCAGACAAGCCGTCAACTGGGGCGGGCTCGGGCTCAAAAACATACTCGTCAGGAGGCAACAGCTCCTCATACAGATTACCCCTTATCGGCAACCCCGAGATATCATAGAATTCGGCCAGAGAAATCGAAACCTCGCGATCTCCCAGAATGAAAGTATTAGTGGGAAGATTCCACTGGTTCAAAAACGCCTTGACCCACCAGGCATGCGGGGACTTATAATAGAATAGCGACGCGTATACGGCCTGGTAGAGCCCGACTTTCTGCAACCGCGCCCGATGGGCAGAAAGGATGTAACGAGCCCAGAGAAGGTAGCCCGTAGGATGCCTAGGAATGAGCCCTATCTTATAAATTTGCCCCCACGGGTGGGCCTCACCCTGGCAGATACGCCGTCCCAAGATGTCTATGGCTGGAATCGGATGGTTCGGAATGCCGGTCGTCGAAGGCTCCAGCCTCCCCGTTGGAGTCCAGTTGGGCATTTCCACAGCAAAAGCTGTCCTCGGAGGATCCATCGGTAAAAATGGGAAAGTGGGCTCCGTCGGCACCGCGCAAAGAAAGCTCCGGCGACCCTGAATAATCTGATTGTACCAAGGTCCCCATTGAAGAAGATTGGTGCAGTTCGGGTCATGGGCCCGAATCATCGCCATCGCTTCCTCATCAGACGGCGACTGAGGAAAAGCAGCCTCTGAGCGAGAAAAGGGAAAGCGCGGAACAGAAGCCATCGCACCTGAAATCCAATAAAGGAAGACCGTTAGAAGAAAAGTCAGCAACGTATATTCATGCATAAACATGAAGACTAATTAAAGAAAGCAACAGCATGGTTTTTTGGAGTCATTGGCTACAAAACATATGGGTCCCACAGAATCCGAATGACGGCTCATTAATAATGGGGCCACAGCGTTACAATAAAACAAAGGGAATATCCTCAAAGAGTGACGACCATGCACATTTTCCCCCAACAGAAGCTGTCTCGGGCTCTACAATGAATCTAGCAAAATCAAAGGAATTAAAATCCCACCAAAAGACATCATTACAAAGCGCCCATCGCATTAATTGCAGGAAGAACCGCCTAGGGCCAGGAGACCTCAGGAAGCCTCCATGCGAAGAAACTGAGTTCTTCATAGGAATTAAATTCCTTATTAGGAAAAAGGGAATTAAATTACCAGGAATATTTTTGATGGAATTAAATTCCATGGAGTTGAAACGCCATCATCATCTCCCCAAAGATCACCTAAACCCTAAGAGATCTACAGTTCGAAGGTCAGGTGGTTTCCTGTTCTTATGGAAAAACTTGAAGAAAAATGGGTTCTTTGTGAAACCCTTAACGCGGATTTAAAATCCAAAGAGTTCTTTTAAAGACGAAGGCGCTTTGGCCGTTCAACATTATTACCTGAGGAGAAGGGATCCGTCAACAGAGTTAAACTCTGGGAAATGTTCAAGACAGAGAACTAAGCTCTGGAAGCGAGAATTAAATTCTCAAAGAGGAAGTTCTCAGAAAAGAAGATGAGCAAAGTGAAGGCTCCTATGAAGAGACAGCGGTATTTATAGAAGACAATGGAAACGTTTCATCTCCCCGGATCCCTAGAGGAATCCAACGGTCGCAAGAGGTGACAGCGTTGCACTCACGTGCAGACACGTGAGAACAACGCTGTGGGGGCATTTGTTTCCTGATTTAAAATCAGAAAAAAGCTTATGGGAAAAGCTTCAGAAGGAGGGGCCACGTGCTTACACGTGACCAGCAGTCACGTGTTGACACGTGACATATAAAAGCAGTGGAAAAGGGCTCATTGATTCCCTGATCAAGTCAGAGAAAAGGTTCCCTAATCAAGTCAAGAAAAAGGGCTTCAGATGAGGTCACGTGTTGGCACGTGACGCTCAAAGGAGAGGACTCGTGCTACAGTTGAGTCAAGGAAAGGGGCTCCTAACAGGGGGTCACGTGTTCACACGTGACCAATGGTCACGTGTTAACACGTGATGGCTAAAACAGCAACCAGAAGACACCGCAGAAAGAAAGAGGATTCTTCATTCCAAAGAGGGTCACGTGTCTACACGTGACCATGGGTCACGTGGTCACACGTGACCGGCTTTCAAAGCCCATTTTTGACGACAGAATTAAATTCTGAAGGAAATTTGAATCTTTCCAAAGGAAAGTGATTATCTGGGACCAATCAAATTAAAGATTCAGAGATGATTAAATATCATCTATCTATGGAAAATCTCGGGTTTGGAAAGATTTCCCTCTTAAATCTAACCAAAATAACAAAGAAGAATCTCTGGATTTAAAATCCAATGGTGAATAAAATTCACCTAATAATCCAAAGGTCCAGAACGAATGAAGGATGCAAATCAAATATCTCATGAAAGATTTACCAAAAAACTAATTGACTCAGCTGCTTCTCCTATAAATAGGAGCCAAGAGATACAAAAGAGGGATATACATACATACGCAGAGGCAAGAAAAAGGAGAGAGCTCTGATACTTGGAGGAATTCGGATCTTCTGCAAAAGAGAACCCTAGGTAAGAAAGGGAAGGCTTTCTGAGAGAAAGAGAATTTAATTCTCAACAGAGTTTAACTCTGATATATAAAACAGAAGAACTTATTTCTTCTCTCTTTGATAGAGGATCTGCAAAGCGCACACCTCCCCTTTAGATTGAGAATTTAATTCTCAATGGGTTGAGATCCTGCCATGCAGATCCAAAACATAGAGAGGGAATGCAAGCATGAGAATTTAATTCTCGCAGAACTATAGGAATTCAATTCCTTTAAAATAAAATTAGGGCTTGACCCTGTATCATGGGAATTTAATTCCTTCAGAACAAAGAGAAACAGGGTTTAACCCTAATTAAGAACCTAGTTCTGTTGAAACAGCGGGAATTTAATTCCCTTAATCATAATTTAACAGAGAATGGGAGTTCAATTCCTTAAAAGCTTTTATTAGGGTTTAACCCTATTCAGTTCTTCACATATATAAGGAATTTAATTCCTACAGAAAATTCAGAGTTCAACTCTTCAAAAGAAACTAGGAATTTAATTCCTTTGAAATTATTGTCAGGGTTCAACCCTACGAGGAATTTAATTCCTGAAAGGGATTAACAGATCTTCTAACAACCACAGAAAAGAAGAGTCACGTGTCACCACGTGACCCCCCCCAAAAGATCTACAGAAAGCCCTTTGAAGCAGTGCCTCACGTGACCCACGTGACCCTCGGCAGAAGCGTTAACATATAAGCATTTGAATACCCGTCACGTGAGGGCACGTGATACTCTGAAAAATGCGATAATCTCAACAGAATCAATGAAGGGAGGGCGCTCTCACGTGTTGCCACGTGACCCCTCTTGCCTTAGTGTTTAACACTAAATCGAAACTCCCGAATCCAGTGTTAAAACAACTATTGGGCCTTAGTGTTCAACACTAATCAAAAAAAACTTTACTTGCAGTGTTCAACACTGACTACCTTAGTGTTTAACACTAATTTGAGGGCTCAGTTGCCAGTGCTTGATACCGATCTGTTTTAGTGTTTAACACTAATTTGAAAGCCTTGTCGCTGGTGTTTAACACCAATTATCTTCTAGTGTTAAACACTAACTTGTCAACCTCATTCCCAGTGTTCAACACTGATTGCTCTGTAGTGTTTAACACTAGGCTTTGGCCCGATTGGCTAAAGGGATAGAGGCAAAGCCTCTCCCTCAATGGACCAACAAGAAGCCAATATTCCAGACCTGACTGGACTTAGCCCAAGCTGGCCATAAGTCCTCAATTCATGATTAACTGGGCCAGTGGGCTCATAACATAATTAATCAGTCTTGACCCCAAATTGGGCCAGGGACTACTCAAGCCATTCCGGTTCTAGGGTACATCTCTTCACTCCTTTGATACCTGGCATTGTAATCCCTCAATGTCTTCAAAGAGGTGACGGGTCCCGATGACCACTCATGATATGGACTGTGGGGTCCTTAAACCCATGTCTAATGCAAAATTCCTGGTTACGTGGAACGCGGATAACGTCACTCTTTGACCCCGTGGAAAACGTCCAGAGCGGATCCTAGTCCTCGCAGAGCACGGCAGTAAACCCGTGTGAAGCATCCAGAGCGGAGCCTAGTCCTCGCCTAACGCGGCAGTGAACCCGTGTGAAGCATCTAGTGCAAAATTCCTGGTTACGTGGAACGCGGATAACGTCACTCCTTGACCCCGTGGAAAACGCCCAGAGCGGAGCCTGTTCCTCGCCAAGCGCGGCAGTGAACCCGTGTGAAGCATCCAGAGCACATACCGGACTGTGGAGTCCTTAAACCCATGGACTACGACGTCCTTAACCTTGACCGAGATGTCTTAAAACTACCCATGGACCGCAATGTCCTTAAACTACCCATGGACCGCAATGTCCTTAAACTAGAACAATAGAGCCCTATATGCTCTTTTGTCGGATCTAAACGGTCCCGTTTAAGTTGATCTTAGCCTTAAAGATGGCTAACGTATCCTTAAACCTTCAAACAGACTGGACTATGAATCCCCCCCAATTAACTCTGGCTCGAGGGTACATCTCTGAACTCCTCTGACATCCGTCGTTGTAATCCTTCAACGTCGTTAGAGAGGTGACGGGTCCTGACGGCCACGCATACGATGGACCACTATGTCCCTAAACTGGAACAATAGAGCCCAAATGCTCTTTTGTCGGATCTAAACGATCCCGTTAAGTTGATCTTAGTCTCAACGTTAGACTAACGTATCCTTAACAAACGTTTGAGTTGATCTTAGCCTCAAGTATGGCTGACGTATCCTCAAACCAAACCCCCAAACCCAAATCTAAGATAAACACGGATTTGGACTAGTCCACGCCCTACGGGCGACGACATAACTCAGTCTCCGTAAACAATCCACGGGCAATAAAAACAAAATAAACACCCACGATACGAAGTGACCATCTGGAGAAGAAGAAAGTTGTTACCGCGATGCGGTAGCGTAATTAACTGCAGGGGCTTGCGCCTGCAGGGAAGAGCGTCCCCACAATAAAAAACCCCTCAAACGAGGGGGAATCTGACGAAGTCTGCTACATCGGCCGCATCCGTCTAAACCTTCGATACTCGGTGCCATAGATCGACCTGGCATCTTCGGAGAGGTGGACGGATAGCACCAATTGGCATCTGCCCCGAACCTCAGGCACGGTCCCCCGAGTCCAGGCCGCTGTTCGGAGGGGAACAGGCACTGAGTGAGAAGAGCTGGGGGAAACTCCCCCTCTGGAGTTACTCCATCAGCTCAAACGGTGGAAGTTGATGCTGCTGTTCCAACTGGGAACAGCATTGAACCGCTTAGGAGGGTGCGAAAGAACTCTTTGACTACAGTGTTAAAGAAATCTCCTCTTCCCGTTGAAAAAATGATACAGGCAAAGCCGGAGCAGCCCCCCCAGCGGCTGTCCTCCCAAGTCTATAGGGTCTGGCGGAAGGTCCAATATTTTGTGATCAATAAAGACTATTCTCGCCGACTGAAGAAAACAAAGGCTCGGTAAGAGGAGGAACATCTCTCCACCATGCAGCGAGGGACTTCTTTCACAAAGGAGCCTGTTACAATGACTCGTTCAACTTCGACTTCTCACAAAAAGAGAAGGCCGGAGAATCCACCACCGCAGGCGGCAAATCCTAAAGGTGATGGATCCAAACGCCCCAAGTCTGGGGGCATGATCGTGCACACGGTTTATATGGCTTCCGGAAAAGAGGTGAGCCATGCTTCTGTGGTTCATCGGCCGCAAACTCGGTCATTGACGAAAGCTCGGGAGCAGCAAAAAAAAGCTCCACGAAATGCTGACGAAAATGGTAGCACTCACCGGGCAGAAAGAAGGCCCCGAAGCAGCGTCTGAACAGTGCCAAGAGCAGGAGACCGATATGGAGTTCTTGCGAAGGGTGCTGGAGAGAAAGGATAAGGAGGCCGCGGAACAAGCGGCTAATATAAAACTGATGGCGCTCCTGTTCCAAGACAAGGTTAGAATGATGATCCAACCGGAACCTCCAGCCGAGAATCCACCGATAATCATCGAGGACAACAGAGGGAAAACATCAAACCCACTTCCGGATTTATCAGTAGCCAGGGTGGAAACGATCTCCAAAGCTGCCCTCGATGTCTACATAACTCAGAAAATACGAGCTCATCAGGCAGGCAAAGCGGCTGGCCAAGTCGTCAGGACCGGGCGACCTTACCCAGGCTGGTACGATCAAATCTAGTACCCTCCAGGATATACGATCCCCAAGTTCCACGTATACAAGGGGACAGGCAACCCGCATTAGCACGTCATCCAGTTCAGAGCCTTATGCAGCAATACTGGAGGCGACGATAAATTGCTGCTTCGCAGTTCGTTGGCAGCTTGTCAGAGACGGCATTTGAATGGTACTCGGAGCTCCCAAATGACTTCGTCAAAACATTCACAGAAATAGAGATGCTATTCACACAACGGTTCACCAGTGCAAGCGAGCGCACTCCGATCACGGCATTAATCAATGCCAGGGTGAAGCCAGGAGAGACCTGGGTTCAGTATGCAATTCGGTGGAGGAACCTATGGTCAAAATGCGAACAACGCATAGAAGAAGCTCCTGCCGTGGGCATGTTCATAGGGACCCTCGATCCTCAGGAGACTATATCCCAGTTTATGATGTTCTTCAAGCCGACCACCTTCCAGGCTTTGATCGACAAGCTGGCCCAAATGAGCCTCCCTCTTCAAAAATGGACCCTTGAAATGCAAAGGGTAAAGGGAAAGCGGCCTTCATTGCTAACACTCAACAACAGCCAAGTAACCTGAAACCGGTTGCTCGCTAAGGCAATGCACGCCCGCGCCAATCGCTGGAAGAGAAGCTAGGACGTGCTTACTCGTTCCCCATGATAAAATGAGGAGGTTGTTCGAACTGGCAATGCGCAACAAACTCATCACACTGCCGGATCCGAGACGTCCACTGCAGCCTGGTGACGTCAACAGTCCCAACTGTTGCTCCTACCACAGAGTAGTGGGCCACCCAATTGAGAATTGCTATGTCTTCAAAAACTTGGTCGAGGACCAGTACCGTCAAGGGAAATTTGCGCTGTCAGAAAACTGGAGGGTGAACCCGCCACAGAGGCACGCTTATAAAAAGGTGGATACGCCGGGGGCATCATGCTCGTTTGTGGAAGTAGCTCCTTAGGAAGTGGTCCTTTCAGCTAAAACTAAAAGAATGCTGAAAGATCTTCAAGCATGTCCGGCGATCAAATCGAAAAGCCCGCTGGAGCCCGAGATCATTGTGGGGATGCTTAAACCGCACCCAACACGAAAGCTAGTAACGGCAAAACACCCAGGTCAAGCCTTCAAAGTCTTCGAAGGGAAAGAAGAAGACCAAGAAGCCCATACATCCTGACGACAAGCGCACAGACCTGCAAAGGTACATCAACGCGCTGGAGGAATACAACCAGAAGGCGCGGACCCCAGTCACACTCGAAGAATTTCTCAACCACATACTTGAGAACGGAGATAGTGACAATGATGAGGGAAATGGCTCGTCGGGAGAAACCGAAGATTATATAGCAAGTTGCCATATGGTTTCTCATTCGTCGTTAAATGATGAAGAAACTCCCTCGGCGTCGGAAAGAAACACAGAGGAACTGCGGGCAGGATCGGTGCCAAAATCCCCGGAGCTGTCAGAAGCCCCAATTGACAGGCTACTAAACGAAGCCCTTTAAAATAGCAAAGCTGACCGAGAACGCGAAATGGCAAACTACGAAAAGGCCAAGCATCGGCGGCAGGATGAAGAAGCTGTGGTAAGGATGAGACGTAAAGTACACCACCCAAGCTAAAGCACGCCTGCTACAAACAAGAGCAGGATCAAAATGGAGAAGCGGTTGGCTAAAGCCTAGTTAATGGGAATGAAGCTGCCCCTCTCATGGAAAAAATTCCCGGGAGTACGTACCTCGACGAAGCGGATGTACATCTGAACTACTGCTTATACCATCGGAGGGTCACACACCCCACCGAAGAGTGCAATTCCTTCAAGAAGTGGTAGCAAGGATACGTTGCTCACCGGCAATGCTTCAAGCGGATGAAGCACGAAACCCGTCGACAAAAAAAGGAGCACGACAGACGAGTGTGAAGGAATGGCTGGCAACTGTCATATGGTTGATACCAGTTCGACAAAAAGAAAATCTCAGGTTCTTACATTCGGGAGCGATTCTGAGGAAGAAATAACCCTCGGCCCACTCTTCAAAGAATCCACCTCTGGAAAAGAAGAAGAGGAAAAAAGTTGCGAGAATATTCAACTGCGTAACCGTGCGTTATCTAAAAAGAACCTTGGGCCTACAAACAAATGGTCGAGCAAAAGAGACAAGGGGAAGGAAAAAGCCCCTGAGGAAATTGCCCTCAATGATAGAGTCGTCAAAGAGCTCGCAACCAAGGATCCGCCTAAGAAAAACAAGGTGGATTACAATGTCCCGGTAAATCTAAGGAAGATACCCTCACAACTGAGCATACGAATGCTCTCCTCCTGTCTAAAGAAGAAAGAGATTCTTTGATCAAGGCATTACAAAAGCCTGATCAGTTCCAAGCTTTCCTTGCAGAAGAAAAGATGAAAGAAGAGCTGGCAGAGGTTCATACAGCCGACATCACATTTGGCGATGAAGATCTCCTACTCGGAACGTGTGAGCACAACCGTCCTTTATATGTCACCGGGTACTGCCACGACATTAAGATAGGGAAGATCCTGGTCGACAACGGGTCCTTCGTCAACCTTCTCAACGTGAAGGTGTTGAATGGGATTTGCTTGAACATTCAGCACCTGGCTCGAGATAAAATTACCATCTCCGGGTTTGACTCGCAGTCATCATGAACGCTTGGGTCCATGATATTGACATTACGCTTTAGGATGCTCTTCACTGACATCAAATTTCATGTTATTGACGCCAAGACTTGCTACAGCGCCCTACTCGGCCGGCCCTGGTAACACGAGTACAACGCCATCCCTTCTACACAACATCAGTGTATGAAGTATTTCAAAGACGGCCTCGAGTACACCGTTACGGGGGAGCTAAACCCATTCTCCATGAATGAAGTCCGCAAATATGAAGACGCCTAATACTTCCTGCCAGACTTCGAAGACACGGAAAGATGTTATAAACCGGAGGATAAACAAAAAGTCGTCGCCACTATCCCGATCTTTGGGAGCAATACCGAGGAAGTTGAAGAAATTGTCTACTCGGGGCAACCCCAAGGCAACAGGCCAGGACCATCTACTCCTATTTTGGTCTTTGGCAGTGACTCTGAAGATAAAGTCAACGCAGTGTTCTCCGTCCTCCTGTCAATGCAGACCTTCACTGGAGCTGATCAGAGTGTACAAATTACCATGGTTCCGCAGCGGCATTATAAATAACTTGATGTGCTCAATGCATAATGCGTACAAGAGCTGCAAACCTTCTACGTCCTTCCCAGGTGAAGAGATGAAAAGGCGATCCTCTTCTATCAGTCTACAGAGACCAGAGTGGAAAAGAAGTCTGGCATGGTGCCAAACTTGCGCTTGACAGACTTCAACCAATCCGTCTATCCAGATATTACGTAGAGGGATTGAAAAGGCTATTAAGATGCCAAGACGTACCCTTCAAACAAACTGCACGACAAGCCCAGTTCTACAACAAGATTTGGGACGTTCCCAGGACTCAGCGAAAGATGCCCAACGGGAGGATGGAGACGACTGGGCTTGTATACGTCCAAGAAACGGGAGCGATTCCATGGCTACCGTGTCATAAATAACTCTGGTGGAGAAGGGAATGCTTTTCCAGATAACGCTGGTATTGAACCAGAGCGAGATACCGCCGTAAGAATGCCAAGTTCGTCATTCGAAGAAAAAATTAACAAGCTAATGAGAGAAGACGGACAAAAGGCTCGGGTTGACCACAGCCGCGAAATGGCCATTTACGAGAAAGCCAGGACGCAGCGTCTCGCTCAGTAGTCTGTGGGAAGAAAAGTCTATGATGCCCTTCGCCCTCCTCGGCCCGCTGTGCGCTCTCGTGGCAAGGAAAAAGCCCAACGTAGAGGCAACAACAAGGTGAAGAACGAGAATAACGTTCGAAAAGAGCGAAGCAGATCTAAGAAGTTACGCGATCGAGAAAAAGTCATCTGGAATCCATCACTGATGGAGAAGATGGGTCGGGAATACTCTTTCTCCCAAGACAAGACAAGGAAAATATTCGACCTTTTCATGAAGCATCAAATGATGACGCTCCCGGAGTCTCGGCATCCCGAAGAAATAAATGAAGTCCATCACCCGGCTTATTGCTCTTACCATCGAGTAATAGGATATCCTCTTGAAGACTGCTTCACCTTCAAAGACTGGGTCGAAGACCAGTATCAGCAAGGCAGGTTTGCTCTATCCGACAGTTGGAGGGTAACCCCACCATGAAAGCATAAGCCAAAAGTAACCCATGTCGCGAGGGTAAGTCCAGATCAACATCGAGCTTGGAAACAAACTCGTACCTGTCACGTGATAACATTCTCAAAGGAGGAAGAGCACGAGAATATGGATGACCTCTTCCACTGCTTTGCAGATGATGATGAGGACGAGGTGATCTCAGAATTTCCACCGGCACCAAAAAAGCTGGAAGATGGGATACACATCACGGCGGACAATCTAAGGAAAATTAACTTGGGAACGGAAAACGATCCAAGGCCAACGTTTGTCAGTGAGCTATTGTCTAAAACACAGGTAGCCACACTAAAGGACGTGCTTATGCAATATAAAGACTGCTTCGCATGGAACTATTCCGAGATGCCAGGACTAGATCTAGAAATAGCGGTGTATAAACTGGAGATATCGCAGGACGTCAAGCCAATCAAACAGGCGCTAAGAAGAATGCGGCTCGAGCTCGAGATGAGTATCAACGCCGAAGTCAAGAAACTAATCAATTCCGGCTTCATCCAGGAAGTTCAATATCCTCACTGGATCGCCAATATCATTCCAGTGATGAAGAAAAATGGGACGGTACACATCTGCATGGACTTTCGAGACCTCAACAAAGCTTGTCCAAATGATGGCTTCCCAGTACCTGTTACCAAGCTGATGATTGATAACACATCCACCCTTGAGATCTTCTCCTTCATGGATGGATCTTCGGGGTATAATCAAATAAAGATGCATCGCGAAGACCAAAAGCATACTGCCTTCCGGACTCCGTTGGGCATATTCTGCTACAGGGTGATGCCCTTCGGCCTGAAGAATGCCGGCGCTAACTACCAGAGGGCCATGACGAAGATTTTCAATGACCTCATCCATGAGATTGTTGAATGCTACATCGACGACCTTATGGTGAAAAGAAAGTCGTACGAAGAACATTGGGAACATAAAAACACAGTGTTTCAACGTCTTCGAAAATACAATCTAAAGATGAATCCTCTGAAATGCGCGTTTGGAGTCTCCTCAGGCAAATTCCTAGGATTCATCATACGACACCAAGGCATCTAAATAGACACATCAAAGATCAAGACGATTATGGAAATGCCCACGCCAAGAACTCTTAAACAACCGCGGTCTCTCCAAGGAAAAATCGTGTATATCCGGCGGTTCAAAACCAACCTCTCCGGAAAATGTCGTCCCTACAGTCACCTGATGAAGAAGGGGAACCCATTCGTCTGGGATCGTAAATGCAAAAGTGTACTGGACGAAATCAAGCAATATCTGCAGAACCCGCCGGTACAAACCGCTCCGGTCAAAAAAAAGCCCCTCATCCTGTACACAACAGCCATTAAGGGTTCTTTAGGCGCTATGGGCACAGGAGAACAACCAGGGGAAGGAGAAAGCTCTCTTCTATTTAAGTTGAGTTCTTCTAGGGGCAGAAAACAACTACTCCACAATTGAAAAGCATTTCCTGACACTGATCTTCGCGATAACGAATCTTCGACATTATGCCTTGGCACATGAGGTCCATCTCATATCAAAGGTGGATCCTCTCAAATACTTGATGTTAAGAGCCATACTAACAGGAAGGCTTGCCAAATGGGCCCTCCTCTTGATGGAATTCTCGATAACGTATCGACCCCTCAAGGCAGTGAAAGGCCAGGCCATCGCTGACTTTTTCGCTGAGCATCCAATACCAGCCGATTCTCCCTTAAATTGTGAATTTCCAGACGAACACGCGTTCGATACAATCGAAGGAGGGAAGGAAGGAAATAATGTCTAATAGGAACTCTACTTCGATGGAGCGTCTTCCATGAAGAAGCAGAAGCATAACACCCCTATAATCAAAGCCGGGATGTGTCTTATCTTCTTGACTCTGCAAGGAGGCGGGTCTTGAGATCGCTGTCGATATGGGAATCGAAAACCTCCTCATATATGGAGACTCCCAGCTGGTCGTTAGCCAAGTAAATGGCGACTATCAGACGTGTAAACCGGAGTTGGTAAAATATGGAGAAAGAGTGCAGCAAATGCTGACTCAAATTCCCTCCTACATCCTGCAAAGCTTACCGCGTGCGGAAAATAGCAAGGCGGATGCGCTAGCCAAGCTCGCTAAGAAACTGGCCGAAGAAAACCTCGATGACGCAAGGATCATTATGCAAAGCCGCAGGATTCTCGTGCCAGCAGAAATATCTCCGGAGCGTCTGAAAGAAAGAATGCGACCAAACAAGCGGCCTTCCAATTAAAGGATGAAGAAAAGGCTAAGGATTGGAGAGAAGTCTTCATAGACTACTTCAAATCCCATCGAACACCCAAAAATGCATCTTCCAGACATCAGCTCATGAAACGAGCTCTGTCTTTTGCCTTCGTCAATGATACTCTATATAAGAGATCGTTCAATGGTTTATGGCTGAGGTGCCAGGGACCAGAAGAAGCAAGGAGAGTCGTCCAAGAAATCCACGATGGACTCTGCGGTTCTCATCAAGCCGGACCAAAGATGAAACTGAAGATCAAGAGAATGGGTTACTACTGGCCCACGATGATTCAGGACTACCTCGAATATGTGAAGCAGTGTCACTCGTTCCAAATTCACGGGGACTTCATCCACCAACATCCAAATCCGCTCCAACCAACACTGGCTAGTTGGTCGTTCGAAATGTGTGGAACCGATATAATTGGGCCCATCGAACCAGCGTCATCCAAAGGACATTGGTTCATATTGGCAACAACCAATTACTTATCTAAATGGGCAGAGGCAGTGCCGCTAAAGGAAGTGAAGACGGAGAACATCCTCCATTTCTTCAGGACACATGTCATCTACCGATTCGGCACTCCGCGACGGATCATCTCGGATAATGAGCCGGCCTACAAAAGCCATAAGATCACCCGCTTCGTACAGCAACATAATATAGACTGGAGATACTCTTCAGTCTATAATCCCCGAGCTAACGGTCTAGCTAAGGCTTTCAACAAGACCTTAACGAAGATCATAAAGAAAACGGTGTCCATAAACAAAAAGTACAGGCACGAGAGACTGCATGAAGCTCTCTGGGCTTATCGAACCACGTTCAAAACGGCCACGAATACAACGCAATTCGCGTTGGTATTTGGCACGGAAGCAGTACTTCCCTTAGAGATAGAGCTACCCACTCTATGAGTGGCAATTCGATATGAGCTAACGGATGAAGAAAATGCCCATCTTAGGCTTGAGGAGCTCGACGCCCTCGATGAAACTCGTCACATGGCGCAGCAAAACCTGGAAGCTTATAAAGCAAGGATGACGCGCTCATACGAAAGACTAACCAGACCAAGAACATTCCGTCAAGGCGAACTCGTGCTAGTCGTAAAAAGACCTATGATCCCCAACCGTGCAAAGCCGGGGAAATTCGAACCGAACTATGAGGGCCCGTACATCGTAGACAAGGTCTACCAAGGTGGGTCCGACATGCTTATGGATATACATGTCGAAAGACCCTTCCATCCAATAAACGGCCGGTTCCTTAAGAAATACTGCGCTTGACAAGTCACGACTCAGGTTAATGATAGATGACGATGCTCGTGTCCGCTCGCTGTCTTCCTAAGTCAAGACTCTATAAGTAGTATCCAAAAAAACTTCGCCTTAAACCGGCAATAGACCGAGAGTTCCCTAAACTAACAATGGACCACTACATCCTTAAACTAGTAATGGACCGAGATGTCCCTAAACTAACAATGGACCGTAATGTCCTTAACCTAATGCGTCGCCTCAAACACGGCGATAATGGAACTCAAGTCCATAAGTCCCAACGGCGGAGAATGCAACTCAAGTCCTGCTGGCTACACAGCTACCCCGGCGGTGAAGTCCCCCTTAAGTCCCATTGGAAAACAGAGGGGTAAAAAAAGACAGTAGGTGCACAAGCGAAATGGGCACTGATGAAAACCCGAAAGGGCTCCGTGAGTAAAAACAGCAGGGCTACCGGCGAGCTTGTGAAAACCCTAAAGGGCGTAATCTCGTGAAATTTTCACTTACGAGATCCTCTCGACTCGTAAGGAGAACTCCTCCTATGAGACCCGCATGGCTCATAGGATTCAAAGCCTTAAGCTACAGGGACTTGAACTTGTTCTTAAGCCGTTGCATCCCCCAAGTTACCCTACAGGCGGTACAATGCTGGCCCTTGTATACAATCCACGGGCACGAATAAACGTTTCCCCCAACATGTTCCACCAATCACGAGGAATGTCCTCATATGGTGAACGACACTTGTAAGTCCTCTCGACTTATAAGGAGAAAATACTCTTATGAGATCCTTACGAATTATAAAAGAGAACACCACTTAGAAGTCCTCACGACTTCTAAGGTGAACATACACCTACGAGATCCTCACGACTCGTAGGAAGAAATACCTTTATGAGACCCTTACGGCTCATAGAGTCAAAAAGCCTTAGTCGACGGGACCTCAACCCTGTTTGCTAAGCTACCTTTGTTCAAATCAACAAAGGCAAATGATGATTCGCTTCTGGAAATATTCTAGTCGCAGCGATGCTGATGCCAAAATTGGTATCAAATCTCAAGTTCCATACTCGCAATAAAAATCAGCGAGCAAAAAAATGCATATGAAATAGCCGAAATGATGGGGCAACTCGCAATAAAAATCAGCGAGTAAAACATATGCATATAAAAACAGCTGAAATTTTTGGACAACTCGCAATAAAAAGCAGCGAGTAAAAAGAAAAGAATAGCCGAAATGATTGGGCATCGCAATAAAAAACCGAAATGATTGGGCAATCGCGACTTTCGCGATATAAAAAGCTGAAATGATGGAGCATCGCGGGAAGAAATAAAAAAAATGAATGATGAAACTTTTGCCCTGCAGGTGAGTCCACATCAACCCATGTATACAATCCATGGGCATAAACAAAAAGGGAACCATATTTTCCCACCAGGCTCCGTCAAAGGGAGAGCCAAGTTTCGACGGTTCACAGACAACCTAGAGACCACCTCGACACTCTTCTCATTACAGCAGACGCAGTGTCAACAACGGCGTTTCATCTCACTCCAGCAGGATGCAGACGCGATGTCAACAAGCGACCCCAGGGTCAAAACCAAACGGAGCCATGGAAAAGTCCCTGGTTTTAGGCCTCGACGGTTCACAGACAACCTAGAGACCATCTCGATATTCGTCTCGTCACAGCAGACGCAGTGTCAACAACGGCGTTCCTTCTCACTCCAGCAGGATGTAGACGTGACGTCAACAAAAAGGAGCCATGGCAAAGTCCCTAATTCTAAGTCTCGACGGTTCACAGACAACCTAGAGACCATCTTGACACTCATCTCATTACAGCAGACGCAGTGTCAACAACGGCGTTTCTTCTCACTCCAACAGGGTGCAGACGCGATGTGAACAAAATGGAGCCATGGAAAATTCCCTACTTCCAGGCCTCGACGGTTCACAGACAATCAAGAGACCACCTCGACATTCTTCTTGTTACAGCAGACGCAGTGTCAACAACGGCGTTTCTACTCACTCCAGCAGGATGCAGATGCGGCATCAACAAGCGACCCCAGGGTCAAAACCAAATGGAGCCTTGGCAAAGTCCCTAGTTCCAGGCCTCGATAGTTTACAGACAACCTAGAGACCACCTTGACATTCATCTCGTCATAGCAGACGCAGTGTCAACAACGGCGTTTCTTCTCACTCCAGCAGGATGCAGACGCGACGTCAACAAAACGGAGCCATGGCAAAGTCCCTAGTTCCAAGTCTCGACGGTTCACAGACAACCTAGAGACCATCTCGACACTCGTCTCATTACAGCAGAGGCAGTGTCAACAACGACGTTTCTTCTCACCCCAGCAGGATATAGATGCGACGTCAACAAGCGGCCCTGAGACCAAAACAAAATGGAGCCATGGAAAAGTCCCTAGTTCCAAGTCTCGACGGTTCACAAACAATATAGAGATCACCTTGACATTCATCTCATTACAGCAGACGCAGTGTCGAAAAAGGAAGCGAAGGCCAAATTCCTAGCTTCAGGGTCTTGACGGAAACTCAAATAAAACCTGAAAGACTATCGGAGATCATCCTATACCAGCGCAGAGTTGTTATGACTCATCGGGGCTCCCAAACTGAGCCTAACCTCAAGTAAAAAGCGGCATGGCAAATTTCCTACCGCTTGCTCTTTCGACGGTAATATGACCTAAGGAGATTACTTGAAGACGTCTTGTCCAGTCCCCGAAGGGATCAGAGACACGGCAGTCACGGGGCTACTCGAACAGCAGCGTAAAGTCTGCATATCGGGGAATGCATCAGGCAATGCGACGGTACGAAGGACAAAAAAAACCTAGTACCACAGACCTTAACGGACCTCTGTCGTAAAGAGCAGGGGTTAACTATAACGTTTGGACAAGCTTTCCTACAAGCCCAGGTGAGGTAAACTAAACAAGCTCCGAAATGAGTTCATAAACTAGAGACTCCGAAATGAGTATATAAACTACTTTATGCCAAGTCAAGACAAAAAAAGAAGGAAAAGCGCTAGTATGAAATGAAATATGTCTTTTATTCATGAATCAAAATGAATACAAGATACTCTTATTTATGAATGAATACAAAAAAAAAAGAATATACAGCGAAAAAATGTTTCAAGTCGGCGGACAATTCAATAAGCCAGCCAGTTCGTCGTTCTTCCCCTGGTCTTCGGCTTCAAGCTCCACCAGTGCTACAAGACGAGTCCCTGCCTGGGTCTGTTGTTTTTGGAATGAAGCGAACCGACTCTCAAGCTCATTCCCGGAAACCTTATGGGCTTCAACCATCTCACGGGTAAAAATAACGGCTTTGTCAAGAGCCACCACTTCTGTAATGGCTTCATGGAGTACCCGCAAAATTTCGTACGTACGGGTGGTCTTGGCAGTAAGCTGAGCCTGAAGTTCCTCCAAATCGTTTAAAGCCAACTCCCTCTCTGAAAACTTCCAGTTGAGCCTCTTCTCGCATGACTGGAGATTGGCTGCACACCGTTCGATCCATCCTCGGAGGATCGTTTTTATAGCTAAGATGTCGGAGGGAAGACGTATGCACTCAATCCCATGCAGGCAGGCCTCCATTTTGCGACAGTATTCAACCTAAATACGCATTAATGCCTCGTCATGATAAGTGGACAGAACAGATAAGGAAGCATTAACTTCAGCAGCAAATTCTTCGGCCGCGACAGAAGTACCAGCGCGAAGATCTTCGATAAGTGCCGCCAAGGAATAAATGCTCTGTTTTACCATCCTCTCATATATGCGTCGGGCATAAGGGCCTGGTGGCATCAAAATCCAAGACTCTAATAGAATCCGGGCTGACAAGCTGTGAAGATATATGGGCGGTTAGTTGCCTTTCTAAAATATAGAGTAAACAAAACGATACCAAGGATAAAACGTCACTTACCCACAGTCATGCAAGGAGGGTTTGAGAGATCCCTAGGTCCGTCAAGAATCTCGACTTCGTCGTATGCCTCCAGAACAGTGATTTAAAATAAAGGGCATATCAGCATCATTATGAAAATATAAAACTAAAAGGGCAAAGCATACCAACCTTGGCCTGAGGAAAGAGCTATACATTGTGGGGGTATTTCTTGTAGGGCAGCCATGTCGAGCAAGCGCTGGAAGGTTTTTCTCGGAGAGAGATCCACGATGGAAGCCGCCAATTCCTGCAATTCTGAAGGAAAGAAAGGGTCAGATGACAGAAGGGTCATTAAACAAAATGTATATGTATATGAGATTACCTTCAATGCTTCGCCCGCCCTGAGCTGGAGGGATGGCAGCCTCAGCGGTCCCCTCCACACCCTCAGGTGCATCACCGGAGATATTTGTATCTATAGCCGGCGTGGTAGTCTCCAATAGAGGGACAGAAGCCGCCGCTGAAGGCTCCAAGGCAGGGATAACGGCTTCAACAATCTCCTCTACGTTCTCCGGTACGTCACTAGGGATGTCCATGAGATCTATGGCCGATGAGACCACCTCTGCCGAAGGGATAGACACTGAAGGGACAGAAGCCATCACCGGGAACTCCACAGCAAGGGTAGCAGCTTCAGTAATCTCCTCTACACCTGCCGGTCCGTCATAGGAGATATTCATGGAATCCGCAGCCATGACCCGATCTGGACTCAAACCCGCTTCCGCTGCAGAAGTCCCTGCAAAGTTTTCGCAAGAATAAGAAGACATAAAAGTAATACAAATTACTCGCTAAAAAGAAGGACGCGAAAAATACGCATACCAATACGCCGGGGAGCTTGAAGTATGGCTTTTTCGAGCCGTTGTTCTTTTCTTATTAAATACGCTCTCCGGGCTTCAAGCGCAAATGAATGACTACCCGTTTTTAGTGCAAGCTCGTCTTCGGAAGCAACCGAGATGGGCTGTTTAAGGGCCCGTTCTTCTTCCATTAAAAGAGGACCCATGTGTACCCTCCGTAATGATAGGTCGACGTCATAGAATACAATGGGGGTAAGCTTTTTTCAGGGCGCAAACGTTCTCAGTCTCATCTTATGAGCGCCTTATACTCTCAGCCAACTTCGTGGCCTCCTCGGCAAACGAACCCGGAAATATAAGACCGGTGACTGACTCCTCCATAGATATCAGTTCATCCTGAATAAATGGCTGAGACTCAAGCAGAGTGTTGAGTAGGCCGGCAACTGATTTCTTTCTCCTCTTGGAGCTTGTGCTAACGCTAGCGGAGGAGCGCTTCCTCCCCCTTGGTGCTTTGGCGCAACGCTACCCTCACCTTCGGTATCGCCCTTTGATGACACCACCGCTGGTGCTTCATTAGAAGCCTTTGCTTTGGCTCTAGTGCGCACTAGCATACCAGCAGTGCGAGGGGTCGATTCTATTTCTGCGGTTTTAGGGATAAGTACCAAACCGCTATCCCTCAGTGAAGGGCGAACCACTGACCGCGGCCGCAATGGGGCATCGGTGGCCTGAGCTGGAATGGGAGCTCTACCCTCGAAAAGCACCCATCTCTCCTCTGCAATGACGGGGTCGACCCGATGGCGATACCAACCCTTAAAGGACCCTACAGGTCTTGGGAGATAGTCGGGCTCCGGGATCATGAAGCGGGAGCCAGTATTTAGCCGTATGAAATGGAGAATGACGTCGCGAGTAACCTCCAAGGAGAGAGCATGCTCGACTATAAATGCCTCGAGAGGGACGCCTTGGTCGTAGCCTAACTGCTGGGCGAAGCGGTGCGGATTATACCGCATAAAGAGGACATCACTATTCCGGCGGAACACCAGATACCCTAGCCTGATCGAGTATAGGTGCATGACCTCTTTTGGTTTCAAAGCCGGGACCCCACCCTTATAAAAATCAAACAATTTCTGAACGGGCACCGCTGGAGTGGAAAGAACTCGATAGCTTAACACCATTCCGCCTTCATTTGAGTACGGATTCAGCAGTACGCGGAGGGCCCCTACCTGGGTCGGATTGGGAGCAAAGGCATCAACCAACCTCATGATCCGCAGGAAGGTGTACGAATCATAAAAATCTGGCCGCTGGTGCACAGCGAATGCTCCTAGCACATGCATCTCGATCCATGACGTGAAGTAGTGGAGGGAGAAATTCACGGTCTCTGCACCCGGGTTCGAAGTATTAGCCGCAACGCTTAACCCGTGATATAGATGCGACAACCCCGCGACGCCAACAGTTAATCGTGCTCCTCCAGCTATGCGATGAGCAGGATTAAAAATGGAGGCTCTCATAAAGCAGCGATGCATCGGCATGGCGAACCAGCTGTGCCAAAGACTGATAAAGCCGACGAAGAAAGTTCCTTCATCCATGCCAGGGGCCGCGATCGCATCGAAAGCTACGGTCGACGAGTTTGGGATGTAGAACTGTGGCAGGTCTTCCTCTTTGACCGGCAGTTTCCTCAGCCCGAATCCAAAAGGATCTTCAATTTTCCTGAATTTTGGAGCCTTTTTGGATAAGACGTCCTCGCGAAGGAAGCAAGCAATAAAAGAGTCAAAGGTGACACCTTGCCCTTCTGATGCCACGAACAGCTTTTCAAAGATACCAAGGGCCTTGATTAGACTCGGGTACTTGTGACGTACGGCGTTCTCAGTCGACAGACTGTCAAGCATAGCGGGAACCGTATCAAACACATACTCATCAGGAGGCAGTAACTCTTCATAGTGCTCTCCCTTGATCGGCAACCCATAGATCTCGCGAAACTCTTCCGGTGAAATTGAGACCTCTCGATCCCGTAGGAAGAACGTGTTGGTGGGAAGATTCCACTGATTCAAGAAAGCCTTAACCCACCAGACGTGAGGGGCGTGATAATAGAATAACAAAGCGTAAATGGATTGGTACAACCTAACCTTCTGCAGACGTACGCGTTGGGCGGAAAGGATATACCGAGCCAGGGAAGGTATCCCACTGGGTGGCGGGGGATAACGCCTACCTTATAAACCTGCCCCCAGGATCAAGCTTCACCATGACATATTCGGCGTCCCAGAATATCAATGGCCACCAGGGGTTGGTTGAGTATCCCGGTCGTTGACGGCTCAAGTCGGCCCGCGGGAGTCCAGTTAGTCGCCTCCACCACATAAGAGGTTCGTGGGCGTTCCGTCAATGATATAGAGTGGATGGGTTCTGTCGGCTCTTCACAGGTAAAAATGCGGCGACCCCTGATGATATGACTGTACCACGTCCCCTACAAGAGAGGAATAGTAAAGTCCCTGTCATGTGCCCTGATCATCGCCATAACCTCCTCGTCTAATGGCGACTGTGAAAAAGCGGCTTCTGAGCGAGTGTAAGGGAAGTCGAGAAGCGAGGCCATCATTCCTAAAATAAAAAAAAACCATTTAAAAATAATAATAATAATAATAATAATAATAATAATAAATAATAAGGTAACATAAAATAAAATAACAGAAAACCGTGATGTGACGGGACCACTGCCTGCAAAACCAATGGGCCCCACGAAATCTAAATGGCGGCTCACCAATGATGAGGGAAAATAATCATTAAAAGAATCAAAAAGGATTCCCATCAAGTAAACAGTAAAATTTAAACGACTCTTAAATTGAGTTCTGCTAAAAAGCACAACAGATTCAAATCTGCTTTAGGAGCATTAAAACCCTAAAATACTTTAGAACATTAAGGAATAAAATTTCCAAAAATCTCTGAGTCTCTCTCAGAGCCAAGCTCTATGAATAAGGAATTAAATTCCTTTAATAAAGGGATTAAATCCCAGAAAACCCCCATGGTCAGGAGGCAAAGAAAATGGAATTAAACTCCAAGGATCCATAAAGATCGGTGACAGGGTAAAACCATAAGAGGAGGATTAACAGTCCCCATTGATTCAAGACTTCAAAGTATACAAAAAATATGTGTCTTGGATCTTTAAGAAATCAAGTAAAGAAAAGAGCTACGCTCTGTTGATGGATTTAAAATCAAGGGCAAAAAGCAAGAAAGGGTTCCGTTCATGATCCTTACCAAAGAAAGAATTTTGACAGAGTTTAACTCTGAAATTTCAGCGGGCAGAGAACTAAGCTCTGAATAAAAGAATTAAATTCTCAAGAAAAATAAGCAAAGAAGAAGATGAAAGAACAGTGGTCTTCCCAGAGGCAAAAGCCCTGCATTTATAAGACATGATGGGGGAGGTTCATCTTCCCGTTCCCCTAGGCAATCCAACGGTGGAAAAGGTGACAGCGTTGCACTCACGTGAGAAAAACGCTGGGGGCATTTGTTTATATATATATATATATATATATATATATATATATATATATATATATATATATATATATATAAAGAAAAAAGGTGTGCAGGTCTCACGTCCCCAGACATGAGCGGCTATATGCAAAGCATATAGGCACTGCATTTAAGCAATCGATAGGCTAAAATTGAGCCTCACGTGTAAGCACGTGAGCGCCTATATGCATAGCATATAGGCGCTACATTCAAACAGATGGCAAGCCAAAAAGGCTCACGTGATACACTCATATGCTGCTGTATATAAGTAAACAAGCTTAATCCCATTGGGATCACGTGCTACGCGTGAGTGCTCTTAAAACCTACGAAGCTGATAGAATCAAATTCTAAACAACAGGATTAAAACTATATATAGAAAATATTTCCTTAATTCATTCTAATATGGAAAGATCCTTCTCTAACAAAGAATCTTGGATGAACTATCTGATAGAATTAAATTCTATATATGTGGGAAATATTTCCCTGATCTTCCTTAAACTAGAAAGATCTTCTTTGTTAAACGAAGAACCTTTGGATCAAAACGGTGATCGTCTGATAGAATAAAATTCTATAAAAGATATTCATATAAATAAAATTCTATGATAGAATAAAATTCAAATCTTGTTAAACTAACAAGATATTCATATGATAGAATAAAATTCTATTTTAGGAAAATATTTCCTAATCTGGTTAAAAAAAATAAGAAATCTTCTCTGTTAAACAGAGAGCCTTTGGATTAAGAATCCAACGGTGAATTAAATTCACCAGAACAATTGGATTAATTATGAAATCAATCATGATCTCTCAATGAGAGATTTTCTTAACAAATTGATTCTTTTTCTTCTCATATAAATAGGAGTAAGGAGAGGAGGAGAAAGAAAGGAGGAACAAAAAGAAAGAAAAAGAGGAGAGAGAAGGCAAAAAAAAGGAAGAAGAGAATTTAAGACTCGGAAAAGACTTGTTTCATCATAACATTCTAGGTAAAAAAAAGAAATACACAGAGATTGTTTTATGTTTTCTTGACCTTTCTAAGGGTTTAACTCTTCACATAAGAACTTAGTTCTTCCTCTGGTTGAGATCTGTAGAAACAGATCTCCCCATAAGTTGAGAATTTAATTCTCATCGGGGAGATTCTGTCATGCAAATTCAAAATCTAGGGGAAAGAACTGAGTTCAAAGAATTTAATTCTTACAGAAATATATGGGAATTTAATTCCTCTGAAAATCAAGATTTAACCCTACAATAAGAATTTAATTCTTACAAAAACAAGAGGCATGGGATCCTCCAAAATCCTAGTATGAGATCAAAATCTCTAAATACTCAGAAGGAAAGACTGGTGATTCATTAGTAACACTAAAATAAGATCTCACGTGCTCCACGTGAGCGTCTCTAATGAATAAAAAGGGAAAGACACAAACCGTCCCGCGTGCTCGCACGTGAGCGCCACAGGAATCAAGTGTTCAACACTTCTAAATAAAAAGGGGGGATAAAACCCAAAAGGTAGTATCCAACTTTGGGGCGCCTGTGCTCACATGTGAGCGCCACGATAACCAAGTGCTTAGCACTTATAAGAGAAGGAGGAATAAAACCCAGAGAACAACTCCCACTTTGGGGCGCCTCACGTGCCCACACGTGAGCGCCTCCAAAGTGCAGTGTTTAACACTGATTCAGAGCCTCACGTGGGAACACGTGAGTGCTGAACATACACCAATGCTTAGCATTATAAGACTCAGACTTCAGCCCCAAATGGCCTAAGTCTTCTTGAGGTCAAAACCTCTTTGATCTCCAAATCGACCGAGTCTTTGTGCTCATGTTTTCCCAAACTAATCTCAGTCTCAGACATGACTGAGGACCCCTCAAACTGATGATATCAATAACGATATTCATCCTACATCTCCTAAGTTAGTCTTAGTCTCCAAAATGGCTAATGATTTTTAGATGATCTACTATGATATTTTCCCTCAAATACGGGAATTGGTTCAAGGGTACATCTCCCCATAACTCTAATACATGTCGTTGTAATTTCTCAACGTTTTCAGAGAGCTGGCGGGTCCCGACAACCAACTGCTTTTGGGTGCATTTACCAAGCTGACGTGCACACCTTAAATTAAAACCTCACCTCAAAAATGGTGATCTACAGACCAAAATGTCCTCAAACTAAACGTTGTCTCCAAAATGGCGACAATGGACCGTAACGTCCTTAAACTAAACTCTCACCTTAAAATGGTGATCTACAGACCGAAATTTCCTCAAACTAAACGTTGCCTCAAAAATGGCGACAACGGACCGTAACGTCCTTAAACTAAACTCTCACCTCAAAAATGGCGACAACGGACCGTAACGTCCTTAAACTAAACTCTCACCTCAAAAATGGTGATCTACAGACCGAAATGTTCTCAAACTAAACGCTGCCTCAAAAATGGCAACAACGGACCGTAACGTCCTTAAACTAAAACCTCACCTCAAAATGGTGATCTACAAACCGAAACGTCCTCAAACTACAACTTCGCTTCCAAAATGGCGATAAGGGACCGAAACATCCTTAAACTAAAACAATAGAGCCTAAACGCTCTCTCATTGGATCTGAAACAAGAATGATCCTAACACATTGTTAAGTAGATCTTAGTCTCAAATTGAACTAACGTATCCTTAACAAAAAACCAATCGAGCCCTAACTGCTCACAAACATTTAAGTCGATCTTGATCTCAAAACAGATCAACGATTCTTAAATCAAACCAAATCCAAATCTAAGATATACGGATTTGGACTAATCCATGTCCTACGGGCGACAACATAAATTAGTCTTCGTATACAATCCATGGGCGATCAAAAATAAAACAAACACATACGACACGAAGTGAACATCTGGAGTAGGAGAAAGTGGTTTTCGCGATGCGATAATGTAATTTACTGCAGGGGTTTGCGCCTGCAGGGAAGAGCATCCCCACAATCAAAAACGCCTCGCAAGCGAGGGGGAATCTGACGAAGTCTGCTATAACGGCCGCATCCGTCCAAACCTCCGATATACGGTGCCATAAATCAACTTGGCATCTTCGGAAAGGTGGACGGATAAATCCAAATAGTATCTGCCCCTAAATTCAGGCAAGACGATCCATCCCAGTTCGTCTCTGTTTTCGACTGTAAACACCAGTCTTCCAAAACGAATCACTCTACGGTTCGTAGATATCTTCAGAAATACATGATCTCCCGGTTGAAACTCCAAGTGACATCGCTTTACATCAGCACAGTGCTTCTGTCGATTTTTGGCTATACGCATTCTTTCCTTGATAGTGCGAACTACATCGACTGTTGCTACTATCATCTCAGGTCCAAGGAGTTCTCTATCTCCGATGTCGTCCCAACTTAATGGCGATCGACACTTCCTTCCATAGAGTGTTGTAAAGGGTGCCATTCCTATACTTGTTTGGTAGCTGTTGTTGCATGAAAACTCCACAAGATGTAGGTGATCTTCCCACGATCCTCCGAAGTCTGGCATACAAGCTCTTAGCATATCTTCTAAGATCTTAATAGTTCGCTCAAACTGTCCATCGGTTTGTGGATGGTAAGCTGTGCTGATGTTCAGACTTGTTCCCAAGCTAGCTTGCAGACTTTGCCAAAATTGCGATCGAAATCTGGTGTCACGGTCGGAGAATGCAAACTGGTACTCCATGTAATCTCACGATTTCCTGCATGAGTTCATGGTTATCATAGATAGTACATATTGGAGATTTAAACCTTACTTAGATTCATACTTACTTCCATATACTTCTTTGCTAATGTCTCGGTAGATTGGCCAACTCGAAATGGGATGAAATGGGCCGACTTTGTGAGTCAATCCACAATAACCCATACTGCATCGTTACCTTTCGTGCTGCAAGGAAGTGCAGTCACGAAATCCATAGTGATGTGTTGCCACTTCCATTCTGGGATAGGTAACGGTTGAAGTAAACCAACCGTCACGTGATGTTCAGCCTTCACTTGCTGACACACCAAGTATTTAGCGACGCTTCTGGCTACTTCACGCTTCATTCCATGCCACCAGTAATTTTGACGCAGATCTTTGTACATCTTTGTGCCTCCAGGGTGTACTGAATAAGGAGAGATGTGAGCTTCTTTCATCAACTCTTCCCGCACAGAACCTTTGGGTACACACAACTTACTTCCATATCTCAAAGATCAGTCTTCATGGATGATGAAGTCTATTCTAAGTCCACTTTCTACTTGTTCTCTGATCTTTTGCAACTTGGCATCATTTACTTGAGCCGCTTTGATCTGATTGATAATGGTAAATTGAACTTGTAAGTTCATCAAACTTGAAGCGTTATCTGGCATGACCACTTCTATCTCTATCTGATGTATATTTTGTTGAAGCTTTCACTGTGCGGTGAGGTTCAATGCTAATGGTTGGCGACTAAGTGCTTCAGGTACTACATTCACCTTCTCTAGATGATATTATAGGTTGATGTCGAAGTCTGCCATAAGTTCTAACCATATTCTCTGCCGCATATTTAACTCCTTCTGAGTAAACACATATTTCAGACTCTTGTGATCTGTGTTTATGTCAACTCGTTCACCAAGAAGATAATGGCGCCAAATCTTGAGTGCAAAGATTACGGCCGCCAACTTCAAATCATGCGTTGGATAGTTGCGCTCATGAATCTTCAGTTGTCTTGATGCATAAGCTACAACTTTACCGTGCTGATGTAGAACACATCCTAATCCCTTACTAGATGCATCGCAATGCACTTCAAAACCTCCAGATTAGTCCGGTATAACGAGAATAGGTGCTGACGTCAATCTTGACTTGAGTTCTAAAAAGCTCGTTCGGATGCTTCTAACCACACGAATTCTTCATCTTTACGTGTGAGCTTGGTCAGGATTGTTGCAATCTTCGAAAATCCTTCAATAAACCTTTTGTAATATCCTGCTAAACCCAAGAAACTTCGAATGTCCTTCACTGACTTCGGTGTCGGCCATTCGCTTACTGCTGATACCTTAGCTGGATCTATAGAGATTCCATCGCCTGATACAATATGTCTGAGAAAACCGACTTGATCTAGCCAAAACTCGCACTTGCTGTACTTGGCATAGAGTTGATGCTGTCGTAAAGTCTCCAGGATAATTCGTGAGTGTTCGGCATGTTCTTTCCGACTCTTAGAATACACCAAGATATCGTCGATGAAGATGACAACAAACCTATCTAGGTACTCTCGGAAAACTTGATTCATTAGGTCCATGAATATAGCTGGTGCATTGGTCACTCCAAATGGTATCACAAGAAACTCCTAATGACCATAGCGAGTCCTGAATATCGTTTTATGGATATCAGATTCTTTGACCTTCACCTGATGATAACCCGAACGAAGATCTAACTTGGAGAAAATGCAAGACCCACTTAGCTGATCGAACAAGTCATCGATGCGCGGAAGTGGATACTTGTTCTTTATAGTTACTTCGTTCAGAGCTTTATAATCAATGCACATTCGATATGAATCTTCTTTCTTCTTCACAAGTAGAACTGGTGATCCCCGACTTGAAATGCTGGGACGAATCCATCCTTTCGTCAATAATTTGTCCAACTGAGTACGGACTTCTTTCAAACCATCAGGGCTTAACCGATACGGTGCTTTGATCACCGGTTATGCTCCAGGTACTAAATCAATGCTGAATTCAAGAGCTCGATTGGGAGGCAAACCTGGTATGTCTTCAGGAAATACATCATCGAACTCTCGAACTACCTCTGGCATTGATCCTTCTTCCGCTTGAAATGTTGCAATCACTGCCTTCTTCGGTTTTGCCTTGTATGTGCTTAGCTTCAGGGTACGGTCTCCACTTTTGAAATAAATGACCGGATGCTCTGGAATCTCAAACACTACCCTCCTTTGACGACAGTCAATGATGGTATAGAATGTTCCTAGCCAATCCATTCCCAAAACGATATCAAAATTCGGTATGTCCAACACTTTGAAGTCAGCATAGAATTCTCTGCTGTAGACGACCACTGGACACAGGTCGTATCTCATTATTTCCTTTAGAACGTCGATCCCTGAACTAACATTCCAGCTGGATACGAGCGATTTGACTGGAATCGCATGAGTTCGGACGAACCGTTGCGACATAAAGCAATGAGATGCTCCGGTATCGAAGAGTGCTAGTGCAGGAAGTAAGGCTACTAAGATTTTACCTAAGTTATGTGGGATATGTTTTAGGTATAAGGAAAGATATATGGGTATGTATATATAGATTGAAATAAAGCTTGAAAGGAAAGTGTTACCGGTGATGACTTGGCCGGTGGCTTCAGCTTCTTCCACAGTCATTATGAAAGCATGTCGTCTCGGTACATTCCTCCTTGCTGGAGGAGCATTCCTCTTTCCGTTCCTCTGTACTTGAGGTACGTTCCTTTGAGCTTGATGGAACTGACGAGGAGGAGGTGCAGTTGGTCCACGATGAGGTAGAGTAGGGAGAGCGAGTCGTGGAGCAGGTGCCTGGATGGCTGGTCACTGCGGGTAGGTGATTGCCGGTTTGGGTGCAGCATTTGGATTGAGTCATCAAGGACAAGACCCATATTATGTGTGGCTGAGCCGCAGACCAAACAAAGGCGATTTGCACGCCGGCAATCCTTCACTAGGTGTCCATCCCTCCTGCAGTAAGTGCAAAAAGCTGGGTTAGGCCGATTGTTTGGTACTCTTGGTCTTCTGGGCACAAAATGTGGCCTTGAAGAGGCTCCTCCCTCCATCTGAGTGGCAGGGCACTTCACTCCGGCAAATTGAGGCCTTCCTTTCATCTTCACCACTGCCTCATATCGGCGGGCAACTTTCAGAGCCAATTCATGGGTTGGGAAATCCCATGTAGCTAAGGCAGCTTGGATTTCTGGATTTAACCCTTGCTGAAATCGTCTGGACCTGATCTCAGCAGTTGGTATCAAGTGGGCCGCAAACCTACTGAGCATGATAAACTCAGCATCATACCCATCCACTGATTTGGTCTATATCGAACCCTGTTGTAGATGGATGAATTGTTGTTCCATGTCAAATCCGGCAGTCTCAAGGAAGTATTTCACGTCGAACATGTCGCGAAAAGTCCTCCATTCGATAGGCTGGGCAAGACGGCTTTTTTCCGCCTTCCACCAAACTTGGGCGTTGTCGGTGAGTTACAGCTTCGCAACTCGTACCCAAGCAATTTTGAAAATATATCAAAACTATTTTTCATAAAACCCCCTTAAGTTATATTAATTTATAATAAGGACCCTAGTAAACATAGGTTTAAGCGGGACCGGTTCTCTTGAGCCTCGGGGAGCCGGAGAAAGTGGGTGCTTGCCTATTTAAGGTAGACAAACTAAAAACGGTGTTATCAACACGGTAATTGTCTTGGAAAAGGACACAAATCATGCCGTCCATGTGCAGCAGTTACCGATAACTCCAAAACAATCAGGACTTCAATTCTTCTTAAAAGTCTGACTCAATTCGAGTCATGGTCAAATCTGAAATCAATCTGGATTGAATCCAATTCAAGTATAACTAAAATACAACATGAATCCGTTTATACCAGAATTCCATCTATATCAACATGACTCGACTGAACCGAACCATGGATATACTCTGTTTACATGACTATCCATTTATATCCATTCTGTTTACTGATATTATGGTTTCGGCAAGTCTTCCATTTACTACAAGACAATACAATACAATCAGTACAATCAATACAATAAATATTACGGGGTTTATAAAGGGGTAGACTGATACGGAATATGTTAAAGGTGGCACGAGGTGGTCACTAAAAGACGTAATTACATCCATACCGTTGTTGTATTTATATTTCCAGCTGTATATGTAAAAGAATGTTTAATAAATAAAGTTGTTGTTCATTATATTCATGTCTCTTATGTGCATTTTACCTTATATTGCTTAGATACGCTTAGCGTGTTTACTTCTGAATAAATACGTAGCGAGCCCAGTCGCATCTCCTTGCCCGTACACCGGAAAGCGAGGCGCGACAAAAAGAGATGGGTGATTGTCCGTCAGCGAACTTTCGCTCAGTAAGTTCCCAAAGAAAGGTGTGAAGTATAAAATTATAATGACAAGTTGGAAAATGGATATCATGAAACAATGGACTAGGAGATTTGGTGTTTAAACATGTCATTTAATATAAGCAAGGCAATTCATGTAACATGCAGTTCTATTTGTAAGGTTTCATAAGTATGACAATATGTTTATAAGTATGGCAATATAACATGAGAATAGCAAAATTGTATAGCATGGCCGTGTAGTATAGGTATAGTGAATATGAAGTGCATGTAAGTGTCCTAAAAAGTCTCCACATGGATAAACTAATTTAACGTAAGTTCAAGAATGAATGTCAACCAATTTCAAGAGTGTTCTCAAACCCAACAGGCTGTAATCTAAGGGTAAGGAACTACGAAACCGAATCAAGTGTTAGTAACGGGACTTCAATCTGGTGTTGAAGTATTCCAAACTTAACAAGCTATAATCCAAGAGTAAGGAAACACGGGCCCTCATGATAGATTGTTTGTGTTAGTAAATATGGATTCATGATCTAGGGGGACTCTTGAGATTTCATTGGATTCACACTTAAACTACCCCAACACCCCGTGTATTTTAGATTACAGTTAAAATTGCCAGTCTTGCTCGAATCCATGAATACATCAAGTTGCAAGATTGAGTTTATATCAAGATCAAGTATTCGTGTCAAGTGTTCATATATTCATGTTAACTTGTATTCATGGTTCGAGTTTAGTCAATTCAAGAGTAGACATTGGGTTCGGGTATTCATGTTAAGTTCAAGTGTCAAGTTCATATTCATGTTTAATTTCTAGTTCAAATTCGAGTTTGAGTTTAAATTAAAATTTAGATTCAAGTTTGGATTCAAGTTTGGATTCGAGTTATAGTCATTTTATATTACCAGGTTTAAATCTTTTGAATAGCTTTAATCTTGTAAACTTTTAAGTTTAGGAATAATTGGACAACCACTGCACATAGACGGCAGGATTTATGTCTTTTTCTAAAACGATCGCCATTGATAACTCCGTTAATTCGCATTGTTATCTAACCTGGTTAGCCAAGCACTCACTTTCTCCGGCTCTTTGAGACTCAAGAGAAATGATACCGCTTAAACCTATATTAATCTAGATTCCTTAAATATTTATTCTTGTTGTTTACATTGTTTGCATTTCTCGAGGGGTTTTATGAAAAATATTATAATATTGTTTTAAAAATAAATCTCGAGGGTGATTTAGAATATTATGAGTTTTATAAAAATGTATTTAAGTTTAAGTGGTATTTTAGTGATGAAACCTAACTTTTAAAAATTTATGGTATTTTTATGAAAACTATACTTTTGGAAACTTGGTGTTATTTTTGTGTAATTTTTATTTCATTTTAATAAAATACTTTTCAAAAATTATTTTTCATAGAAAAATACGAATTTATGATTTATGAAAATTTTCAAATGATTTAATTTGTTAAAATATCGTAGTCTTTAAAAATCGTATTTTTATTCATTTCGAGACCAAATTCTCTGTGAGAAGTTCTGCAACTCGCTCTACTAATCTAAGGACGTATGATAATCCACACCATCCACAAACGAGTGCCCTAACGAGAGTTGTAGAGGCGTAATTGCGAAAGATGTAAAAATATCGATAAAAACATTTTTTGTAAAACCAATGGTATTTTATTGTAAATCGTAATCTTTAAATTAAATATGCATCTAAAATATCATGCTATGAGACCATAGTGTATGTGGTGGTGTAGGTCGTTACCCAGTGAATTTCTATAGGTATATATTCTAGCTATCGGAAAAAAGTACTTTTAAAGTTCATGATATTTGTATGAAATTGTTCGATTTATATGGTTATTTCACATGAAATTTTAATTACATGAAAAGGCAAATGATGTAGATAATATGTTAAGATGATATTAGAGGTTTAAAGTGAAATGTTAACATAACAAAGGTGACAAAAGTTGTTTAAAAGAAAAGATTACAAATTAACTCCACTTTTGTCGATATATTTTAAGAATTATTTTGAGATGAAAAGAAAGAGAGGGGAAGGGACTTACGGCTTGTGTAACGTTGAGAAAAGAATAAGAAAGAGAGGGGAAGTTTTCGTGTGGTCGCGGTAGCGACGGAAATGGTTCCGGTTTTAAATGGAATGAACTTGAATCGCTAACTCCACTTGACTAGCATTAACCCCTTTCTTGAGCTTAGCAATTTAGAGAATTTTGATAATGATTTTCAGAATATGGAAGAGCTAGGGGATGGGATGGTGTTTATAAGGTAAAATGAGAGAGTGTGTGAAATAAAAATGAATTAAAAATAGGTTTAATGGTGTTAATGGAGGAATTGAAGAGTCTCTGGTTGAAATTAGAGAAAACAAACAATAAAATAGAGTAGAGAGGAGTCGAAGTGACGTATGGGCGAAGCACGGAGATAATTAGGTAAGATCCAACTGCCGGTGGTAGTTTTTGTAAGTCTACGCTAGCGCCCCGGCAGTCTACAAACGCCAAATACGGAACAAAAAACTTTTAACTGGCGCTATCGTATACTTTAACCCGGATCTGCCATTATTGCTAAACTAACAAACTGTAAAGAGTGTAGAAAGGTTATACCGAACGATCCGAGTCCTTCGTTCTTCAACCATCATCCCACGCTCCGTTGCGGCTGCTCCGATCTCGTCGATCTCCGATATCCTCGTCGAGGTGGCACCACGTCGACGATTCTTTAAACGGGCTCCCGCCTCTGACTCGAGGCAACTCGGTCGTCAAGTTTGCCAAAAGAGACGACCAAGAATGATGTAGAGAATGAGTAGATGACTTTGTCTCACTTCGTCCAAATCCGTGGACGATCGGTAAATGAAGTTGCCGAAGAAATCGGGTGATTGAATGAAATGAGCTGTGAAATTCCATACACCCCAAAATCTATCATATCCTTTTTCAAGTGAAACCTCAAGTGAGAGAGAGTGGGGAGGGGCCGGCCATATATATGGAGAGGGGGGTGAGTGTAGGAGGAGGGGAAGGTAACCATAGGATAAATATCAACAACAAAATATCTTAAGCAAAACAAAATGCTTTAATGTTAAAGCATGAGTCATAAACCTAGTCATCATGCATTAATGAACCATTAAATGCATCCAATGAAAACTCAACACCAATTAATCCTAGTCACCTCATCTAGATGCTTCTAGAACACTGACTCACCTCAACTGAAGAAAAGATAAATCCGTCTTTAACCGAATGTTAAAAGACGACTGATAGAAAACTGGAAACTGGCAACTTCCAAAAGTGATCCTGAAACAACTTTCACGATAACCCCGAAACTGTATAAATATACCCGCATTTGTATTACGACCGAATACAAATGCAACTGAGACAAAGATATTATACCTACTCAATATAATACTCGGATCCGGCTTAAACCAAAGCCGACCAGTATCATCTGCCCGAAAAATAACACGTGCGTAAACGCACGTGCATTTTCCGAACCCTGCCATAAAACCATACGGCCTCTACAACGTTTCGCCCGAACTTGGGAAACTGTCTGTGGGGGACTCTAATGACTCGTCGGTACCCTGGCAGTGGGTTTAACCACAAACCGTCAGCGGCACTAGCAATGCGTAACGGCTGCCCATGGACTGACCTCAAGGGAGGCCGATGAGCGAACTCATCCAGAAACCCTACTGAGCCTAACAGTGACAATGTATATACAGTTCGGTCCGTTCGTCTATGAGTATCGCATATCTGCCTAGGGGGCTAGTAACGTCAGACCCCCAATAGCAGTATAAGTCGTGTCGGAGTGAAGCCCAATAACACCCTGAGATACTACTGGAGTACCTACCAGTAAATCTCCTGCCATGGCCATGGACTTTGTGTAATGGCTCTCCTAGACACAGCACGACCTCGCCCCCAATACCGGGAGAGACGAATCCCCTGCCGATCCGCTCACATGCCTCCATATGGCTCGGGACTGTACCCAAAAACTACCTGTTTGCACGACTCCTTTGAGCCGTGGTAGGGTAGAAATCAAAGCACAGTGGGAACTCACACGAGACAAATGACGACCTCAGGTCGATGAACTAACCTGTACATATGTCACCAGGGAACTGCTATCTGACGATATGTATAATACCAACTAGCAGGTTCCCGGCGAGTCCTGTCCGGTGTACTCATAACCCAATGAGCACCTGTATACATCTTAGGTGATCCAACAGAGCTGCCCATGGACTGACCTCAAGGGAGGCCGATGAGCGAACTCATCCAGAAACCCTACTGAGCCTAACAGTGACAATGTATATACAGTCCGGTCCGTTCGTCTATGAGTATCGCATATCTGCCTAAGGGGCTAGTAACGTCAGACCCCCAATAGCAGTATAAGTCGTGTCGGAGTGAAGCCCAATAACACCCTGAGATACTACTGGAGTACCTACCAGTAAATCTCCTGCCATGGCCATGGACTTTGTGTAATGGCTCTCCTAGACACAGCACGACCTCGCCCCCAATACCGGGAGAGACGAATCCCCTGCCGATCCGCTCACATGCCTCCATATGGCTCGGGACTGTACCCAAAAACTACCTGTTTGCACGACTCCTTTGAGCCGTGGTAGGGTAGAAATCAAAGCACAGTGGGAACTCACACGAGACAAATGACGACCTCAGGTCGATGAACTAACCTGTACATATGTCACCAGGGAACTGCTATCTGACGATATGTATAATACCAACTAGCAGGTTCCCGGCGAGTCCTGTCCGGTGTACTCATAACCCAATGAGCACCTGTATACATCTTAGGTGATCCAACTGATACCAGTGGCTTGTGAGACCGGCCACCGCCCCTCGTCGGGGTCTCGACTGTACACACTAGTTTACTCCGGAGTATCGATGCCCTGTCTCGAAACTCCCACGACTAGGGACCACAATTAAGGATTGCATATAAACTACCCAACTCTCACGTATATGATCGCCATCATACTGTTGGTAGTAAAGCAAAATCCTAAGGGCTCTATCAAAGTATAACATGTAATCAGTCACCTGATCATGTACACGACTGATAAAGGCAAACCAGATAGCATACTATCATCTTGAGTAAGACTGTCCTACCGGTATAGGTCCTCCGCAATCATTGCAATCACGTACCTGCGATCCAATAATTGACTATGAGGGCACTATCTCCAACAATCTCCCACTTGCACTCAAGGCTAATTATTGCGATGTCGACTACTTACAGCCCGTGTGAAACCGAACATCCAACTCCTCTACTAATCAGTTTCACAAAGCCCGTTTGTAAAACTATTGTGTTCGAGAAATAGCCTCAGTGAGTGGATCCTCCTAGATGTTTCTTTCTATATCTCTCTAAATCTCAAGTTCGCGGAGAAAGCCATCTCCCGAATCGAGTAATACCTGTCTTAGAATATGTCTGGATATCTGATGGGACCTAGTTCATAAATGAACTCCAAATCCAAACTTCTTAGACTGTATCGATCACTGAACCTAATCAGTATCCGGCACCATGCCTCCCACAGTATCCTCTTGGACCACCTGTCCATAATACTGTCCCTCTTCGTCAGAGGGAAAACTATAACTCTGACAATCACTCTGTCAACCATGTCACCTTTGAAGCCTGGAATGATAACCGTCTCCCGAAGGAGGCTGCCGTCATCTAATCCGTAGAACATGTACTTATGTTCTAAAACTGCTTCCTTATGTTTCTCCAGGATTGGATTAATACAAACTTATTGCAACTAGTGCAAAAATAACATCTGGTGTGGTACTTGACATCTCATGATTGACTCAATTGCCTAAGCAAGTGATCTGCCAATCATGCACATCCCTCTCCCCTTTAGTCTATACGACACATTTAGAGAGGGTGACTCCATCACCTGCAGGTACACCACCATGCTAGGAGTCAACTATTCCAAAAACCATTAGAATATCTGTCAAAGTACACACATTGGGAAACTACCCAAATCTAGATCTAAAACTATAGATCTAGAAACCAGAATGTCAAATATTATATCCATATCCTGTCTGGAGAAACAACTGTGTGACGACCACAGTACAACCGATCGTAGTATAGGAATTTTACTTCCTACTCTGTGTATGTCATCCAGATACCATGACATCACACCCTACTACCTTCTTAATAGATCCATCCCCTATTCTGATTGAAGTCAAAACCATGACTGTCATATCAAAATTAGATGATCTATCTCCGCTATAACTGCTCAAGTCTATAAATAGATATAAGCATCTTGCCCACTATGCTTCCGCTGCTCCCACTGACTACGACAACCCTCCTACCGAGTCTCATATCCTGGAACAACAGTAGTGTCAAGTCTGGATAGATAATAACCTCCCTGTCACCGTCCTTGAGGCTACCGAAGTACCTCTCGGGTGTCTGAGGTTACCCACCATATCTGCGGAGTGGCTATTGGAATGTCAAACCTGATTGAATATATAGGTCCTATTAAATTTTCCGTAATCGTTTGCGGTTCTGGAATCACTTCCAGTTCTACCATACTCCCACTACTGTTTTCTGAAAAAGATCCATTTTTACTAAAACTGTGGCAAGTCAAGAACAATATCACTATTGATCTTCCAAATGGTAGAATATCAACCCTCGTCATAGCCAGGGTCAACCCACAAACAGCCATAACAGAAACGTGCCCTGAGTTATCCAGAGTCTGGTTTTAAGCATAAGCTGGACAACTCCCCGTACCTTAATATCTTTTAAGGTATGAACTATTCTATATCCAATATAGAAACTTTGGCACTTATTTAATTGGAACCAGATTCAAATCATGCAGCTGTCTCCAGTGCATATCAACTTAATGGAAAAAGGCTAATCAGCATTACTCAACTTAGGAATCCATCCAATTATGAGCAACCTGAAAGAGAAAACTCGTTTCTCAAAACCATCACTATCATCTGAATACCAATCACAAGAATCTACATCTTCGATCTCTTTGAAGAATCCCGATACTTGTGACACCTGGTTCTCTACTTTATTCTTATACCCACAACTTCTCAAAACTTAGACCTTGTATTTCTACGAAACACTTGTCTAAAAACTAGAGAAGTCATAAGTAAACAGAACATAGTACGAGGACCTACCCCTTTGTCCTGATGGACACTGGACAACATACAATACTCTGTATAAGTCCGCTGAGTTAAACAACTCAAAACATGTGCGTCGTAGGTTGAAAACTGTACCCTGGCGATTTCCTCAAATATCACCAATTACAACGAATTCCGATATAATGAGGATAATCATCTAATTCCCAATAACTTACTCACACTCATCATCTGTAAAACCATACAGATATGAGAATGAAACCTGGTAAATACATACCCTTGGAGTAAGTGTCTAATCGGGAAAACAGTTTTTCTTTTAACAATGCACTGAAACATGAAAATGTATCGTAGGGGTATCCTGGTATTCATAGTAATGCCTCTTCCATAATCCAATTCATGACTTCAACCGTATATTTTATTGCCATCTCTCCAAATCAATTTATTTGTCTTTAGTCGTTACCTTCTGTACACCATTGTTAGGCTAAATGGTTTTCTTCCTTCCCTACCGTTCGGCACCAGCCTATGGTTTGGAAGAAGACTATCCAGTAAGCATAATAGGTGTACCCTCCTAAACCAAGGAGTACTCGAATCTCGAGAGAAGGTGATAATAAAAGACAACTGAATAATACCTTATTCTTTTAAAGGTGAAATAGGAGTGGCGATGAAGTACGCGGTTTTGGTCGTGAATGATATCAGTCGCAATTTACTTTGCCCTCTTTCTAATCCCTTTATTTTGTCTTTACATATTACCTTCTGCACACCCTACTTAGGCTAATTGGTTTTCTTCATTCCCTACCTTTCGGCACCAGCCTATGGTTTGGAATAAGACTATTCAATAAGCGTAATAGGTGTACTCTCCTAAACCAAGGAGCTCTCGCAACCTGAAAGAAGGTGATAATAAAAGACAACTGAATAAACCAATTCTATTTCTCCTGAACCTGGATCCATCCTCGAAGAAGTCCCTTCGAGTTCGTATATAACCATACGATGGATCTATCCAATGGAAGTGGATATCCATAGTAATACGGGTGTTCTGAGAAATTCAAAGGGTAAAAGAAGGAGTGGCAATGACTTATGCAACTCAGACAATCCAAAAGCCAGTATTTTAAGAAGGTTCGGTCAACCTGGTCACTGAGTCATAGTCTAGGGTCGGTCAAAGGTCGCTGCCAAAGAGAGAGAGAAAAGAAACACTCTGCGTGCACTCTAACCTAGATCAGAATGGTTATCACTTTATCTAATCCGGAAACCTCCCACTGTCCTGTCAAATTCTCCTCCAAACCAAAAGAAGAATCAATCGGGATCACCCGAAGAGTAAACCAACTCATCAGTGGGAATCGGGATCCAACTCTCATCGCATGATAACGTGATGGAATGCATCCACGTTACTCATACTCCAGATGGTATGCGCATACTTGGCAAGTTTCAGTTTCTTTAGAAACTCCCGATATAGTTTTTGCCCCATGCTCTTATAACCTTGGCGTTAGGTCAAAATGTCATAAGTCACATGCCAAGTTCTACCCATCACTATCTTGTTAATTTGAACCCACCCGCACATGCCCTTGGCGTTAGGTCAAAATGGCAGAACGGCTGTCCCAAACCAACTCATCTATCTATGCAACAATTGAATACCCAGCAGCTACCAAACACTATGCCTTGGCGTTAGGTCAAAATACATAGCTTGAATACTACTGAATACCCAAAAGAAGTGACAGAGGGCTACGGCTGGTTTTTGGCGAAAAACCTTTAACGTAGTGAACTTGATATCGCTGAAGGAACCTGATAGCTTTTTAAAAATATAGTGGCGAAAACCTTTTGCTAAAGAGGTCACTCCCGGTAAAGGGATCTCGGCTCTTTCCTCGTGGAATGAGGTGCAGGATATTCCACTGAATACCGCGATGCAAAGCAACTTGTAATCGACTATAGTGAAGTTATTACTCTGACGCAAACTTCTGCCCAAGGGGTCAGTCCCGGTGAAGGGATATCGGCCCTTGCCCCGTCGAATGAGGTGCAGGATATTCCACTGAATACCGCTATGCATAACAAAAGGAAACGTCTTTGCAATAACACTTTTTAAATTTGTTCCAACAACTACAAACAGGTTTGCTTTACTTTGCATTGATCAGAATCAACGCAGTCCCATCAATAATCACACCAGAAAAGAACGAAAATAAAATGTACGTATATGCCATCCGCATTCGTCACTGGGTCCCGTCATCACCCGTTAGGTTACTTAACTAACGACAGAGCGGGGACTGGACTAGCGCGGGTGTAAAACATATACAACATCTAATAGTATATAAACCAATATACAATAATCGCTCCAGGCGTGATGGTATGCAACATTACAGAAAAGTAATAAGCATCACAGAACAATACAGATAATATGGGATCCCCGGGTTTCACAGAGCCGCTGCTGAAACCCGACATTCCCCTGTCGTGTGGATAGCCTGTGCAATGAAACCTAGACCCCTACGGGTGCGGCAAGTTACCCGCCAAAACCTGAAGCGAGACAGCCCCTACAGCATAGTGAATGGACCACCCAGCACTTTACGGAATCCGGTAATCTTGGGCACCCCTCCTTGGGTCAACCTGTACCCCCTACGAGTGCGGCGAATAGTCTGCCAATTCTAGAGTGGGGCCCCTCTGCCTCTCAAAGCCACGAGATGCGGACCCGTTGCTTCTCAGAACCCGGCTATCCGTGCACTCCGTCTCGGGGCAAAACCTAGTACAGTAATGAAAAATAGTACAATAGATACATCGACCGCAACATGGTCGTGCCCCAAAAGAATATTATACAACAGGCAGTGACGGCAGTCCACATGTTGGACGCTCGCCCCGCAATATCAAATGTACAAATAAACTCAAACTGTACTATCATTGCACACTGCTATCCACCACGACAAATCCGCAACAACACAGCACAACACAGAACATCAACACGAATCTCACGTTCGCAAACCCGTCTAAAAGAACTATAGCAATCAGACGCGGTTTACCGATCAAATGACATTCCCGGTCGGAGATATAATGTAAGCACTGTAAACTAACATGTTTAAATTTCGATCGACCAAATATCAAGAAGTGGGCCCCACGACTTACTGGTGAACAGTAACAAAACCTGGCCCAAAAGATATATACCAAAAACCCCAAAATCCAACAGAGAACCCACTGTACAAATTTGGGAGCATGAGCTCACCAAGTGGCCGCGGATGCGCGGCCAAACCATGGGTTTGGCCGCGTTTTCGCGGCGGTTTGGTGGAGTCACGTGCCCAAATTTGGTCGTGGTTCTTAGAAAAGCCTGCACAGATTTTTAAGACATGTAGAAAAATTTTAGGAGACCATTTAAAATCGACAGAAACTGTGAGCTAGGAATTTTGCAATTTTCGATTTCCGGTTCGATCGATATTTTAAACGCGTTAGCACAAGTTAGCATAGCAAAATGGTTAGGCTCTGATACCAATGTAAGTCTACGCTAGCGCCCCGGCAGTCTACAAACGCCAAATGCGGAACAAAAAACTTTTAACTGGCGCTATCGTATACTTTAACCCGGATCTGCCATTATTGCTAAACTAACAAACTGTAAAGAGTGTAGAAAGGTTATACCGAACGATCCGAGTCCTTCGTTCTTCAACCATCATCCCACGCTCCGTTGCGGCTGCTCCGATCTCGTCGATCTCCGATATCCTCGTCGAGGTGGCACCACGTCGACGATTCTTTAAACGGGCTCCCGCCTCTGACTCGAGGCAACTCGGTCGTCAAGTTTGCCAAAAGAGACGACCAAGAATGATGTAGAGAATGAGTAGATGACTTTGTCTCACTTCGTCCAAATCCGTGGACGATCGGTAAATGAAGTTGCCGAGGGAATCGGGTGATGGAATGAAATGAGCTGTGAAATTCTATACACCCCAAAATCTATCATATCCTTTTTCAAGTGAAACCTCAAGTGAGAGAGAGTGGGGAGGGGCCGGCCATATATATGGAGAGGGGGGGTGAGTGTAGGAGGAGGGGAAGGTAACCATAGGATAAATATCAACAACAAAATATCTTAAGCAAAACAAAATACTTTAATGTTAAAGCATGAGTCATAAACCTAGTCATCATGCATTAATGAACCATTAAATGCATCCAATGAAAACTCAACACCAATTAATCCTAGTCACCTTATCTAGATGCTTCTAGAACACTGACTCACCTCAACTGAAGAAAAGATAAATCCGTCTTTAACCGAATGTTAAAAGACGACTGATAGAAAACTGGAAACTGGCAACTTCCAAAAGTGATCCTGAAACAACTTTCAGGATAACCCCGAAACTGTATAAATATACCCGCATTTTTATTACGACCGAATACAAATGCAACTGAGACAAAGATATTATACCTACTCAATATAATACTCGGATCCGGCTTAAACCAAAGCCGACCAGTATCATCTGCCCGAAAAATAACACGTGCGTAAACGCACGTGCATTTTCCGAACCCTGCCATAAAACCATACGGCCTCTACAAAGTTTCGCCCGAACTTGGGAAACTGTCTGTGGGGGACTCTAATGACTCGTCAGTACCCTGGCAGTGGGTTTAACCACAAACCGTCAGCGGCACTAGCAATGCGTAACGGCTGCCCATGGACTGACCTCAAGGGAGGCCGATGAGCGAACTCATCCAGAAACCCTACTGAGCCTAACAGTGACAATGTATATACAGTCCGGTCCGTTCGTCTATGAGTATCGCATATCTGCCTAGGGGGGCTAGTAACGTCAGACCCCCAATAGCAGTATAAGTCGTGTCGGAGTGAAGCCCAATAACACCCTGAGATACTACTGGAGTACCTACCAGTAAATCTCCTGCCATGGCCATGGACTTTGTGTAATGGCTCTCCTAGACACAGCACGACCTCGCCCCCAATACCGGGAGAGACGAATCCCCTGCCGATCCGCTCACGTGCCTCCATATGGCTCGGGACTGTACCCAAAAACTACCTGTTTGCACGACTCCTTTGAGCCGTGGTAGGGTAGAAATCAAAGCACAGTGGGAACTCACACGAGACAAATGACGACCTCAGGTCGATGAACTAACCTGTACATATGTCACCAGGGAACTGCTATCTGACGATATGTATAATACCAACTAGCAGGTTCCCGGCGAGTCCTGTCCGGTGTACTCATAACCCAATGAGCACCTGTATACATCTTAGGTGATCCAACTGATACCAGTGGCTTCTGAGACCGGCCACCGCCCCTCGTCGGGGTCTCGACTGTACACACTAGTTTACTCCGGAGTATCGATGCCCTGTCTCGAAACTCCCACGACTAGGGACCACAATTAAGGATTGCATATAAACTACCCAACTCTCACGTATATGATCGCCATCATACTGTTGGTAGTAAAGCAAAATCCTAAGGGCTCTATCAAAGTATAACATGTAATCAGTCACCTGATCATGTACACGACTGATAAAGGCAAACCAGATAGCATACTATCATCTTGAGTAAGACTGTCCTACCGGTATAGGTCCTCCGCAATCATTGCAATCACGTACCTGCGATCCAATAATTGACTATGAGGGCACTATCTCCAACAGTTTTGGGGGGATTTCTGGCAGTCGGATCTCAACCATGTGTCTTGAGACTCGTGTCAGTATTTAATTCGTAATTAATATCTCATTTATCTTGTTTGATTTTTCTGAAACTTTTCGATTATCCTTGTATTGCACGTGCAACTCTTGGGCTTTCGAAAAGTTAAAAAAGAAAAATATAAAAATAATTGGTACTGATGAGATTCGAACTTGTACGCTATGAGCGTACAACCAGTGAGCTACAAGTTGCTTCTTGTTTATAAGTTATGAATAATAACTTATCATGCGAAACTAAAATAGAAATATACTCTTTTAATTAACATTGGATCAATAAAAGTGTATAGGAATTTTAGGGTCGTTACAAATCCATAATTCTCTAATAACCTAGGGTTTGATTAGAGTAGGAGAGAGCGGCCAAGCGCTGTCTCGGAATAGAGAGAGATTTTGTAAGAGAGGGTATTTCTTTGTAAAGGAGGGTAGAAAGTCAGTGTAATCTTGTCACGCCCCACTTCCCAAAATACGTAAACATGGCATGTGAGTGCTACCTGTGACTAGGAATTATTCCTCCACAATCATATTACGACTGTCAATCGGATATCAAGTACAGTAATAAAAAATCTAATCTAGCTAACACATGTCCATCTGCCACAATAAATAAAATCAAGAAAATGCATAAAGCGGAAACGAATCAAGATCCAATAAAGAATAATATCTGAATCACGTCCCAATATGGGCTCACATCAATTAGAATAAAACTGCTGAAATAAATAAACTATGAGTTTCTAAACTAAATAACTAGCTCCTTATTACTCGGCTTAATTGCTAAAGTACTCTTGATCTTCCTGCGATAAAGGTAGAGGAACTGGGCCATGCAAAACCCAAACGTCAGTGCGTCATAAATATAAAAATAATAATAGTAATCAGAATAGGATGCTATTATTAAATATGAATATAAATAAATAACATAGGTATAAACAGTGAGGTGCATGTATGTGATGTGTATCCTAAAATCTGTGTCTCTACGTTATCTATTCTACAAGTATTTGAAATCAATCAATGTAATGCTCATCGTAACTCAACAGTATATATCCCGTTCATGGCCCATGGGACCACGGTACAATATATCTCGTTCATTCCACACAGGACCACGGTACAATATATCTCGTTCATTCCCCACGAGATCACGGTACAATAAACAATGATTTATTCCGTAACGCCCGGAATCATGACAAACAATAATAATATCCTCCTGAGTTACGTTTCAGTTACATTCTTGATTTTCCCTTTTCCCTCAGGTTTTGTGTTCAAGTCAAGTATTGACGATATAACTTCTAATGCCAACACAGGATCAAGCAGGTACATGTCTTCTCTATGTAGACAACAAGTTATGTATGTCGGGACAACAAGTCAGGATTGTCGATATTAGCAATAAGATCCAAGTAACAAGTCTGCTAATGTGTCGTGAACATGCCATGCAATGTATTTTAACCAGAATAGGCACCAAATGTAAAACTATAACCAATATCGAAACACGGCAATCATAATTAATACCAGGATGCATATGTATTCATCTGCAATAACTGTTACATATCCATTACCATGTATGATGCAAACTAGATAACGTATTGAACTGTTATAGTACTATAATAATATTGTGATGATCCGGCATGCAACTAGATAAACTATTATCGGTATGGATACAGACAGATGCTATAAAACTATAAATCGGTAATATTTGTTAAATATTAAAACACATGCACTATCATTTATTAAATTGATATCGAAATAATAACATAGCATGTTGCAAGTTTATAACTTGCCTAATCGGAACTCACGTCGAGATACGGATGCCACGTTCCGACGTCAAAATAACGTCGCGATGCAGAACTTACGTGCATAGGACTGGACCAGAGTGAGCAGTGACGTGACATAGTGACTGGGTTAGACGACAATGGTGACTGGGTCGTCTGGATCGTCGGTGACGCGCAACTCCGGCGAGATGGCCGGAAAAAGAAAAGAAAAGAATGAATGAAAGGAAAGAAGAAGATGGAGAAGAAGAGTGAAGGTTGTTGGGGTTTGCAGAGTTTTGGGGATGGACATAGGAGATGGTGGCGACGAGACGAGGTCATCAGCGGTGAGGTCGACAACGAGCTGGGTGTGGGTTCTGGCCGTGAGCTTTGAGGGTGATCGGGCAAGGTGTAGGGTCGGTGGTGGTGGTCTGAGATTGAAAGGAGGTGAGGAGGTGAAGAGGGTGGTCGGCGTGATGGGTTTTCCGGCGACGAGGGGTTGCCGGCGAAGTGTGGGTTTCTTGGGTCGGGAAGTTGGGTTTGGGCGTGAGGTCGGCGGGGAGGAGACGAGAGATGGAGGGAATGATGGAGGTGAGGAAGAGGGTGAGGACGAGGGGGTAGTGATGAGAGGGAGCGGCGACTGTGGCGACGAGCGTGGGTTAGGGTTTGGGGTTTGCGGGCGTTAAAGAAGAGAATGGGGGGGGAAGAGAGGGTGGGGTTTATATAAATAATTATATATATATATATATATATATATATATATATATATATATATATATTAGAGAGAGAGGTGGGGATAGGAATTGAGAGGGTTAGAGGGGGGATTATTAGTTATTTAATATATATTATATATATTTATATAAAAGTTATATATATATATATATTATTAGTTATAATAATATAATATATATTATAGGATTTTACAGATAATACCATATTACTCCGAATATTAGCCGTAACCATTCAAAAATCTAGTTTTTCAATATGGAGAATATACGTAAAACTTTATACCATAATATGATATCCAGTAAATAAAAATGTATGCCCCCAAATACGGATCTACGTAAATATACGTAGCGATAAGAAACGAGTATGTTTTAACAATTAAGATACGAATATGATATATGGGTGCAACCACATGATATGGGGTACGATAACATGCAAGGCTAGATATTAAAATATATTATTTGATTTTTATTTTGTATTATAAAAGATATGCGTATACTAAAATATATTATATATATTTATAAAAATCTAGATTTCCATGGTTCTTTTGTACTAGCAAATATTTGATATAATTTTGAACCATGATAGGTTTCAAACATGCGGGTCGGGTCGGATAATAACCACAACGACTAATTGCACCATTCAGAACCCAAAACAACAATAATCAATAATTTTTCCGCAAGATTTGAAATACCCCAAATAATTATGGTATAACAGTGCTAGGGTGTTATATTATACCCAACTACAAAAGAATTTCGTTCTCGAAATTCATAGAATAAGAAAGACAAGAAAAAAAGGATCAAGGAAAAAAGGTGTGGAAACTTCTGTCGCATCTCATCTTTATGTTCTTAAGTAGATTCTCCGTGCGAACGATTCCCCCATGAAACAAGTACTATTGAGATAACTTTATTCTTAAGGACTTTTTCTCGTCGATCCACAATTGCCAATGGTCGCTCTTCATATGTTAAATCTTCCCTTACTATCAATTCTGAATGATTTAGAACGTGCGTCTCATCTCGAATCTACTTGCGAAGTTGAGATATATGAAACACGTCATGAACACCCTCCAAGGATAGTGGTAAAGCCAAGCGATAAGGTATCTCTTCAAGAATAAAAGATCACCAACTGCGAACTTCAGAGGTCTTCGTCCAGTATCAGCCCAACTTTTCTATCGATCATGTGCCACCTTCATATGATTTTGGATTAAATTCACTTTCTTCACCGTTTGCACAATAATATCCGATCCCAATAATCTTGTTTCTCCAATATCGTTTCAACAGATAGGCGAACGACACTTGCGACCGTATAATGTTTCGAATGGAGCCATCTGTATAGTCGCCTGAAAACTGTTATTATAAGAAAACTCCACCAAGTGCAAATGATCCTCCCATGAACTCTTGAAGTCTAACATGCATGCTCTCAACATATCTTCAAGAGTTTGGATCATTCTTTCAGACTGGCTATCTGTCTAAGAATGATAGGCTGTGCTAAATTTCAAGCGAGTTCCCAAAATTTCCTGTAGACTCCTCCAAAAGTGTGATAGAAATCGAGTATCGCGATCCGAAACGATACTCACAGGTACTCCATGAAATCTCACAATCTCTTGCATGTACCACTCCGCCAAAGCCTCCGTCGATTGACCAACTCGAAATGGTATAAAATGAGCTGCCTTAGTCAATCGATCGACAATCACCCAAACTGCATTATTGCCTTTTGGACTCCGTGGTAAAGCAGTCACGAAATCCATGGTTATATGATCCCACTTCCATTGAGGTTTCGGAAGTGGTTGCAACAAACCAGCTACCATTTGATGTTCAGTCTTGACTTACTGACACACCAAACACTTTGATACGTAGCGAGCAATCTCCCTTTTAATTCTTTCCCATCAGAAATGCTGTCGTAAGTCTCGGTACATCTTCGTGCCTCCCGGATGTATGGAATATGCGGAACTATGAGCCTCTTTCATGACTTTTGTTTCCCCCAATCATAGCAAAGCTCTGTTTTGAATTTCAAAATTCAAAAATTGAAGCGACGCTTCAGATCCCGTGCGCTGCGCGCTGCGCGCCACGTGTCAAAAGCAGACACGCCTGCGCCAGGAGCGCTGTGCCCTAGGCATCGCACCCCCAATCTTAAAAGTTGAAGCAACGCTTCAGATCCAGCGCTCTGCGCTGCGCACCACGTGTCAAACACATGTGCGCTAGCGCAGTTGCGATGCACTCTGCGCTGCGCGCCACGTGTCATACATGGGTGCGCTAGTGCCAAGTGTGCCAGTGCTGGAATTAAAAGAATTCCCCACCGTTAGATCAAAAGATCAAATAATAATAAATTTTTAATTAATCAGAATTAAAATTCTGTTCTACAAAGATCTTTCCAATCTTGTTGAAAACAAGAAGATTGCCTTATGTAAAACAGAAGCCCTAGGATCAAAGATCCAACGGTGGGGAAACATCCCCAAATCAATCAGAGAAAGATCTCTTCAACTAATTTAACAAATCAATTGGCCCTATATAAAGGCCGCAAGACTTCAAGTGTAAAAAAAGGAAAAAACCTTCTGCAAACTTTGAGAAGAACTCAAAAAGAAAGAAGATCATTTCTTCATCTTTAAAGGTAAAAACAATCAATTCTTGAACAATAGAGATGAAAACATCTCATAAAAAGAAGAATCCTCTTCTAAAAAAGATCTTAGACCTATAAAAAAGACCAAGATCTTTGATTAAACATAAAGGATTAAAAGATCCAATCCTTAAAATAAAAAAGTACTTTACTTCATTCACAGATCTTTTGATCTATAAAGGCAGAGCCTTTTGATAAGAACAAGAACTTTGGTTCTTGGATCTTGAGGTAAGGCCTCTTTTGAAAAACAAAATACTTGTTCTTTGATTTTAAATTTGATTTGATGCGCTTTGCGCTACTGGAAAGTGCTTTGCACTCTTGAACTGCGCCCTTGCGCTTATTGGACCGGCGCACAGCGCCAAAACCTGCCACGTGTCAACCACAGACACGATCTGCGTTTTGCGCTCCTAAAAACAGAGCACTGCGCTCTTGGGTTGGCGCTCAGCGCCAAGCGCGCCACGTGTCATTCACTGGCGTACCCATGAACCAGCGCGGCGTGCCCATGAATTAAAAGCGCAGTGCGCTAACAAATTAGCGCTAAGCGCGACACGTGTCACCCTCATGTGCGTTAGCGCAATGCGCTCTTTAAATGGCGCAAAGCACCTAGTGCGCCACGTGGCGCGCTGTCAGAACATATTTTGTTCTTATAAATTCTATGCATTTAATTCCAGACAAAATGTCAGAGCCCAATGCTTGGCATTACTAAAAGGGCAAAGCCCAAACAAAAGCCTAACAGGCAGAACATAAATAAAAATGTTAAACATTTTTAATAGGACTTAGCCCAATTCTGGCCATAAGTCCTCAATTTAAATTGAACTGAGCATACCTGCTCTTCCAATCAATTTACACCCGGTTCGAAGGTACATCTCTTTACTCCTCTGACATCTGTCGTTGTAATCCTTCAACGTCGTCAGAGAGGTGATGGGCCCCAACGACCACACATTACTATGGACCGTGGGGTCCTTAAACTCATGGACTATGGTGTTCTTAACCTCGACCGTGATGTCTTAAAACTAACATCGGACTGTGGAGTCCTTAAATCCACGGACTATGATGTCCTTAACCTCGACCGTGATGTCTTAAAACTAACACCGGACTGTGGGGTCCTTAAACTCATGGACTATGATGTCCTTAACCTCGACCGCGATGTCTTAAAACTAACATTGGACCGTAATGTCCTTAAACTAATTATCGACCGCAATGTTATTAAACTAAACAATAGAGCCCAATTGCTCTCTTGTCGGATCTAAACGATCCCGTTAAGTTGATCTTAGTCTAAAATTAGACTAACGTGTCCTTAACAAACGTTTAAGTTGATCTTAGCCTCAAATAAGGCTAACGTATCCTTAAACACAAACCCCCCCAAACCCAAATCTAAGAAAGTTACGGATTTGGACTAGTCCACGCCCTACGGGCGACGACATAACTTAGTCTCTGTATACAATCCACGGGCAACCAAACACAAAACAAACACCCACGACACGAAGTGACCATATGGAGAAGGAGAAAGTTGTTACCGCGATGCGGTAGCGTAATTAACTGCGGGGGCTTGCGCCTGCAGGGAAGAGCGTCCCCACAATCAAAAACCCCTCAAACGAGGGGGAATCTGACGAAATCTGCTACATCGGCCGCATCCGTTTAAACCTTCGATACACGGTGCCATAAATCAACTTGGCATATTCGGAGAGGCGGACGGATAGCACCAATTAGCATCTGCCCCCAGATTCAGGAAAGACGTCCAGTCTTCCCGGCTTCCAGCGGTGAACAGATTCCGGCACGCCCGGTGGGACCTTTTCCTCTTTCCACTCCACACTTCGTGTGTCGTATCCGCGAACCAATCGCGGTTTGTTAATGGTTGCCCTTGGGTTTCGAGGTACTAAGATTTGGCGTTTTGCTTGCTGCAGAAAGCAAAGAATCTGTTCCCGCAAAAAATTTCTGCGCAAAAGGGTCCAAGGTATCAAATGGCAGCGATACGCTTAAGGAAATGCGAACCGGTATCTTCCGGCTTGTATTTTGATAAACTCCCAAAATAGGAACTGTTAAATTCTGATGGTATCGAAAGCATCTCGAAAAACCCTTCGATTTGATATATTATGGGCTTCATAATTCAACCGGGATCAAAAGTTATGAGCAAATATGCTATGCACTGTTCCCTGATTAAAAAAATCAGGAATTACCTCAATGAGGTGTCACGTGCTCACACGTGACCAATGGTCACGTGTTGACACGTGATAGATAAAACATGAATAAAAACAAACGGCTGAAGAAGGACCCAATTGGGGGTCACGTGCTCACACGTGACCAATGATCACGTGTTGACACGTGATAGTTAAAACAGAAATAAAAACAAATGGCTGAAGGAAATACCTCAATGAGGTATCACGTGCCCACACGTGACCAATGGTCACGTGTTGACACGTGATATTTAAAACTGAAGCATAAATAAACGCTGAGAAAAGAACCAATTAGGGGTCACGTGCTCACACGTGACCAAGGGTCACGTGCCAGCACGTGACAGGCTTCGAAAGCCTTACAGTTTAAAAGAATTAAAATTCTAAATTTCTCCAAATCTTTCCAAATAGAATTAAAATTATAAATTTCTCTAAATCTTTCCAAATGGAAAAGGATTATGGGGACCGTTGGATTAAAGATCCAAGGGTGATTAAATATCACCAATTTATGGAAAAATCCTAGACAAGGAAAGATTTCCCCTAAATCTCACCGGAAATAACAAACAGAATATCTTTGGATTTAAAATCCAACGGTGAATAAAATTTATTGTGTGATCTAAAGGATCATATTAATTATAAAATCAATTCAAATCTTTCAATGAAAGATTTGCAAAACAAATTGATTCTTTTCTTTCTCCTATAAATAGGAGCCAAGAAAAGAAGAGAGGGGATCGACCTTTTTTAGAGAAGAAACAGAGAGAGGAGAATTTAATTCTCAACAAAGAAAACCCTAGGTGAGAAAAGAAAGGGAATCGAAACTTTAAAAAAGAGAATTTAATTCTCAATCCAAGAGTTTAACTCTTATACAAAAAAGAACTTAGTTCTTCTTCTGGTTGAAGATCTGCACAGAGCACATCTCCCCATAAGTTGAGAATTTAATTCTCATCGGGTCGAGATCCTGCCGTGCAGATCCTAAACTTAGAAGGGGAATTGAGTTTTGAGAATTTAATTCTCCTAAAACAAAACTAGGGTTTAACCCTCTATGGGAATTTAATTCTCCCAAACTAATTGGAATTTAATTCCTACAAAATCATAACTAGGGTTCTACCCTAAATAAGAATTTAATTCTTTCATAATAGGAATTTAATTCCTCTAAAATCATGATTAGGGTTTAACCCTACAGAGAATTTAATTCTTAAAATAAAGAGACTTGAAAGATCTTCATGCACATAAAGAATATTGGTCACGTGATGACACGTGACCCCAATCTGCAGTGATCAGAAAAGAAAGAATAAAACTAAGGTCACGTGTCCCCACGTGACCCCTAAAAAGATCCCCAGAAATGAGAAGGAAAAATCACTGAGGCAACGCCTCACGTGCTCCACGTGACTCCCGAAATACAGAGAGAAAAAGTAAAAGAAATAAAGGCCTTGGGCGCTCTCACGTGTTCCCACATGACCTCTTGGCAGACGCTCTAACAATCAGTGCATGAATCCTCCTCACGTGTCAGCACGTGATGCTCCAAAGTAAAATATAAAAGTGTTTAACACTTAATTGCAGAACGAAGGAAAGGGATCTGGTCCCACTTTTGGGCGCTCTCACGTGTCCGCACGTGACCCCTCTTTCTTTAGTGTTTAACACCAATTTGGGGATTATATTTCCAGTGTTTAACACTGATTGTTTCTAGTGTTTAACACTAAATTGAAGATTATATTTCCAGTATTTAACACTGATTGTCTTTTAGTGTTTAACACTAATTTGAGAGTTCTATCTCCAGTGTTTAACACTGTTGTTCTCTAGTGTTTAACACTACTTTCAGCCAAATTGGTTAATTTTCCAGAGGCAAAAGTACCTCCTCCAAATGAATCTCAAAATTGAGGAAATCAAAGACAAAATGTTTTCAGAGCCCCCAAACCTCTGTTTAGCATTGCTGAATGATGAGGGGCTGAATCCAGACAAATGTCTAATGGTCCAAAGGGCCAATATTTCAAACATAATTGGACTTAGCCCAAACTGGCCATAAGTCCTCAAATCATCTTAAACTGAGTACATCTGCTCTTTCAACCAACTCATTAGTTCAAGGGTACATCTCTGAACTCCTCTGATATTTGTCATTGTAATCCTTCAATGTCTTCAGAGAGGTGATGGGTCCCGACAGCCATACATTTTATTGGACCACTATGTCCTTAAACTGGTATTGGACCACTACGTCCTTAAACTTGTATTGGACCACCATGTCCCTAAACTGGCAATGGACCACTATGTCCCTAAACTAGAACAATAGAGTCCAAATGCTCTTTTGTCGGATCTAAACGATCCCGTTAAGTTGATCTTAGTCTCAAATTAGACTAACATATCCTTAACAAACGTTTAAGTTGATCTTAGCCTCGAATATGGCTAACGTATCCTTAAACCAAAACCTTCAAACAGACTTTAGTCCCAAATTGGACTGTAGATCTCCCAACCAACTTTGGTTCAAGGGTACATCTCTGAACTCCTCTGATATCTGTCGTTGTAATCCTTCAACGTCGTCAGAGAGGTGACGGGTCCCGATGGCCATACGATCAATGGACCACCATGTCCCTAAACTGGCAATGGATCACTATGTCCCTAAACTAGAACAATAGAGCCCAAATGCTCTTTTGTCGGATCTAAACGATCATGTTAAGCTGATCTTAGTCTCAAATTAGACTAACGTATCCTTAACAAACGTTTAAGTTGATCTTAGCCTCAAATATGGCTAACGTATCCTTAAACCAAAGCCCCAAACCCAAATCTAAGAAAATACGGATTTGGACTAATCCACGTCCTACGGGCGACGACATAAATTAGTCTCCGTATACAATCCACGGGAAACCACAAACAAAACAAACACCCACGACACGAAGTGACTATCTGGAGAAGGAGAAAGTTGTCACCGCGATGCGGTAGCGTAATTAACTGCAGGGGCTTGCGCCTGCAGGGAAGAGCGTCCCCACAATCAAAAACCCCTCAAACGAGGGGGAATCTGACGAAGTCTGCTACATCGGCCGCATTCGTTTAAACCTTCGATACATGGTTCCATAAATCAACTTGGCATCTTCGGAGAGGTGGACGGATAGCACCAATTAGCGTATGCCCCGAATCTCAGGCAAGACGTCTATCTTGCGCGTCTTTCGGAGGGGAACAGATGCAATGGCGTTCACCTGCTCAAAGTGTTCCACATGCAACTGCAACCCACGTCCTGCCTCAACTGAAGGCATAACCTAGGAGCCCCAAGCGGCTTCCCTGTTCACGATGCCCCTGGAATAGGTCACTCAAGCCACCACAGGGCTGTTTTTCGGGACCATGCTCCCGCCAACGAGCTTCACCGCTCCTGTGCTGACACCGGAAGCTCCCAAGAAGTCGGTCTTTGATCGGCTTACACCTACTGCGGCCCCTCTCAACGGGTCGTCCAGCACCAGCGCCTCGGTCTTCTCCAGATTGGGCCAAAATTCTTGTGGGCCCACAATGAAGCTTGCAATCCCAGAGAAGGTTATTCCGAAGAGGATAGCCATCCTGCCCCTGAAGTCGTCAAAGTGGCTTCTCCTATCAAAGGGTCGGTCTTTGCAAGACTGACTGTTCCGGCTCCCGCTACGGTTCCTATCCCCGCTCAGAAGTCTGTTTTTAACCGATCGGATACTTCTACTCAAAAGACATCAGTCTTTAACAGGCTGACACCAGCAACAGCCCCTCACCTGAACAGGGGGCAAGACAAGGCCATCCCCATCACCGAGCCAACTCCATCAGCTCGACACGCTCGACGTCGCCACTGGCGCCGAGTGAGGAAGGCCGAAGGCAACTCCCCTTCTGGGCTAACTCCACCAGCCCCGATGGGGGAAATTAATGCTGCTGTTCCAACCGGGAACAACTTTAAGCTGCTGAATAAGGTGCATAGGAATTCTCCTACCGCCGTACTGAAAAGATCTCATCCTCCGATGGAGAATGTTGCGGAAACAAAGCCAGAACAGTCCCCTCAGCGGCTGTCCTCCAAGATCTACAAAGTCTGGTGGCAGGTCCGAAACTCAGTGGTTGATCGAGATTACCCTCGCCGACAGAAAAGGGCGAAGGTTCAACAAGAAGAAAGCCATCCTTGCAAGCCACGAAAAGCTATCTGGGTGCCCATTGCGATGACCCCCTCAACTTCGACCGCTCATGAGAAAAGAAGGCCGGAGAAAATCCCCATGCCTGCGACAAATGTCAAAGGCGCTGAGCCCAAACGCCCTAAGTCTGGGGGCATGGTGGTGCATACCGTCTATATGGCATCCGGGAAAGAGGATAGCCGCGCTTCTACGGGCCACCGACCACTCACCCGATCCATCACAAGAGCTCAGGAACAACAGCAGAAGAAGCTTCAGGAGATGCTGACTGCGATGGCCTTACTCACCGGGCCAAAAGAAAGCCCGGAAACATCTCCGGAGCAGCGCCGCGAACACGAGACTGATGCTGAATTTCTTCGGAGGATGCCCGAAAAGAAGGACAAGGAGGCTGCGGAACAAGCGGCCAATATAAAGAAAATGGCTCTTTTGTTCCAGGACATGGTGGGTATGATGATCCAGCAGGACCCTCCAGCTGAAGATCCTCCGATTATCCTCGAAGATGACAGAGGAGAGACATCGAATCCTCTACCGGCTCTGTCAACAGCCAAAGAGGAAACAATCTCTAAAGCTGCCATGGATGACTATATTGCTCAGCAAATAAGAGTTCACCAGGCAAATGAGGCAGACGGCCAAGTTGTCAAAACAGGGCGACCGTATCCAGGCTGGTATGATCAGATAAAGTACCCGCCGGGCTACACGATCCCGAAATTCCATGTCTATAAGGGGACAGGCAATACCCATCAACATGTCGCCCAGTTAAGGGCTCTTTGTGGCAACACCGGCGGCGATGATAAGCTCTTGCTTCGCCAATTCGTCGGCAGCTTATCGGAGACGGCGTTTGAGTGGTACTCCGAGCTTCCGAACGACTCCGTCAAAACTTTCGCAGAGATGGAGTTGCTATTCATCCAGCGATTCGTGAGCGCCAGCGAACGCACCCCAATAACGGCGTTGATCAATGCGAGGGTGAAGCCGGGCGAAACTTGGGTTCAATACACAATCCGATGGCGGAATCTGCGGTCAAAGTGCGAACAGCGCATCGAAGAAGCACCAGCAGTAGGCATATTCGTGGGCACCCTAGACCCTCATGCAACTATTTCACAGTTCATGATGTTCTTCAAACCGACCACATTCCAGGCTTTAATCGACAAGCTAGCCCAGATGGATCAAATGGGTCACAGACCGTCTCTTCCGAAGCCGGAACCGTGGAACGAAAAGGGTAAAGGGAAGGCGACCTTCGTTGCGAACACCCAACAGCAGCCCAGTGCTCCAAAACTAACGGATCAACTGGAGGAGAGACGGCGCTATTACAATGAGAAGCGCCCTTACTCATTCCCGCAGGATAAAACGAAGAGGCTATTCGAGCTGGCGGTGCGCAATAGGCTTATCAATTTGCCAAATCCAAGGCGACCACCGCAACCCAGCGAAATGAATAATCCCAATTATTGCCCTTACCACCAAACGGTAAGCCATCCGATCGAAAATTGCTTCGTCTTTAAAGGATGGATCGAGGATCAGTACCTACAAGGCAAGTTTGCGCTGTCTGAGAAGTGGAAGGTAAACCCACCACAACCGCACACTCCTAAAAAGACGGACACACCGGGGGCAACGTGCTCTTTTGTTGAGGAAGCTCCATGGGAGGTGGCTCTTTCGGCCAAAACCAAAAGGATGCTGAATGACCTCCAGACATGCCCGGCATTCAGGTGGAAGAACCCGCTGGAACCCCAGATCATCGAAGGGATGCTGAAACCGCGCCCGACTCCAAAAATCGGTGGTAATAGCCAAAGCACATACACCCAGCCGTCGAAATCTTCGAAAAAGAAGAAGAAATCCAAGAATCCCGTAAAGCCTGGTGACAAGCGCACGGACCTACAAAAACAGATTGACGCGCTGGAAGAGTATAACCAGAAGGCGCGGACTCCAATCACGCTCCAAGAGTTCCTCAGCCACGTCCTTGAGGACGAAGATGATGGAGAAGACTCATCAGATGGATCTGAGGATTACGTAGCAAGTTGTCATGTGATCTCTCACTCATTAATAGATGATTAAGAGGCTCCTTGCACCAAGAGACTGGGGGCAGGTTCCGAGCAGGAACTTCTATGGCCGTCAGATGAAATGATCGACGCCTTCCTGAATGAGATTCATCTGAAAAGTAAAGCCAATCGTGAGCGTGAGATGGCCATATTTGAAAGAGCCAAACACCGGCGACTAGACGAAAGAGTCGAGACACTCCCGCCAAATCAAGGAACATCCTTCGCGGATAAAAACAAGTTCAAGACGAGGAAAAGGTTTGCTAAAGCCATATCAATGGGAATGAAGCTACCACCCTCTGAAGGAAACATTCCTGGTGAAACAGAAACGCATCCTAGCTACTGCTTATATCATCAAAAGATTTCGCACCCTACCGAAGAGTGTGATGCTTTTAAAAGATGGTGGCAGGGATATGTCGCTCACCGGCAACATTTTAAGCGGATGAAACGCAAAACTCGTCGGGAGCAAAGAAGTGCGGCTGGGGAGCATAAAAGAAATACTGGCAACTGTCGCAGGGTCAACGCCGGGGGATCGCAAATTCTCACATTCAGGAGCGACTCTGATGAGGAAATGGCTCTTGGCCCTCTCTTTAGAGAGTCCACCTCGGGGAAAGAAGGAGAACCGAAGGCCTGCGAAAACATTCAGCTACGCAATCGCACGCTTCCAGAAAAGAATCTCGGACCCGCGAACAAAAAAGATAAGGGAAAAGAAAAGGTCTCTGAGGACATCGCCCTAGATGAACAAGTCATTAAAGAGCTGACTGCCAAGGACCCGCCAAAGAAGAGTAAGGTGGACTATAACGTTCTGGAGCACTTGAGGAAGTTACCCTCACAGCTCAGTATTCTCGACGCCCTTCTACTATCCAAAGAAGCGAGAGATTCACTGATCAAGGCGCTACAAGAACCGGAGCAATTCCAAGCTTTTCTCGCCGAAGAAAAGATGAAGGACGAGCTGGAGGAAGTACACACAGCCAATATCACCTTCAGCGACGAAGACCTCCTCCTTGGGACGTGCGAGCACAACCGTCCCCTCTATGTCTCAGGATACTGCCACGATATAAAGATAGGAAAAATCCTGGTCGACAATGGGACTTCCGTCAATCTTCTCAACGTGCAAGTGTTGAAGGAAATCTGTATAAGCATCCAGCATCTCGCTCGTGATAAAATCACCATCTCTGGTTTTGACTCTTAGTCATCGCGGACTCTCGGGTCTGTGATATTGACATTACGATTCGGGTTACTTGTCACGGATATTAAATTTCATGTCATTGACGCCAAGACATGCTATAATGCTTTGCTCGGCCGACCTTGGTTACACAAGTACAACATCATCCCTTCTACACAACATCAGTGTATGAAATACTTTAAGGATGGTCTCGAGTATACCGTAACGGGAGAGCTAAACCCATTCTCCGTGAACGAGTCCGTAAGTACGAAGATGCAAAATATTTCTTGCCAGATTTCGAAGACACAGAGAGATGTCACAAACCAGAAAACAAAGCTATCACCACCATTCCTGTCTTCGGGAGTGATACTGAGGAAGAGGAAGAGATGGTTTATTCAGACCCACCCCAGTACAACAAGCCAGGACCGTCCGCTCCCATGTTGATCTTTGGCAGTGACTCGGAAGATGAGGTCCATGCTATATTCTCTGCTCGGCCTTCAATACAAACATTCGCTGATGAAGAGCAAAGTTTGCATATTGCCATGGTTCCGCCCAAACATCATAAAGAACTAGACGTGCTTGATACCTACAGTGTGGAAGAGTTGCAGACGTTCTATGTCCCTCCCAGGTAAGAAGGAGAAAAGGCGATCCTATTCTACCACTCCGGGGAAACCAAAGTGGAGAAAGAAATCTGGCATGGCGCGGATTCTACACTTGACAGGCTCCACCCCATCCTTCTGCCTAGATATTATACAGAAGGCTTGAGAAGATTGTTGAAGTGCCAAGGGATACCCTTCAAATAGACCTCTCGAAAAGCTAAGTTATATGACAGGATCTGGAACGTTCCCGGAACTCAGCGCAAGTTGCCCAACGGGAGAATGGAAGCGATCGGGCTTGGATATGTTCAGTCCAAGAAACGGGAGCTACTCCGCGACTGCTATGTCGTACATGACTTTGATGAAGAAGGAGATGCTCAATGGGAGAATGCTAACCCTGAACCAGAAAGAGCCCCCGACGTGAAAATTCCGAGTCCGTCATTTGAAGAACGAATGGACAAGCTTATCAGGGAAGCGGGTCAAAAGGTTCGAGACGACCATAATCGCGAAATGGCCATCTACGAGAAAGCCAGGACGCAACGCTTTCTTCAACAGGCTGCGAAAGATGAAAATGCTCCTCCCTGTCAACCTGTTGTACAAAAGGCTCGACGAAGAGGTAGAGACAAGTCAAAGAGCGGAAAAGGCGTTCAACAGCGGCAAAGCGCGACCAAGAAGTCACGCGATCATGAATCGAGCGATCCGGATTTGTCCCTTATGAAGAAGATGAGTCGAGCATACTCTTTTCCTCAAGATAAGACAAAGAAGATACTTGATCTTGCCATAAGACATCAAATGCTTACACTTCCGGAGTCCAAACACCCTGAGCAAGTTAACGAGATCTCCCACCCAGACTATTGCTCTTATCACTGGGCAATAGGACATCCTCTCGAAGACTGCTTCACCTTCAATAACCGGGTCGAAGACCAATATCAGCTTGGCAAATTCGCTCTATCCGACAGTTGGAGGATAACTCCGCCGCAGAAGCATGAACCCAAATCCACGAGGGTAGACCCAGATCCACAACGGTCTTGGAAGCGAGCTCGTACTTGTCACGTGATAACGCTGTCAGAAGAAGAGCCCGAGAATATGGATAACCTCCCTTGGTGCTTCGAAAACGATAACGACGAGGTGATCTCAGAGTTTCCACTGGCGCCAAAAGAGATAGAAGATGGAATACATACCACTATAGATAACCTCAAGAAAATTGACTTGGGGACGGAAAATGACCCGCGACCGACATTCGTTAGTGAGTTGCTATCTGAAGAAAGGGTGGCCGCGCTTATGCAGCATAGAGATTGCTTCGCATGGAACTATTTCGAAATGCCAGGATTAGATCCAGAGATTGATGTCCACAAATTGGCAATATCCCCGGACGTTAAGCCAATCAAACAAGCACCGAGGAGAATGCGGCTCGAGCTTGAGATGAGTATCAACACCGAGGTCAAGAAGTTGATCGACTCTGGCTTCATCCAAGAGGTTCAGTATCCTGACTGGATCGCCAACATCGTCCCGGTGATGAAGAAAAATGGGACAGTGCGCATCTGCGTAGACTTTCGGGATCTCAATAAAGCCTACCCGAAAGACGACTTCCCAGTGCCAGTCACTGAGCTGATGATAGATAACACGTCCACTCATGAAGTCTTCTCCTTCATGGATGGCTCATCAGGTTGTAATCAGATAAAAATGCATCCTGAGGACCAGAAGCACACCGCTTTCCGGACCCCTTTTGCTACAAGGTGATGCCTTTCGGTCTAAAGAACGCCGGTGCCACCTATCAGAGGGCCATGACGAAGATCTTCGACGACCTTATACATGAAATTGTTTAATGCTATATTGACGACCTCGTGGTTAAAAGAAAATCATACGAGGAACATCTGGAGCATCTGAAGGTCGTATTTCAACGCCTCCGGCAATACAACTTGAAGATGAACCCCCTCAAATGCGCATTCGGGGTCTCCTTAGGAAAATTCCTAGAATTCATTGTCCGACACCGAGGTATCGAGATAGATCCGTCAAAGATCAAGGCGATCATGGAGATGCCCCCGCCAAGGACTCTCAAACAATTGCGGTCTCTCCAAGGAAAGCTCGCGTATATCCGTCGATTTATAGCCAATCTCTCTGGAAAGTGCCGCCCATACAGTCACTTGATGAAGAAAGGGACCCCGTTCGTCTGGGATCACAAATGCCAAGGTGCACTGGACGAAATCAAGCAGTACCTGCAGAACCCGCCAGTGTTGGCCGCTCCGGTCAAGGGAAAGCCCCTTATTCTTTATACAATAGCCCTCGAAGGTTCCTTAGGCGCATTATGGGCATAAGAGAATGACCAAGGAAAGAAAGAGCTCTCTACTACTTGAGTCGAGTTCTCCTGGGGGCAGAAAGCAACTATTCTCCCATCGAAAAACACTGCCTGGCATTGATCTTCGCGATAACGAAGCTCAGGAACTATGCGTTGGCGCATGAAGTCCGTCTCATATCTAAGGTGGATCCTCTCAAATATTTGATGTCAAAAGCCATATTGACGGGGGCGACTCGCTAAATGGGCCCTGCTCTTGATGGAGTTCTCAATAACCTATCAGCCTCTTAAGGCAGTGAAAGGCCAGGCCATCGCCGACTTCCTCGCTGAGTATCCGATACCGGCTGACTCCCCTTTGAATTGCGAACTACCATACGAACATGAGTTTGATGCGATCGACGGTGGTGGTATCCGGTAGGAACTTTATTTTGATAGAGCGTCTTCCATGAAGAAGCGCAAACAGAACGCGCCTATAATCAAATCAGGGGTAGGCCTTATCTTCGTGACCCCACAAGGAGGGATAATGCGATTCGCCTTCTCCTTGACAGAGCCGAGGACGAATAATGAAGCTGAATACGAAGCTTTGATAGCATGCCTCGAGATCGCCATCGACATGAGAATTGAAAACCTCCTCATATACGGAGACTCCCAACTGGTCGTTAGTCAAGTAAACGGCGACTACCAGACGTGCAAGCCAGAGCTGGTGAAGTATGGCGAGAGAGTACAGCAACTGCTGACTCAAATTCCCTCCTACATGCTGGAAAGCATACCGCGTGCAGAAAATAGCAAAGCCGATGCACTAGCTAAGCTCGCTAAAAAACTTGCCGACGAGAACCTCGATGACGTGAGGATCGTTGTGCAAAGCCGTCGGGTCCTCGCACCGGCGGAAATATCTCCGGAATCATCCGAGGAAAAGGAAGCGACTGAGCAGGCGGCCCTGCAAATAAAAGACCAAGAAACGGTTGAGGATTGGAGAGAAGTCTTTATAGACTACTTCAAATCCCGTCGAACGCCTGAAGATGCGTCCTCAAAACATCATCTCATAAAGCGAGCCCTATCTTTCGCCTACGTCAATGATACTCTGTACAAGAGGTCGTTTGATTCTCTGTGGTTGAGATGCCTGGGACCTGAAGAGGTGAAAAGAGTCGTCCAAAAAGTTCACGACGGACTCTGCGGCTCTCACCAAGCAGGCCCGAAGATGAAGTTGAAGATCAAACGGATGGGTTATTATTAGCCCACGATGATCCAGGACTGCCTTGAGTATGCAAAGCAATGCCACTCGTGCCAGATTCATGAGGACTTTATCCATCAACATCCAAATCCACTACATCCAACGATGGCTAGCTGGCCATTCGAAATGTGGGGGGCTGACATAATCGGCCCCATCGAACCGGCATCATCCAGAGGACATCGTTTCATTTTGGCGACAACTGATTACTTCTCCAAATGGACAGAAGCAGTACCGCTGAGGGAAGTGAAGACGGAGAATATCCTCCATTTTTTCAAGACGCACGTTATTTATCGGTTTGGAACTCCGAGGCGGATCATCTTCGATAATGGGACAGCCTACAGAAGCCATAAGATTAGCCGCTTCGCACAACAGCACAACATAGACTGGAGATACTCCTCAGTTTATAATCCCCGAGCTAACGGTCTAGCTGAGGCTTTCAATAAGACCCTGACAAAGATCGTGAAGAAGATGGTGTCCCGAAATAAAAAGGACTGGCACGAGAGACTGCATGAAGCTCTCTGGGCATATCGAACTACGTTCAAGACAGCCACGAACACAACACCGTATGCGTTGGTATTCGGTGCAAAAGCGGTACTCCCCCTCGAGATAGAGTTACCCTCTCTACGAGTGGCAGTTCATTACGAGCTAACGGACGAAGAGAATGCTCACCTTCGGCTTGAGGAACTCGATGCCCTTGATGAAACCCGGCTCCTGGCACAGCAAAATCTGGAAGCTTATAAAGCAAAGATGACGTGCTCATATGAAAGATTGACCAGGCCGAGGACATTCCGCCAAGACGAACTCGTGCTAGTGGTCAAAAGACCTATGATCCCCAATCGCGCCAAGCGGGGAAAATTCGAGCCGAACTATGAAGGCCCGTACATCATAGACAAGGTTTACCAGGGTGGAGCCTATCTACTCATGGACATGTATGGTGAAAGACCTTTCAGGCCAATAAACGGTCGCTTCCTGAAGAAGTACTACGCTTGACGAGTCACGACCCAGTTCAATGATAGATGACGACGACTATGTCCGCTCGCTATCTTCCTAAGCCCAAACTCTACAAGTAGTAACCGGCTTACTTTACAACGGACCAAAATGTCCTTAAACTAACGACGGACCGAAATTTCCTTAAACTAACAACGGACCGAAACGTCCTTAAACTAGCAATGGACCCCTATGTCCTAAAACTAGCTGTTGATCGAGATGTCGATAAACTACGGTGGATAGAAGCATCCCAAAGATGATAAGAAGAATAAAAAAAAACGGTATGTCCATAAGCAAAATGGGCACGGATGAAAACCCGAAAGGGCTCCGTGAGTAAAAACAGCAGGGCTACCGGCGAGTCTTGTGAAAACCCAAAAGGGCGCAACTTCGTTAAAAAAAAAGAGAAAAAGAATAAGAAAAAACGAAAAAAAACGGTATGTCCATAAGCAAGGTGGGCACGGATGAAAACCCGAAAGGGCTCCGTGAGTAAAAACAGCAGGGCTACCGGCGAGTGTTTGTGAAAACCTGAAAGGGCGCAACCTCGTTAAAAGACACTTGCAAGGTCCTCTCGACCTTGTGAGAAGAAATCACCCGCGTGAGATCTTTACGACTCACAAGGGAGCAACACACTTAGGGATCCCCACGATTCCTAAGGAGAAATTACACTTGCGAGATCCTCACGACTCGTAAGGAGAATCCTCTTATGAGACCCTCACGGCTCATAAGATTTGAAAGTCTTAACCTACAGAGACCTGAACCTGTTCTTAAGCAACCCCCACAACCTCCGATACTGCCCTACAAGCGGTGCAACACTGACCCTTGTATACAATCCACGGGCGCGAATAAACATTTCCCTAACCGAGTCCCATCCGTGACTAGGGATATGTTCGCATGGTGAACAACCCTTGTAAGTCCTCTCGACTTATAAGGAGAAAACACTCTGGTAAGATCCTTACGACTTACAAGAGATCATACACTTGGGAATCCTCACGACTCCTAATGAGAAAACACACCTACGAGATCCTCACGACTCGAAGGGAGAAATACCTTTATGAGACCCTTACGGCTCATAAATTCAAAAGCCTTAGTCGACAGGACCCCAACCCTTTTTACTAAGCCATCTTTGTTCGACATCGACATAGGCAAATGATGATTCGCTCCTGGCAATATTCCAGTTGTAGCGGTGCTGATGCCGAAATCGGTGTCTAATCCCAGGCTTGCAGAGGAAAGCTAGCAAGCCACACATGCATACGAAATAGCCGAAATGATGGGACAACTTGCAGCAGAAGCAGCAAGTAAAAAAATGTATGCATGCAAAATAGCCGAAATGATTGGGCAAATCGCAATAAAAAGCAGCAAGTAAAAAAATAATTAAAAAATATATATATAGCCGAAATGATTGGGCACCGCGAAAAATAGCCGAAATGATTGGGCAATAGCGACCTTCGCGATATAAAAAGCTGAAATGATAGAGCATCGCGGAAAGAAATAAAATAAAAATAAAAATGAAATTTATGCCCTACAGGTGATATTACATCAATCCCTGTATACAATCCAAGGGCGCAAACAAAGAAGGAATCACACTCCTCCTCCCCAGATTTCATCAGAAGAAGAAACTAAACCTCGACGGTTCTCAGATAGCCTGGAGAGCATCTCAACATTCGTCCCATTACAACAGACACAATATCAAGCAAAGCGGAACAACGGCAACTCTTAGTTCCATGGCTCGTCAGTGTACAGATGACCGAGAGTCAAATCCCAACTCCATGAAATGCGGATATAATCAACAAATTTCCTGGTCACGTGGAACGCGGATAACGTCACTTCTGACCCCGTGGAAAATGTCCAGAGCGGATCCTGGTCCTCGCAGACCACGGCAGTGAACCTGTGTGAAGCATCCAGAGCGGAGCCTGGTCCTCGCAGAACATGGCAGTGAACCCGTAGGAAGCATCCAGAGCAAAATTCCTGGTCACGTGGAACGCGGATAACGTCGCTTCTGACCCCGTAGAAAACGTCCAGAGCGGATCCTGGTCCTCGCAGAGCACGGCAGTGAACCCGTGTGAAGCATCCAGAGCGGAGCCTAGTCCTCGCCGAACACGGCAGTGAACCCGTGGGAAGCATCTATAGCAAAATTCCTGGTCACGTGGAACGCGGATAACGTCACTTCTGACCCCGTGGAAAACGTCCAGAGCGGATCCTGGTCCTCGTAGAGCACGGCAGTGAACCCGTGTGAAGCATCCAGAGCGGAGCCTAGTCCTCGCCGAACACGGCAGTGAACCCGTGGGAAGCATCTAGAGTAAAATTCCTGGTCAAGTGGAACGCGGATAACGTCACTTCTGACCCCGTGGAAAACGTCCAGAGCGGATCCCGGTCCTCGCAGAGCACGGTAGTGAACCCGTGTGAAGCATCCAGAGCGGAGCCTAGTCCTCGCCGAACACGGCAGTGAACCCGTGGGAAGCATCTAGAGAAAAATTCCTGGTCACGTGGAACGCGGATAACGTCACTTCTGACCCCGTGGAAAACGTCCAGAGCGGATCCTGGTCCTCGCAGAGCACGGCAATGAACCCGTGTGAAGCATCCAGAGCGGAGCCTAGTCCTCGCCGAACACGGCAGTGAACCCATGGGAAGAATCTAGAGCAAAATTCCTGGTCACGTGGAACGCGGATAACGTCACTTCTGACCCCGTGGAAAACGTCCAGAGCAGATCCTGGTCCTCGCAGAGCACGGCAGTGAACCCGTGTGAAGCATCCAGAGCGGAGCCTAGTCCTCGCCGAACACGGCAGTGAACCCGTGGGAAGCATCTAGAGAAAAATTCCTGGTCACGTGGAACGTGGATAACGTCACTTCTGACCCCGTGGAAAACGTCCAGAGCGGATCCTGGTCCTCGCAGAGCACGGCAGTGAACCCGTGTGAAGCATCCAGAGCGGAGCCTAGTCCTCGCCGAACATGGCAGTGAACCCGTGGGAAGCATCTAGAGCAAAATTCCTGGTCACGTGGAATGCGGATAACGTCACTTCTAACCCCGTGGAAAACGTCCAGAGCGGATCCTGGTCCTCGCTGAGCACGGCAGTGAACCCGTGTGAAGCATCCAGAGCGGAGCCTTGTCCTCGTCGAACACGGCAGTGAACCCCTGGGAAGCATCTAGAGCAAAATTCCTGGTCATGTGGAATGCGGATAACGTCACTTCTGACCCCGTGGAAAACGTCCAGAGCGGTTCCTGGTCCTCGCAGAGCACGGCAGTGAACCCGTGTGAAGCATCCAGAGCGGAGCCTGGTCTTCGCCGAACACGGCAGTGAACCGTGGGAAGCATCCAGAGCAAACATTGGACTGTGGAGTCCTTAAATCCACGGACTATGATGTCCTTAACCTTGACCGTGATGTCTTAAAACTAACATCGGACTGTGAGGTCCTTAAATCCACGGACTATGATGTCCTTAACCTCGACCATGATGTCTTAAAACTAACATTGGACTGTGGAGTCCTTAAATCCATGGACTATGATGTCCTTAACCTCGACCGTGATGTCTTAAAACTAACATTGGACCGTGGGGTCCTTAAACCCGTGGGCTATGATGTCCTTAACCTCAACCGTGATGTCTTAAAACTAACATTGGACTGTGAGGTCCTTAAAACTCATAGACTATGATGTCCTTAACCTCGACCGTGATGTCTTAAAGCTAACAATGGACTGTGGAGTCCTTAAACCCACGGACTATGATGTCCTTAACCTCGACCGCGATGTATTTAAACTACGGCATCCTAGAAAACGTCCAGAGCAAGGCCTGGTCCTCGCCAAACACGGCAGTGAACCCGTGGGAAGCATCCAGAGCAACCCCTGACTCCGTGAAATGCGGATAAGGACAACTTCGTCCATCACTCACGGGTCCTCACGACTCGTAAGGGAGTAAATTCTCTTGTGAGATCCTTACGACTTTCAAGAGAAAACACACTTAGGAATCCTCACGATTCTTAAGGAGAAATTACACCTACGGGATCCTCTCGACCGGTAGGGAGAAAATTCTTTATGAGATCCTCACGACTCATAAAGTTGAAAAGTCTTGGGTGACAGATCCTAACCCTGTTTTCTAAGCCATCGCCACTCTACAACGACCCCAAGATTGACAGCTATACGCTATCTACAGACCGTACTTGCTAAAGTCACATGGCAAACAACACAGCAAGAAAGAAGAAAGCAAAGAAATAACACAAGACATTGCGAAGAACGTGTATCTTTTATTCATGAATTCGATTAGGTACAAAATACATCATATGAAAGAATAAAAGAACAAATACATTTTATTCAAAATTACAAATGGTACAAAAATTTTATTGAGAGGAAAGCACTTTCAATAATCCAGTCAGCCGCTCGTGCACTTCCCTCAGCCCCTCTTCCTGATCAGCTGCCGCGGCCAACTCTGCTTCGACCTGGGCTGGCTGCTGCAAGTAAGACGAGAGTTGTTCCTCGACGGCTCGCTGAACTGCTTCACGATCTTGCGCATCACGCTCAACGACATCGAGCTTCTGCCTCAATGTTAACCCATCAGAGATACATTGCAGAAGGCCCTCGAAGATAACTTTCAACTGGGCAGCGTTCGCGTCAACCTCAGCATGCAGTCGAGCAGGCTCGTTTGAAGTTTCTTTAAATTCCCTTCGCTTTAAAGCCACTTCTTGTTCAAGATGGTGGAAGTGAGAAGCGCTCTGCTCGATCCATGCCGCCCGTTGAGTGCTCATAGCCAGAATCTTAGGTGCGGGACGCTTAAACTCAAGCTCATGCAAGCAAGCCTCGATCTCCCTGCAACGATTAACCCAAGACTCAACGACGCCCTCACCATGAAAGTTCATGAGCGTCTCCAGCATAGGGTTAATCTCTGCGGAAAAATCCGCAGCAGATGTGGGAGTCTCTATGTCAAACTCCTCGATACTCACTCAGCATGCGTAGGCTGGTCACAGCACCTTTGGATGATGGACGCCAGGAAAAGGGCTCGGCCGGCATTATAATACGAGACTCAAACGGGGTTGGAGTCGATGTGATTGCTGCAAAATAGATCATAATCAGATGTCGGCTTAGGAAATAAAGAAAACACGCAAAAAGTAGAGTCTACTATACCGGCTGCAGCAGGGGGCAGAGCTGGGAGTACTGGTGGCGCGACGACAGCCTCGTCCCCTCCTTCGATTCGTAAGGCTACAGGAAATATAAAGAAGAGTTAGCAATAATACGACTGCCCGTTAAGCAAGAGGACATTGTTTAGAGAAAATACTCACCGACACCAGCAGACGGACTAATCTCGGACAAGAAGGAGAAGTGTGGGTGCAGCACCTGGTACAGGTGGTCAAAAAGTACTCCTACAAAGACACAATAATGCAACGTCAGTACATAAATTATACAGCCTAGAGATAAGACTGGTGGGTCGCAAATCCATACCTTCCAGCATCTGAGACTGTGCGAGAGAAGGTAGAGAAGTGGTCACCGTCAGAGCGGTAACCGACGGCGCTGTCTCAAGTAGCTCGACATCAGCACTAGCCGCACCTGCATTAGAAACAAGATAAACCTTATCAGGAGAGATTGCAGAATAAAAAGAAAAGAGAGAAGAAGGGCGGTGACCCAAAGTTTACCTGATAAGTCGCCAGCCGGAGCCGTGACGAGGGCGTCACTTGATACAACGGTGGCATCTCCCTCCTCGGTTGGGGTAGTCTCACCTCCCGTCGCCTCATCCCCTGACTCCATAGGAGCCGTCGTCACGCTCGCGACGCTGGGAGACGACAAGGAACCGTAGGCAGGGAGAGCGATAATCGGAGCAGTGCCCGACTCTTGAGAAAGAGCGGCCATCTCATGCTCAGCGATCATGCACGTTTCGCCCGTTACCACCTCGGGCTCAGTGGTCGCAGCCGTCTCGTCCATCACTACCGTAGGCTCGTCCGTAGAAGCCGTTTCATCCACTGCTGCCACAGGCTCGGCCGTAGCAGCCGTCTCATCCACCGCCCCCTCAAGCTCAACAGTCGCCGCCACTCTTTCAGTAAGGCTCGGCCCTACAGGACAATATATATAAGAACTGATAGTTTAAAGCTTTGACAACGAAGCCTCAAAACACATTACCTGAGGTTGATTTACCGTTGGCCTCCCGAGCTGCACGTGCCGCCTATCTATGAGCAGTAGACAATGCAACCGGGAACTCCTCTGAAGGAGTAGCAGCGGGAGTAACGGCGCTTGAACCTGCTCCCGCAGCCAAGGCAGCGCTACGATCCCTTGCTGCGCGCCTCAGGCGCTTCCTTTTCTCCTGGGTCGTCACGACAGACCTTTTGGAAGCCTCCTTCAGCAAGGCGTCGTCGTCCGCATTCAGGGTTACCTCCAGAGCCGTCAAGGCTTCCATCATCGGTTTTTTAAGTAGGGCCTCTTGCGGCAATCCCGAAGAAGCCGGGACTTCGGTAGCTGGCCCGGGGAGAATTTTCGCAACGGCTTGCGAGGTAGGTCTTGTGGTCCCTGCGATAAGACAAAGAGAGGGTCAAATTACTCATAAGAAATGGAAGTAGAAACATAGCGAACCGAAATGTACCAAGGCCTAAGGATGCTCTAAGTCGTTCCTCCTCCTCGAAAGTCTTGAGAGAAGCAGCGATGGCTTCTTCGGTAGAAATGCCTATTAAAGAAGGAAAAGCGTTAGTCAAAAACAAAGATAGAGGTACGATGCAATGACGAAAAATACAACTAATAATTACCTGATTGCGCGAGTTTAGCCAACCACTCGTCGCGCTTTACCAATCGCTCGGAAGCTGCGATGGCAGCCGCCAGATCAGTGTCATCTGGCGGCGTGAATAGGCCGTCGTTGGTCCCGTACTCACTCAAGCCCTCGCTATAAGGAGCATGAGGTTCCTGACCAAATACAACGTCAGCAGAAAGGATCGACTTCTTCTTCCTCTTCTGCGCGCGAACTCCGGTCGCGCCCAAAATCAGCTTACGCTTCATGGGCACCTTGGGACGGCGGGTCCCGATATCAGAGCCCACGCCGGATTCGGGTGAAACCACGTTTACCGTCTCCACGGGAGCACGGGGCGCTGATGGCACGTCCACAGGATCACGGGGCAATCCACGTGTGGGGCTTAGCACACGTGGAGGCTCAACTCCAGCATCTCCTCTTAGTAGAGGAGGGACAGGGGTCCTTCGCTTTAAGGGGACGTTGCGATCGCTGGCCGGGGGCGCACCCTTGCGATCAAGCAGCAGCCGCTTCTCTTCCCTGATGACAGCGCCCATCGCGTGTTGATACTAGGCCCCGTATACGTTGAGGGCCCTCAGAATGCAATTCGGCTCGCTAATGAAGAAGTGGGAGCCCATGTTTAACCGCATAAAGTGATGTAGTGCGCTCCGTATTCCCTCTCTGGTGGCCGCAGGCTCTTCCAAAAACGCCTCCAGTGGGACCCCCTGGTTATAACTTAGATGCTGAGCAAAACGATGGGGGTTGTATCTCATAAAAAGCGCCGCCTCATTTTTCCTGAATACGAGGAAGCCCGGCCTGATGGAGTATAGATGTAGAATCTCCCGGGCTTTCAACACGGAGGCCCCGTCCTTGAAATTGTCACGCAACGCCAGCACCGCCTTGGAGGTTTCCGGGCCGATTGTCAGGACCTTGTCCATAAAAGACATACCCGCTCCGACCGTGCGCGGACGAAGAAGCAACCCCCTAGCCTCCCGCGGAGGCGGATTCACGATAGAAGCATTGATCAGCCGCATAATTCTCGGGAATCTGTACTTCTCGTAAAACGAGGGTCTTTTATGAATACCAAATACCCCGAGCACGTGCATTTCCATCCACGAAGTAAAGTAGTGCATCGGGAAATTGGCGGCTTGCACCCTCGGTTCAGTGGTGTCCGCCGCCACGCTAAGACCATGGTACAGGTGGGCCAACCCGGCAATCCCGATGGCCAATTGTATGCCGTCCACCATTCGATGTGCTGGGTAGAAGACGGACGACCTCATATAGCGAGGGTGCATGGGGAGCGCGAACCAGCACAACCATAGCCCCAGAAACCCGAGAAAGAAAGTCTCCTCGTCGATGCCCGGAGCAGCGATTTCCGACAAAAGGATGATTGCGGCATCGGGGAGATAAAAGCCCTTTTGATCGTCTTCCAGTACTGGTCGACGATCTAAGCCGAAGTCGAAGGGGTCGTCGAGCTTGGCAAATTTTTCGCCCCGTTGTGATAGAATCTCCGGTCGAAGAAAGTGGGCAATGAAGTCTGCGAAACTAACTCCCCGGCCTCCCGATTCCAAGAAAAGACTCTCATACATATTCAGCACCTTTATCAGACTCGGAAACTGGTGCTGAATAGCGTTCTCTGGCGTTAAGTCCATCACCAACGGCTTGGTAGCAAAAACGTATTCGTCCGGAGGAAGTAGCTCCTCATAGTGCTCCCCCCTCATCGGCAGACCGGAAATCTCAGCAAATTCTTCTAGAGAGATGGAAACTTCCCTGTCCATTAGAAGAAAGGTATGGGTGGGGGTGTTCCATTGCTCCACGAACGCCTTAATCCACCATGTCGGAGGAGCAGAATACTCGAACAGCGAGGCGTAAACCGCGGGGTATAGACCGATCTTCAGCAAATGCGTCTTCTTCGCTGACAAAATGTACCTGGCCCACTGCAAATACCCGGCCGAATGTCAAGGAGTCAACCCAATGTTGTAGGGTTGTCCCCAAGGGCGCGACTCACCCTGGCATATGCGTCGCCCCAAAATATCCAAGGCTGCCGGCAGCTGCATGGGTATGACAGCAATCGAAGGTTGAAGAAGACCCTCCGAAGTTCAATTAACGACCTCCACGGCATAGTTCACCGGGGGTATATCTGCGTACGAGATCGATGAGATCGGATCCGATGGCGTCACACAAGAGAAGCTTCGGCGACCTTTGATTATTTGGTCATACCACCTACCCCGCAGGTGAAGGTTTTTGTACTCCGGGTCATAGTCCTTAATAAGAGCAAGAACCTCCCGGTCTACCGGTGCTTCAGGGAATCTTCCCTCTGAGCGGAAGAACGGGAACGAGAGATCAGAAGACATGTCGCCCGCAAGAAAGAACGAAATTCAATTATCAGTGTCATAATTTTATTTTTTTTTAAAAATCCCGATGCTCGGTACTTTAAAATTTATACCACACTGCAATGCAGTGGAGAGGGGACCAAAGGGGGACCCACAAAATCCAGATGAAAATGCATATATTAATAAGACAGCCTCATCATTGGATAAGACTGTCAATTAATGAGGAAATCCTCAAAGAATATTTCATTGAATGAGAAATCCCTCGAGACAATGAGAAAATCTCCCTTTCAGAGCAAAGCTCTATAACAGAGTGACACTTGTCAAACTCTGGTCATGAGGGAATAAAATTCCTTAAAGAGCCTAGCTCTGTAATGATGATGGAAAATACATCAAAGGTTAATGAAAATTAATTCCTGAGAATTAAAATTCTGGGATCTTAAAGATCCATGAAAAAACTCTTAAGAGTTCTTCATCAAAAGATCAAAAAATCTATATTGTCAAAAGAGCAGAGCTCTGACTCATGGGCTAAGAAACCCTAAGGAAATATCTATTTAGATCTATGGGTTCATGAGAGCAAGGCTCTGTTTATGAAACCCTAAAGGGGTTTTCTTTAGATCAAAAGATCTATGAAGAGTAAGGCTCTGTTAATGGGTAAAAACCCTAAGTTATTAGAATTAATTTAATTTTTACCTAAATTTAGTAGAGTTCTAACTCTTGAAAGTTCTCGGAAAGAAGAGCAAGGCTCTGAAATAAGAATTCTTGAGGAGAAGATGATAATCATCTGAGGACCAAGGGTCCTATTTATAGGCGCCGAACCGCCTCCTCAACTTCTGAGTTGAGCCAAGGGCTCAGATGTTGCCACCGCTGCACTCACGTGTGTGCCACGTGAGCGCAACGGTGGGGGGGCATTTGTTTCCCCCAATCAGAGCAAAGCTCTATTTTGAATTTCAAAATTCAAAAATTGAAGCGACGCTTCAGATCCCGTGCGCTGCACGCCACGCGTCAAAAGCAGACACGCCAGCGCCAGGAGCGCCGCGCTCTAGGCATCGCACCCCCAATCAGAGCAAACCTCTGTTTCAAAATTCAAATTTTAAAAGTTGAAGCAACGCTTCAGATCCAGCGCTCTGCGCTGCGCGCCGCGTGTCAAACACAGGTGCGCTAGCGCCGCGTGTCAAACACAGGTGCGCTAGCGCAGGTGCGCTAGCGCAGTTGCGCTGCGCGCCACGTGTCATGCACGGGTACGCCAGCGCTGGAATTAAAAGAATTCCCCACCGTTAGATCAAAATATCTAATAATAATAAATTATTAATTAATCAGAATTAAAATTTTGTTCTATAAAGATCTTTCCAATATTGTTGAAAACAAGAAGATTGCCTTCTGTAAAACAGAAGCCCTAGGATCAAAGATCCAATGGTGGGGAAATATCCCCAAATCAATCAGAGAAAGATCTCTTCAACTAATTTAACAAATCAATTAGCCCTATATAAAGGCCCCAAGACGTCAAGTCTAAAAAAAAGGAAAAAACCTTCTGCAAACTTTGAGAAGAACTCAAAAAGAAAGAAAGGCAAGACTTTGAAGAAAGAAGATCATTTCTTCATCTTTAAAGGTAAAAACAATCAATTCTTGAACAATAGAGATGAAAACATCTCATAAAAAGAAGAATCCTCTTCTAAAAAAGATCTTAGATCTATAAAAAAGACCAAGATTTTTGATTAAACATAAAGGATTAAAAGATCCAATCCTTAAAATAAAGAAGTACTTTACTTCATTCACAGATCTTTTATCTATAAAGGCAGAGCCTTTTGATAAGAACAAGAACTTTGGTTCTTGGATCTTGAGGTAAAGCCTCCTTTGAAGAACAAAAAACTTGTTCTTTGATCTTAAATTTGATCTGATGCTCTTTGCGCTACTGGAAAGTGCTTTGCACTCTTGAACTGCGCCCTTGCGCTTATTGGACCGGCGCACAGCGCCAAAACCTGCCACGTGTCAACCACAGACACGATCTGCGCTTTGCACTCCTAAAAACATAGCACTGCGCTCTTGGGTTGGCGCTCAGCGCCAAGCGCGCCACGTATCATTCACTGGCGCACCCATGAATCAGCGCAGCGCGCTCATGAATTAAAAGCGCGGTGCGCTAACAAATTAGCGCTAAGCGCGACACGTGTCACCCTCATGTACGCTAGCGCAATGCGCTCTTTAAATGGCGCAAAGCACCTAGTGCGCCACGTGGCGCGCTGTCAGAACATATTTTGTTCTTATAAATGCTATGCATTTAATTCCAGACAAAATGTCAGAGCCCAATGCTTGGCATTACTAAAAGGGCAAAGCCCAAACAAAGGCCTAACAGGCAGAACATAAATAAAAATGTTAAAAAAATTTAACTGGACTTAGCCCAATTCTGGCCATAAGTCGTCAATTTAAATTGAACTGAGCATACCTGCTCTTCCAATCAATTTACACCCGGTTCGAGGGTACATCTCTTTACTCCTCTGACATCTGTCGTTGTAATCCTTCAATGTCGTCAGAGAGGTGATGGGTCCCGACGACCACACATTACTACGGACTGTGGGGTCCTTAAACTCATGGACTATGATGTCCTTAACCTCGACCGTGATGTCTTAAAACTAACATCGGACTGTGGAGTCCTTAAATCCACGAACTATGATGTCCTTAACCTCGACCGTGATGTCTTAAAACTAACACCGGACTGTGGGGTCCTTATACTCATAGACTATGATGTCCTTAATCTCGACCGCGATGTCTTAAAACTAACATTGGACCGTAATGTCCTTAAACTAATTATCGAACGCAATGTCATTAAACTAAACAATAGAGCCCAATTGCTCTCTTGTCGGATCTAAACGATCTCGTTAAGTTGATCTTAGTCTAAAATTAGACTAACGTGTCCTTAACAAACGTTTAAGTTAATCTTAGCCTCAAATAAGGCTAACGTATCCTTAAACACAAACCCCCCCAAAACCCAAATCTAAGAAAGATACGGATTTGGACTAGTCCACGCCTTACGGGCGACGACATAACTTAGTCTCCGTATACAATCCACGGGCAACCAAACACAAAACAAACACCCACGACACGAAGTGGCCATATGGAGAAGGAGAAAGTTGTTACCGCGATGCGGTAGCGTAATTAACTGCAGGGGCTTGCGCCTGCAGGGAAGAGCGTCCCCACAATCAAAAACCCCTCAAACGAGGGGGAATCTGACGAAGTCTGCTACATCGGCCGCATCCGTTTAAACCTTCGATACACGGTGCCATAAATCAACTTGGCATCTTTGGAGAGGCAGACAGATAGCACCAATTAGTATCTGCCCCCAGATTCAAGCAAGACGTCCAGTCTTCCCTGCTTCCAGCGGTGAACAACTTCTTCATGAACATCTCCTTTAGGTACACATAAACGACTCCTATAACGTAACGAACTATCTTCATGAATTAACAAGTCCGTTTGAAGTCCTGCTTTTACTTGTTCTCGAAAATTCTGCAATCTTAGATCGTGCAACTGCACTGCTTTAATGTTATCGATCAAAGATGACTGTACTTGCAACTGCATCAACTGTCCCGAAGAATTCGATAGTACAATCTCCAAATCGAATCTCTGAAAATTATCTATAATCTCCTTCTGTGCAGTCAACATCCGTATGACCGGAAACTGACTTAGAGCATCCGGCACCACATTAACTTTCCCCGGATGATATTTTAAGTCAAGATCATACTCAGCCATCATCTCAACCATCTACGCTGCCTCATGTTGAGATCTTTCTGTGTGAACACATATTTTAGGCTTTTGTGATCGGTAAATACTTCTACCTTTTCGCCCAATAAGTAGTGTCTTCAAATCTTCAGAGCGAAAATCATTGCTGTTAACTCCAGATCATGAGTTGGGTAGTTCTTCTCATGAGTCTTCAATTGTCTCGACGCATAAGTTATGACCTTCCCATGCTGCATTAGAACACATCCCAAGCCTTTTCCAGATGTGTCGCTGTGAATAACTAACCCTCCGGAACCATCTGGCACTGTCAGAATAGGAGCGGTGGTGAATCTTTGCTTCAACGCTTCAAAAGCTGACACATATTTCTCGGTCCATACGAATGGTAGCTCCTTTCGTGTTAGCTTAGTCAATAGTTCTGCTATTCGAGCGAAGTTCTCCACAGATCTTCTATAATATCCGGCAAGCCCAAGAAAACTTCTGATCTCCTTTACATTCTTTAGAATTGGCCAATCATGAACAACTACAATTTTTTCAAGGCCAACGGCAATCCCATCTCCGGATACAACATAACCCAAGAACTTCACTTCTTCGAGCCAAAACTTACGCTTTTTCATCTTAGCATATAACTTTTCTTGTCTCGACGTTTGCAGTGTGATCTTCAAGTGTTCTTCATGTTCTTACTTGCTTCTCGAATAGACCAGAATATCATCAATGAACACTACTACGAACTGGTCCAGATACGGTGAAAAGATTTGGTTCATCAAGTCCATAAATATTGCCGGTGCGTTAGTAACTCCAAACGGTATCACTAAGTACTCGTAATGCTCATATCGAGTTCGGAACGTTGTCTTGCAAATATCTTCTGATTTTACCCGAACTTGATGATATCCAGATCACAAATCCAACTTCGAGAATACCCTCGCGCCACTAAGTTGATCGAATAATTCGCCAATGCGAGAGATTGGGTATTTATTCTTCATATTCATTCGATTTAATTCTCGATAATCAATACACATCCTCCGCGTGCCATCCTTCTACTTGATTAGAAGAACTGGAGCTCCCTATGGTGAACCGCTGCTGCGAATCCAACCCTTCTCTAGTAATTCGGTGACTTGTTTCTTTACCTCTTCCAATTCCACCGGCGCCATTGGATAATAAGCCTTTAAAATCGGCGCTTCTCCAGGAATAAGATCAATCGCGAACTCCACATCTCGTTTTAGCGGTAAACTAGAGATGTCCTCAAACACATCCATAAACTCCCAAACTACTGCTGGCGCTTCCTCCTTGTTTACTTCCTTCGACGAAAGAACTGCATTAATCGGCCTAGCCATAAATTCGACTGGCCCGACAGATCTGCTACCTCCCAAAAATATGAACTCTAGATGTCCGGAAATCTGGAATATCACTTTCTTTGCCCTACAATCAATGTGAGAGTGGAAAATGCCAAGAAAATCCATTCCCAAGACGACATCATAGCAGCCAGTATCAATCACCAAGAAATCCACGGATAACTCCCGTCCGCAAATAACAATCGAGCAACCCTTGCACTCACTACTAGATATAATTTTCCTATTCTCAGTATGTATGTCCCAGTAACTAGACAGGGCCGTGTATGAAATAGAGTGTGCACTAATAAACTTTAACGACATGAAGCAATAGGATGCACCAGAGTCGAATAATGCCAATGCGGGAAAATTATAAACGAGTAGAATAGCTGAAACAACGTCATCTGAAGCCTTAGCCTCTTCGGCCTTCAAGGTGAAGGCCCGTGCTTGATTAGGCCTCTGAGTGATCAGCTTCTGCCTATGAATTTTCTTCTGCGGCGGTTTCTGAATATCGTCTCTCAACCGTAGTTTTGAAGGGCAAGCACTAATGGTATGGTCATCTGATTCGCAAAATAGACAGAGTCCGAGCCTCATTTGGCAATCCTTCTGTAGGTGTCCGGGCATATGGAAAAATTCGCAAATCACGCTTCTTTTCTGATCGGATACAACGGGCTTCTTCATGGGTACAATGCCTCGCTTGTTTGCCGGAATGCTTCTACGTACAGGAGTTCGGTTTGGCGTAAACGCCAGCTTCCACACCATAACAACTTGTTGTTGCGTACCATTCGCTTTCACCGATAAATTCTATTGTTCCTTGGCTTCTTTGATAACTTGGGAGAAGTTGTTCAATCCCAGAGATATGATGTGTCACTGATTTTCCACATCCAAGCTACGCATAAACCGCCGTGCAAATCGACTGAGCCGGGTCCACTCAGCCGCGTGTGTATCAACGGATCCGTCATTCTGTTTCAAGCTAATAAACTTCTCTTCCATTTCCTCCTGAGCAGACTGCGGAAAAAACTTCTCTCAGAAACTTCACGAACAAGTTGCCCAACTGATCGGCTTGGTCAGACGAATCTCCTCTACGAGCCACTACTCGCGAATGCAATCTACTAATTGGATGCGTACTACATCCACCCTTTTCTCATCTAGAATCTGTGCGGCGACGAGCAGGTTCTCCGTATCAACTAGTCACTGCTCCGCTTGCAATGGCTCCTCCAATCCTGTAAATGTGGACGGACCGAGCTTTCTAAAGCCTGCCACGGTGTCCTCACGATGTATTGGCCTAGGTGCTACTGCAACTACGGACTGCTGGACCGTCCGCAGACTCTCCTGGAAATTTTGGGCATGCCGCTGATTCGGCTCAGTTTGCCGCTTCCGGTTTTCCAGCATACCACATACAACTCCAAGCAATGCAGCGTTATCAACACGCCTCTGGTATGACCACAAATTTCTATCCGCCATAATTCTGAAACCAAGACACTGAAGGGGATTAGTAACGGTAAACAGGATTTAATAAACAAGATAGGTATAGATTCAAGACTGGCAAGATAATAATGTGGCACGACATATTCTTAATTCTGGCTTTTTTGGTTAGTGTATTGGGTTCAATACCCAACTATAAAAGAATAAAACCCGACTAACCCTAAATCATATAGCTCTGATACCAAACAAACCATGTCACGTCCCGCTTCCCAAAATACGTAAACACGGCACGTGACAGAGCCAACTATACTACCTGTGGTTAGGAATCATTCTTCCACAGTCACATTATGGTTGTCAATCGGATATCTAGAACAATAAAAAAAAATTAATCTGGCTAACATATGTCCATCTGCCACAATAAATAAAATCAAGAAAATGCATAAAATGGAAATAAATCAAGATCCAATAAACAATAGTATCTGAATCACGTTCCAATATGAGCTCACATAAATAGAAATAAAACTGCTGAAATAAATAAACTAAGAGTCTCTAAACTAAATAGCTAGCTCCTCATTGCTCGGCTTGATTGCTAAAGTATTCTTGATCTGCCTGCGATAAAAGCAGAGGAACTGAGTCATACACAACCCAGACGTCAGTGCGTCATAAATATCAAAATAATAGTAGTAATCAGGATAGGATATTATTAAATATGAATATAAATAAATAACACAGGTATAAACAGTGAGGTACATGTATATGATGTACCTCATTGTTTATAGGATTTTACAGATAATACCATATTGCTCCGAATATTACCCGCAACCATTCAAAAATCTAGTTTTTCAATATGGAGAATATACGTAAAAGTTTAGATCATAATGTGATATCCGGTAAATAAAAATGTATATCCACAAGTACGGATCTACGTAAATATACGTAGTGATAAAAAACGAGTTTGTTTTAACAATTAAGATAAGAACATGATATATGGATGCAACCAAATAATATGGGGTACGATGACATGCAAGGTTAGATATTAAAATATCTTATTTGATTTTTATTTTGTATTATAAAAGATATACGTATACTAAAATACATTATATATGTTTATAAAAATCTAGATTCGCATGGATACTTTGTACTAGTAAATATTTGATATAATTTTGAACCATGATGGGTTTCAAATATGCGGGTTGGATCGGATAATAACCACAACGGCTAATTGCACCATTCGGAACCCAAAACAACAATAATCAATAATTTTGGCACAAGATTTGAAATACCCTAAATAATTATGGTATAACAGTGCTAGGGTATTACAGATCTCTTATAATTCTTTATCATAATGGACGTTTTCGTCGCGATTTGCAGGATTAGGTGCTAGTTGCGTCGAACCTGGGTAAATCTTGTGTATTGTTGTTGGTGTGTTCTTTTCGTATGATTGGTATCCATCGTATGGGTCTTTTTCAATTTACCCTAAAATAAAGGTCTCGGATTTCCGCTGCGCATAGATACGTAATCCTTATGGCACTCTCATCATTCTTAATTTCTATATCTAATAAGACATGGGCTATGGATACCGTGTGAGCTCGCAGATTTGACCGGTTTGAAAATGGCAAAAAGGACATGTGGCGTTATTCCACGGGTGCTCGATTGATTGGACAATGAATCTAAGTTTGAAATGAGGAATGTTGCCTTACATGAACATTGTTGTCATCGTAACAGATCAATTTTTTCCTGAATTGATTATAGGCTGTACTTATTCAAGAAATTGGAAAGCTTTAAGATTTTCATTTTCCTTTTTAGGGAAAAGGCCTTAATAGTATTTGTTTGTTTCAAATGAAAAAGTTTGGTATATTACCCATTTTGTCAAAGGATAAGAAGCCAAAAGCATTTGCATAACTAGTTTTAATCATGTGAAATTCTTTCTTTTTATGAAAGGTAAAAAACAACTTTTATGAGTGTTTTCATCCGAACTCAGGCACAAGGTGCTTAAGTGGGTCCCATCCACCCACTCACTCAAGCGGCCTGAGTTCGCATGCAAGGGCTGGGGAGCTCGTCAAGCCTAATTTTCACATTTTTTAAATGCCATCATAAAACAAAACTTCATAATTTATCTCTCTTTGAGTTTTCGTTTTCTGCATATAGTTTTCATCAGTCTTCTTAACAATAAAACATGACAAATTTTCATTTGGCCACACATTTTTTTCAATACATTTTACATTTTGAAAATATAGGTTTTGATATAGTTTAATGTGAGTGTTGAAATTCTTTGGATTATAGCAAAGCAACAATTATTCCCAAATAGTATCGTCGACATTGCAAGCAATCAACCACTTAGTCCATAAATAATTTGTTTGTATATATTATCGCCGTCTAAGGTTGTGCATGTTTGGATAGAATTAACATTCTTAGGATTTAAGTTGGGATTCTAATATCTTTGAATCCATCTACTATTTTTTTACATCTTTTTAATGTGTTGGATAGCTAATTACCCACCTATTCCTCAAAATAAAAAAAATCTGCCTTTCTTTTACCAAAATTTCAAAAGTATATTTTTTAACTTTCAGATGGTTTGGGATAAGTGTGTTTGTGTGTATGAAATGCTCAATTTTAACTTTAAATGCAGAATTGAGTATAAAATATTATTCTTTCTTGTGACGAGCAATTTTGACTTTGATAGGAAAGGAAGCTAGAGAAAGCTTAAGAGAGAGGCATGAGCAATAATTTGGCTTGATTTTCGAAAATATAGTGAGAAGAAAATTAAGGATTATAAAAATTTTGAGCTAATTTTTCTTAGGCTAAATTTCAATCTGCTATCATGAATTATATTCAATTTCCCTCAAAATTGTAGAATCAAATATCGGTCATATCGGCCGATATACCAGCAAGTATATCATTTTGAGATCCTAATGTTAAGATAAAACTGATATAATATCGGCCGATATATCGGCCGATATGACGATATCCCCCGATACATCGACGCTATCCAATATATGAAATATCTCTCCGACACGTTTCCGATATCTATATAGATATTTAAAACCTTGCTCGAAACTACCATCAATTTTCTGAAATGATACAATAATACCATGAACTTTTTTACTAACTGTTTGCATCCTAAACAAAGTTGAGAGAATTTATAAAACAACAAACCTACCTTTTATACCTTATTCCTTATCTTATTCCTTATTTTTTACACATAAATCAAACCAGTCTTTCATGCTTCATGAAAATTAAAAAGGATATTCATGTTGCTTCTTCTCCTGAGTTATTGCCGCTCTCCATCATTTTTTAAAATAATTTATATATTTAAACTGCATCCGAGAAAAGAAAGATCTTCCGTTTCTTCATCCAAAACCATCTATTTTTTAGCTAAATTTGGAAAATGAAGTAAGTTTTCTTTTGGGATTAGAAAAGAGAGCCATGCAATTGGAATTTAGATTTTAATGGTAGAACAGTGGATAGGCCAAAACCAATGTTTAGAACGGTGGATAGATCAAAATCAATGTTTAACGGTAGAACAGTGGATAGGTCAAAACCAGTGGGCATGGATTGAAGACGTGCCCGTGTAAATAAGATGTGGATGGATATGGTAAACGGGTATTGTTGACGAAAATTTGAAAAGAGAGACTACCTTTTTTTGATAAAACAAGGGTTTGAGAAGAGAAAAGAGAAAGATGAGGAAGAAGATAGACGACAATTCTGTCATAAGATAAGCACATGATAATTATGTATCAATTTTCTTCCATTATGAAATAGAATTGCTTGGGCTATTTTTTCCTCCGGATTTATACCAAACATGCTCTAATGATTTCCACTAACATTCTATATACTTTTTTTTGTAATGAAAACGTAAATTAAGATGTGAATAATAATCGAAATAATGTCAACACAAGAGGATATTATGGACATAGGTTTAAAGATGTGAGTGACAACCTATAGTTAGGTTTTATAAATATTGGCTTTTAAACATTAACCATCACAATTATTGTGTGGCAAGGAAACAACAGTTAGCATATCATAAATACCAAATAAATCACAATTACCATGTAAGGCCTAAGTTTATCCCATGACTGGACTTTAACCCCACGCGGATCGAAAATGACCATAAATATTTATAGCTGAATGTGTACATTACACAAAATAGTTATAACTTAACATCTAAACAATATGAGATAAAAAGAATGTATAGATTCAACATTTTCTAGCTTAAATTAAAGTTTTTTATGGATTGTGATATTTTTTCATAAACACTGTATCTTTGGAAAAATTGATAAAGTCGGTATTTATATTTTGCTTTGTATGAATTATAAGTATATTAGTTTTTTAATGGAAAAAATAATTATTGAATGTAATTTTAAAAAAATTATATATTTTATACTATTCATTATAAAATAACCTAATATGATTTAAACTAAAACAATTAAAAATGTTTGTGAATATTCATATAATAGATTTCCAGTAAATCTCCTTACATGACTTATCGTTTCTATCATTTTATAGATATGAGTAAATTTCAACAACCCATTATGAATGATTAACGACATATTGGCACACAAACTAATTATAATAACTAAAAACATTTTAATACATAATAATTATAATAATTAAACAAAAAAATTTAACCAGCCAACTCTCCCAAACAACCCACTAATTATTGATTTTTTCTTGAACACGAAAATAAATATGGATAAAAAGTAAGGTAAATAAAAATAAAAAGAAATAACAATTACCAATTAAAGATAAAATAAATAAGTTTAAGAATTAGTGGCGAAAACTCGATCTAAAATAACAATTTAGAATTGATGTCATTCCAAAACTAAATATTTTTCGAAGATTAATATTGAAAAATAAAGACAAAAAATATTTACTTTATTGATTTTAATTGTGAAAACCCTTTGGAAAAATCTTTTTAGCCAAATAAAATAGAGACCGAATAATTACTAAAAATAGCCATAAATAATTTTTTCATTTTGGGTCTCATATGAATGCCATTAAAAATGGATATGGAAATAAATTTGGATAAGGGGAAGGGCATAAAGGGAAATGCAAAAAATAGTGTTTTGATTTGCAAAAAATTTCTTGAACAATCCAATTTAGTATTAGAGTAATAGACAGTACAAAATGGTAATGGCTTTTCTCTCACCTTTTTGCGGTAGTAGTTTTTTGTTTTTGTCTTTTTTCACTAAATCGTACCCTAACTCAGGTATACAACACACATATCACACACAAGCACACATCATATACACACCCAAGGGACTCACGAATTTACCTCGAAAACGTTAAATTGTGGTTACTTTCTCCTGCACTCTCCCTAAAAGCTGTTCGTCATGAACATACATTCTAGACAGAAATAGGATATATCATCCACTCAAAGAATAAGCTAAAATTGAACTTGAAGACCCTTTATAATGTTCTTTATTTGAAAATATCTTCTTGTTCCCGGCTTTGAATTCGTGATAGATCTAAGCCTCGTCTGCCTAGGATTTCTAAAATCACTTACTTTGACTCCCTTTAGAGGGATATAAACAAGCTCCACAACAGATAGAGGAGGATTTATTCAATCACTGCTCCTCTCCAACAGGAGTTCAAAATCAATGATAAAGGATTGTAGTTCCATCTTGAACAAGGCTTGTTACTACAGAAAAGAAGTGATAGAGATTCGTTAGAAAGTTGGGCCTTGCAAGAGGCAAGAGTTGATATCGAGATGTGATGATGCTCACAAGTAGTATTTCCTCAGATTACGACATGTGGCGGATGACGTGCCTTGAACGCTACGGAGGTGGAATAAATGAGTTGTATTAGGGACATTCCTCGGGACCTCATCTCGAGAAAGCATCCGACCTTTCAGGAAGCCGCCCTGAGTACTTCCTACCTTCACCAAGCAAACTACCAAAAGCTCGTCTCCGAGCTTCCTCAGTCTCCTTCCTTTCCTCCAAGCCATCTGACAGGCCTAGCTTCCTGGGCCTCCCGGATCATCTCTGAGCTCCTGACATGCCGAGCTTCCTCGGCCTCCCAGCTCGTCTCCGAGCTCCTGACGGACCGAGCTTCCTCAGTTTCCCCCGATCAATCAAGAGCGCGGGGCCCATGCACCCCTGCAACGGCTCCGCATATATCGCCAGGGCGAGATATCCACCTCCCCACATTCCACGTCCCACGCTAGCGTATCCCCCTATTAATAGGCGCATCCCAACATTAAATGCGAGGATATCGCTGGGGCGTAACTGACGGCGATGATCTCACGCCTGCTCTCTCCACGCAACCACTATATAAACCCCTCTCTCATACGACTCGGGTAACTTGAATTCACTCCAATAAGCCATTACTCTGCACCTATTCCTCGGCACTAACTTGATCGTTGGAGGGTCCTACGGTGGTCGCCCATCCCGGGACTTCTTTTGCAGATAGCTCGGCATCAACGCCAACCCATTGAAATTCACACGCTCAAAAACTCTCAAACCAAATCTCAACCGTTAAAGACCGCCATCACAGGATCGACGAAGGACAACATCTGAAGGATATCACAGGCTCCATCAGTTGGCGCCATCTATAGGAATGTTTCAGAAGCTTCTCCACTCCTAAAGTTGATCTTCCGCCCTCGACCCGATGGCGAGCGACAACCGCGACGATCCGAATACGAGCCGCCACAACGGAGGTGAGAGCGACTCGTCTTCCCCTCCTAACGTGATCAACTCCTTATCCGCTCGGATAGACAGGCTCACATCGCTGGTGGACGCCCCCGTCCGCGTTCAAGAGGCGAGCCATACCCACCGGACCGCAGTTCCCCCTCCTTGGGATAACGACGTCCGTAGAAGAACGGATGGGAACGCTTACACCCTCGATCTCACTCACGCTCCTCTCAGTGTCACCGAGCGCCGGCATGTCGACTCTGGACACCTTGACCCGCATGCGGCGATTGATTCCATGACCCGCTAGGCGCCGGACAGCTCAACGCCCCGATCCTAGGGAAGACTGGGTCGTCGCTCCGATGCTCGCCGCGCGCTCTCCCCCCTAAGGAGGTGTCGGTCAGCTCGTCTGCTTCCAGGCATGACCGACGCCCTCACTTTCGCCGGGGCTGTGCGAACGGCGAACGTCGGGACTGCTCAAGAAGGGCCTCGTCCGAGGATCTGAGAAATTTGATAAAACGGAATCGGAGCCGCACCATCGCGCAGACCCGGAGAGGAGGTAGCCACCACTCCGACTGTGCAGAATCCTCAGGGTACCACCACCGACTTGAATCCCTCAAAAATAAAATCGAAGGCATACAACGGGATAGCCATGCGTTCGGTGAAGGGGCTAGGTACTCCGCCGACTCACTAACAAAGTCCTTTACAGAAGAGCTGCTGGCCAAGCACATCTCGCCCAGGAACCAGTCGTAAAAAGTGTCCCTTTTCGACGGGAAATCCGACCCGAAGGATCACCTAGACGCATTTACGGTAGGCATGAGCTTCAAGGATAACTCGAACGCGACTCAATGCCGAGCTTTTCCCGCCACCTTGATCCGAGCTGGCCGGGACTGGTTCCGGGGGCTTGCGCCACGCTCTATCTCTACCTTTGCAGAGCTGGATACCGAATTCCTCGGTCATTTCGTCGGTAAACGACGAAAAAGAAGACAGATGATTACTTATTCACTATCAAGAGCGGGGACAAGGAATCCTTCAAAGGGTATATCACCAGCTTCTACAATGCCTTCCTGGAGGTCCCCGAGCACCGTGACAAAACAGTTATCACCGCACTGAGTTCGGATCTTAGACACAAAGAGTGGCTCCACTCTTTTGTATTGGCGCAACCTAAGACCATGGTCGAAATAAAAGCTTAGACTGAGCGGGAAATCCAACTCGAGTCAGAGATGAACTCCAACCTGCCCAGAGACGACCATGCCGACCAAAGGAAGAGGGGCAGGGAAGAGAAAAAGAAAGTCGATCGTCCGAATCCTTACTCCCCGAGGTTTCAGGAGTACACTCCTCTAAACATCTCTCAGACCGATCTGTTGGAGGAAGCTAAGGGCGAGAGGTTCTTCAGGCTCCCGCTGGCTACCCGAATCACGGGCAAACGGCTCCGAGGCCCGTATTGTGCCTATCACCGAATGCAAGGACATCCGACTAAGGATTGTAAATAGCTACACGATTACATCGAAGAGCTGGTCCGCTCCGGTCACTTGGAGAAATACCTGCGAGACAAAAGTCAAGCAGATAGGGGACAAGCCAGCCAAATTACAGCCGAAGAGCTGACAATAGGGTAGATCATGGTCGTCGCCAACTGACCCAAGTCCAAGCAACGAGGACACCCGCAGAACCCGTTCATTTAATATGGGGAGTTTAAATTAAATCATTGAATCTGTATTTTCTTTAATCATAAACATTCTTGCTTCCCTGCAATCTGAACAGCTTCTCTCTATTTCTATACTATAACTTATTGCAGGACCACCGAGTAGCTTCCTGCTCGATCCATCCGCAATAAGTAGCATCATGTCCATCAATGTTGTGGATCCAAAGCCCTCGACGTCGAGGATGTAAGTGCACGGCGGCGCCCCGGCCGTCAATCTGACGCCAAAATGCGGAAGCGAAAAACTTTAATTTTGCAAACTAGCAAACCGGCACCACCGCGCACTAAACACCCGGATCGGGCCATTAAACTAGATCTATCTTACTACAAGATAGGGAAGAGAAATATACCAAGTGATCCGAGTCCTCCGGTCTTCTCGTTGTCGTCCCGATCTCCTGCGGAAACTCCGGTCGTCGCCTCCTCGCCGGAAGGGCACCACATCGCCTGCATCTTTTACGGGCTCCCACCTCTATACCGAGGCAACTCGGGCACGAAGCTGGCAAGTCGATGTGCCCAAGATTTGCTGTAGAATGTAGTGTAGAGGCTATGTCTCATATGGGGGTTTTGTTGCCATGGAGGATGGAGGAGGAGGTTAGGAAAATCGGTGCTTTCAATTTTCTAGCAAGAAGAATATGAGATGAAGAATTCCTCACATAACAAAATGAACTCTCTCATTCTCTCTCAACCAAAGTGGCCGGCCTCTCATCAAGTGAGAAATGGTGGTGGAGGGCAAACATAATACAAGAGGGAGGTGATGGTAGTAAAAGGTGGAGGGTGACCACATCCAAAGCAATGATAACCATGTCATCTCCAAATCTAATCAACTCTAATCACCATTAATACAAAGGAAAAGATGGATAAAGCATCTCATGATGATAATCATATCATGAAGCCACAAATGTATAAAACCCCTCCTCAATAAGTTATTTGCAAACTTGCAAATAACCCCCTCCATCGGAAAAGTCCGGCTGGGAAAGAACAAAGGAAAACCGGCCGGAACGGAATGCAAACTGGCAACTCCAGAAAACTGGTCCCGTAATAAATTACAGGAAGAACCCCGATACTGTGCATACACACCCGCATCTGTATTCCGACCGGATACAAATGCAATGAGACAGAATCTACACTGTACTATACTAGGATCCGGCTTAAACCAAAGCCGGCTAGTAATATCCGTCCGATCCTGATCCATGCAATACCGCACGTATCTGATCGAACCCTGCCATATATCCATACGGCCACTAGTACAAACCGTCCGATCCTGATCCGTGCAATACCGCACGTATCTGATCGGACCCTGCCATATCTCCATACGGCCTCTACAGCGTTTCGCCCGAAAGCTTGAGTAACTGTAAGTGTGGTGGACTCTAAAGACTCGTCAATACTATGGCTGTGGATTTAACTACTAGCACGTCAGAGGTATAAGCCAATACGTGACGGGCCACCAGCTATTGACCAAAAAGGGACGTCGATGAGCGAACTCATCCTGACACCCTACTGAGCCTGTCAGTGACAATATCCGTACATTCCGGTCCGTTCGTCTATGAGCATCGCATGGCGGGCCTAGGGGTGGTAAAAGTCAGACCCCCAAAAGCGGTACAAGTCATGTCGGAGTGTAGCCCAGAACACCCTGAGATACTACTGGAATACCTACCAGTAAATCTCCTGCCTTGGCCAAGGAATTCGTGTAATGGCTCTCCTAGACACAGCGCGACCTCACCCCCAATACCGGGAGAGACGAACCCCTGAAGATCCGCTCACTGCCTCCATGTGGCTCGGGACTGTACCCAACTAAAACCTGTTTGCACGTCTCCTTTGAGCGTGGTAGGGTAGTAATCAAAGTACAGTGGGAACTCACACGAGACAAATGACGATCCCCAGGTCGATGAACTAACCTGTACACATGTCACCAGGGAACTGCTATCTGACGTCAGGTATAAGACCAACTAGCATGTTCCCGGCGAGTCCTGTCCGGTGTACTCATAACCCAATGAGCACCTGTATACATCTTAGGTGAACCAACTGACACCAGTGGCTTGTGAGACCGGCCACCGCCCCTCGTCGGGGTCTCGACTGTATACACTAGTCTACTCTGGAGAATCGATGCCCTGTCTCGAAACTCCCACGACTAGGGACCATTTAAGGATGTGCTTATAGACTACCAGCTCCCACGTATATGATCGCCCTCATACTGCTGGCAGTCAAGCAAGAATCCTAGGGGCTCTATCAACGTGTAATAGCGACCAATAAGGTCACCTAAAGCAGTACACGATGATAAAGGTAAACCAGATAGCATACTTTCATCTTGAGTAAGACTGTCCTACCGGGATAGGTCCTCCCTCAATCATTGCAATCACGTGCCTGTGATCCAATAATTGACTCTGAGGGCACTATCTCCAACAGAGGAGACTGAGTAGCTTCCTGCTCGGTCCATCCGCAGTGGGTAGCTTCCTGCCCAACTACGCTGTGGATCAAAATCCCTCCTCAAGAGGCCACCGAGTAGCTTGCTGCTCGGTCCATCCGCAGTGGGTAGCTACCTGCCCGACTACGCTCTGGATCAAAAGCCCTCCTCACGAGGCCACCGAGTAGCTTCCTGCTCGGTCCATCCGCAGCGGGTAGCTTCCTGCCCGACAACGTTGTGGATCCAAAAGCCCTCCTCAAGAGGCCACCGAGTAGATTCATGCTCGGTCCATCCGCAGTGGGTAGCTTCCTGCCCAACTATGCCGTGGATAAAAATCCCTCCTCAAGAGACCACCGAGTAGCTTCCTGCTTGGTCCATCCGCAGTGGGTATCTTCCTGCCTGACAACGCTATGGATCAAAAGCCCTCCTCACAAGACTACCGAGTATCTTCCTGCTCGGTCCATCCATAGTGGGTAGCTTCCTGCCAAACAACGATGTGGATCAAAAGCCCTCTTCACGAGACCACCGAGTAGCTTCCTGCTCGGTCCATCCTCAGTGGGTAGCTTCCTGCCCATCAATGCTGTGGATCCAAAGCCTTCGACGTCGGGGTGACCGAGTAACTTCCTGCTCGGTCCATCCGCAGCGAGTAGATTCCTGTACTACAAAGAAGCGGATCTAAAAGACCTCCTCATAAGGCCACCGAGCTGTTTCCTGCTCGGCCCATCAATCGGTTCAGACTCGACGCGCGATCGCCTCCTCGACTCCGGGGAAAGGGAGGATACCGACCTTCCTACACTTGGCCATCGATCGAGTCATACTTGATGCGCGATCACCACCTCGACTCCAAGGAAAGGGAGGATACCGACCTTTCTACGCCTTGCTACCGTGCCTACAAATACTTGCAGAAAAGGTGGACACCGGCTTAACACTCACAAGATAAAGAAACCTACGAGCTAAAAATACTTGCACAATAAAGTTTCAAACAATGAAAAGTATACGAGCTAAAGTACTTGCGTAGCGAGCAGACATTTGGGCAAAGGAAAAAAGAAGTACTTTATTTATAACCAAAAATAAATACAAGGTATTCTGGGCTCCTCAGCCTTACGAAAAATGCCTGGAGGCTTACAAAATTTGGGGAAAAAACCCCCAAGGAGGGAAAGCTCAGGCCGCTCGCTCGGGAAGGATCTCGCCCTGCTTGACGCCGGCATCAGGGACCAAAACTGCGACCTCGGGGTCGACACTTCCGCCAGCAGCCTCACCCCCAACAGCCGCCTCGGCGACTTCCTCTTGCGACGCTTCCTCGGCCAGGAGGTACTTGGCACGAAGCTCGCTATCATCGAACCCCGGCATGGACTCCTTGACGGCGTCAAGGGCGCTGTGCTACACGACGGCCGCGGACTCGGCGAGATTGGCGTAAAATTGGTCAGACGCCTTATATCTCTCCACGGCCTTCGCTACCCGGCTCACGGAAAGCTTCACCGCGTATAGGGACACCCGGACATCCCTCTTGAGGGTGTCCCTCGACTTCTTCAACGCGTTGTAGAAGCGGTTCATCTCCTCCAACTTGGCTTGGACAGCCCGGTTGGACTCATCCAAGAGCCGATGAGACTTCTTCAGCTTGGAGTTTGTTAACCCCTCGGTGCCCAGTCGAGGTCGAGGAAATCCGCCTTCTCCTCCGCCTGCCGCATCTGGAGGCGGATTTCCTCCTCCCACGAGGAGGATTCACCTTCCTTTTTCATGGCCGGGGCTACCTCCTCGGATTCCATGGCGACAAAGAGAGTGCAGTGATGAAGGACCTGAAGAAAACAGAAAATGGGTTAGAAAGCTCAAATCGAGGAAACAAGACTTAAGAAATTTCAAGAAAAGTCAAGTACCGAATTGAACCGCCTCCTGCGCTATGACGGCCACCTGGGCCTTCATGGTCCCCCGGAGAATATTGCCCCCGGCTGTCATGCCCCGCTTCCTAGTATACGGGCAGAGGACGCGACGAGACCGCTACGTATTTACTCTGAAGTAAACACGCTAAGCGTATCTAAGCAATATAAGTAAAATGCACAAGAGACAATATCAATGGATATAATTGAACAACAACTTTATTTATTAAACATTCTTTTTACAATACAACTGAAAAGTAAATACATGGAATGGTAAGCAATGCCTAAACAGTGGCATAACAGAAATGGAAAATACAATATGTAAATGTGTACAAGGAATCTAAAGATCTGGGTCGAAAGCTAGCCGGTCCAAATTCTCGCTGGTGGGCTCGATCTCCAGTGAGTCCGAATCACCTGACGACATTCCAAAGAAGAAGAAAGAGAATGTCGTCAACGAACAAATCGCTCGGTAAATCCCGTAAACAGACAAGAATGGAATAGACAGAATAGAGAGTATATTCTTATAATGTTGTATTTAATATTAACGCTGTTGTTTGTTGCCTGGTACAGAAGAATGCCAGTGTATACGAGAGGAGTCCCACTATTCTGGAGATTAAGGTATACGGAGCACAAGGAACCGTTCAGCCATGGTACAACGGCAATTGAATTCAGGTTAGGTATATTATTGTTACAGTCTCGTGCCACTTTTAACACCTTCCGTACCAGTCTAACCCCTTATAAACCCCGCGATGTCTTGATTGTACTGTTTGTATTGTATTGTCTTGATTTATATAGATGGATGACTTGCCGGAACCATGATATCAGTAATGGAACGGATATAATGGATGAACATGTAGATGGAATATATCCATGGTTCGGTTCGGTCAATATAGATTGATTAGATTGAACAGATTGAATATATAGATTCATGGATTCATGTTGAATTATAGTTTGATACTCGAATCATATTCAAGTCAGATTGACTATATTGAGACTCGATCTGAGTCAGACACTTTTTAAAGAACTTGAAATCCTGATTGTTTTGGTATTATCGGTAACTGTTGCACATGGACGGCAGGATTTGTGTCTTTTTCCAAGACAATTACCGGGTTGATAACACCGTTTGTTAAGTTGTCTACCTTAAATAGGCAAGCACCCATATCTCCGGCTCCCTGAGGCTCAAGAGACGGGTCCCGCTTAAACCTATGTTTACTAGGGTCCTTATTGTAATTTAGTATAACTTGAGGGGGTTTTACGTAAAAATAGTTTTGGTATAATTTCAAAATACACCTCAAGCATTTAATCATCGTCTTTAGGGTTTTTATTGATGTATATTTTATAAATATGACATTTCTTGTGAATAAAACCTAATTTCATACTATATGGTATTTATTTGTAATATGAATATTGTTTTGAATTATCATAGTAGTTTCATGCAATATTTGAATTCTTTTCATGAGTTTTGGAAACATGGAATAATATATATATTTAAAATAAGTATTTTGGTAATATTTATATATACATATTTAACGAAAATAAATTTATTTATTTTCTTGTAATAATCTCATTTTCTAAAGAAAAATGTAGAAAAATTCCATCGAGATCGAATGCTCCTTGCGGAGGTCTACATCTCACTCTACTAAGCCCGAGTGTTTACCCCAATCAAAGCAAAACTCTGTTCAAATTCCAAGGCGGAAAACGAAGCAACGCTTCTGTTTCCCCCAATCAGAGCAAAGCTCTGCCTTAAAATTAAAGTTAAAATTAAAGTTAAAATAATTGAAGCAACGCTTCAGCTGACTTGCGCTCTGCGCTGCGCGACACGTGTCAGCGTAGTTGCGCTGCGGGACACGTGTCAGCGCAATTGCGCTGCGCTCTGCGCTGCGCGACACGTGTCAAGCGCAGGTGCGCTTGCGCCAGCTGTGCCAGTATTAAAATTCCAGAAAGATCTTTCTGATCTTGTTAAAACAAGAAGATTATCTTCTGTAAAACAGAAACCCTTGGATCAAAGATCCAACGGTGGTGAAAAATCCCTAAATCATTCAGAGAAAGATCTCTTTAACTGATTTAACAAATCAATTGGCCCTATATAAAGGCCCCCAGACTCCAAGTCTAAAAGGGAGACAGAAAAAAAGAAACACAGAACTCCTCTAAAAAATTTTGAGAAGAGCTCAGAGAAAGAAAAGGTAAAAACCTTTAAATAAAAAAAGAATTTCTTCTAAAAGAGATCAATGATCTAAGAACAAGATCAAGATTTTGGATAAATAATAATAATAATAATAAAAGAAGTAATTTACTTCTGTATAAAGGTATTGCCTTTTGATGAACCACTGGTTCTCTGAAAACAAGAAAAACTTGTTTTCTTTGATCTAAAATCTGATCAAAAAATTTAACAGTGCCTTGCACTTTGGAAATTTGCACTGTTACGCTCCTTGGATTGGCGCAAGCCACCAGGGAGCGCCACGTGTCAGTCACCGAATAACTGCGCCCTGCGCTTCTAAAAACAGAGCACTGCTCTCTTAAACTGGCGCAAGTCATCAGAGCGCGCCACGTGTCAGCAGCGCACTGCGCTGACAGACTTGCGCTCACCAGAGCATGACACGTGTCACCTCCACATGCGCTTGCTCCTTGCGCCTTGCGTTCTTTAATTGGCGCAAAGCGCCTGACAAGCCATGTGGCGCTCTGTCAGACTAATTAATGCAGTGCATTATTAAAAAGAAGGGCAGAGCCCAATTAAAAGGGGCTAACAGACCTAATAAAATGCAATGCATTATAAAAGGGATAGAGCCCAAACAAAGGTCTGTCAGACCACAACAGATGTTGTGCATCATTTAAAAATGGGCAGAGCCCAAATAAGGTCTAATAGACCAAACAAAAATGCCATGCATTATTAAACAGGGGCAGAGCCCTAGTAAAGGCCTAACAGGCCAAATGCAGATAAAACGTTGAACATTTTCAACTGGACTTAGCCCAATTCTGGCCGTAAGTCCTCAAATTAAATTGAACCGAGCACGACTGCTCTCTCAAATCAATTTACACCTGGTTCAAGGGTACATCTCTGAACTCCTCTGATATTTGTCGTTGTAATTCTTCAACGTCGTCAGAGAGGTGACGGGTCCCGATAACCACGCATCAATATGGACTGTGGGGTCCTTAAACTCATGGACTGACGCGTCCTTAAACTCATGGACTAATGCGTCCTTAAACTAACATTTGTCCCCAAAACGGGAATGATGGACCACTATGTCCCTAAACTGGAACAATAGAGCCCAAACGCTCTTTTGTCGGATCTAAACGATCCCGTTAAGTTGATCTTAGTCTGGAAATTAGACTAACGTATCCTTAACAAACGTTTAAGTTGATCTTAGCCTCAAATACGGCTAACGTATCCTTAAACCAAAACCCAAACCCAAATCTAAGAAAATACGGATTTGGACTGATCCACGTCCTACGGGCGACGACATAAATTAGTCTCCATATACAATCCACGGGCAACCACAAACAAAACAAACACCCACGACACGAAGTGAAATTCTGGAGAAGGAGAAAGTTGTTACCGCGATGCGGTAGCATAATTAACTGCAGGGGCTTGCGCCTGTAAGGAAGAGCGTCCCCACAATCAAAAACCCCTCGAACGAGGAGGAATCTGACGAAGTCTGCTACATCGGCCGCATCCGTTTAAACCTTCGATACACGGTGTCATAAATCAACTTGGCATCTTCGGAGAGGTGGACGGATAAAACCAATTAGCATCTGCCCCGAATCTCAGGCAAGACGTCTCTCTGTCGTCTTGGCCGCCATTCAGAGGGGAACAGATTCTGGCACGCCCGGTGGGACCTCTTCCTCTTTCCACTCCACACTTCGTGTGTCGTGTTCGCGAACGAATCGCGATTTGCTGTGGTTGCCTGTGGATTCGAGGTACTAAGATTTGGTGTCTTGCTCCGTGCAGAGAGCAGAAGATCAATGGCTTCAAACTGCACTACCTGCAACTGCAACTCTCGCTTCGTCCTTGCTGGAGGAGTGACTTATGGGCCCCAAGCAGCCTCCTTTTTCAAGATGCCAGTGGAGCAGGTAACTCAAGCCACAGGTGGACTATTCTTCGGGACCATGCTCCCACCGATGAGCTTCAATGCCCCAATAACATCGCAAGAAGCTCCAAAGAAGCCGGTCTTTGATCGACTTACCACTGTCGCGACCCCTCTCAACGGGTCACCCAACTTCAATACCTCAGTTTTCAACATACTGGGCCAGAACGTCTACAAGCCCGCGATACCCGAAGCTGCCATCCCAAAGCGGATAGCCATCCCGGCTCAAGCGGACGAAATCATTGAAAAGGCTTCTCCTTCCAAGAAGTTAGTGTTACAAGGCTGCCCATTCCGGTTTCTGCTCCAGGCGAGGTCCTCAAAGCTGCTTCCCCTGCCCAGAGGGGGCATGATGAAGTCACCCTTATAACTGAAACAACTCCATCCGCACGACACACTCGATGTCGTCACTGGCGCCGAGTGAGGAAGGCTGACGGCAACCCCCCCTCTGGGATAACTTCGCCAGCTCCGATGGTGGGGATCGATGTTGCTGTTCCAACCGAGAACAGCTTTGAACTGCTTAACAAGGTGCGCAGAAACACTCCTACTGCAGTGCTGAAGAGAACTCCTTCACTTGTGGAGAATACTCCAGAGAAGAAGCTGGAGCAGCCCCCTCAACGGCTGTCCTCTAAAATTTACAAGGTCTGGCGTCAAGTTCAAGACTCTGTAATGGATCAAGACTATCTCTGCCGACAGAAAAAGATGAAGGTTCGGCAGGAAAAGGATTATTTCGTTAAGCCACAAAAAGCAACAGCTACTTGGGTGCCCACTACAACGGCGCCCTCAACTTCGATCACTCAAAAAAGAAGGAGGTCGGGGAAGATCCCTGCGTTTTTAGAAAATTGCAATGACACTGAATCTAAACGCCCCAAGTCTGGGGGCATGGCGGTGCATACCATTTATATGGCATCTGGGAAAGAGGACAGCCGCGCTGCGACGGGTCACCGACCGCTCACTCGATCCGTGACAAAAGCTTAAGAACAGCAACAGAAGCTTCAGGAGATGATGACTGCGATGGCCGCACTTACCGGGCCAAAAGAAATCTCGGAGGCATCATCAGAACAGCGGCACGAACAGGAAACTGACGCTGACTTCTTACGCAGAGTCCTCGAAAAGAAGGATAGAGAAGCAGCAGAACAAGCTGCCAACATAAAACAAATGGCGCTTCTCTTCCAAGACATGGTAGGAATGATGTTACAGCCGGACCCTCCAGCTGAAGACCCTCCGATCATTATTGAAGACGATAGAGGGGAGACATCTAATCCTCCTCCGGCTCTTTCAGCAGCCAAGGAAGAAACCATTTCTAAGGCCGCACTAGATGACTATATAGCTCAGCAAATACGAGCCCATCAGGCGAGTGAAGCGGCTGGGCAAATTGTTAAAACTGAACGACCCTATCCGAGCTGGTATGACCAAATCAGTTACCCGCCGGGATACACGATCCCTAAGTTCCACTTATATAAAGGGACAGGGAATCCCCATCAGCATGTCGCTCAATTTCGGGCTCTTTGTGGCAACACTGGATGTGACGACAAACTGCTGCTCTGCCAATTCGTCGGCAGTTTAGCAGAAACAGCCTTTGAATGGTATTCGGAGCTACCTAACGATTCTGTTAAAACATTTGCGGAAATGGAGCTACTGTTTACACAAAGATTCGCAAGCACTAGTGAACGCACCCCGATAACAGCACCGATTAATGCCAGGGTAAGGCCAGGCGAGACGTGGGTTCAGTACGCGACACGATGGTGGAATCTGTGGTCGAAATGCGAACAGCGCATCGAAGAAGCACCTGCGGTAGGCATGTTCGTGGGCACCCTAGACCCTCATGCAACTGTTTCACAGTTCATGATGTTTTTTAAACCGACCACGTTCCAAGCTTTAATTGATAAGCTAGCCTAGATGGATCAAATGGGTCACAGACCGTCTCCTCCGAAGCCGGAATCCCGAAACGACAAGGGTAAAGGGAAAGTGACCTTCACTGCGAACACCCAACAGCAGCCCAGTGCCCCAAAGCTAGCGGATAAACTGAAAGAGAAACAGCGGTATTATAATGAGAAAATGAAGCGCCCTTACTCATTCCCGCGGGATAAAATGAAGAGGTTGTTCGAGCTAGCGATGCGCAATAGGCTTATCTATCTCCCGAATCCAAGGAGACCACTGCAACCCAGCGAGATGAATAATCCCAATTATTGCCCTTACCACCAAACGGTAAGTCACCCGATCGAGGATTGCTTCGTCTTTAAGGGATGGATTGAAGACCAATACCTACAGGGCAAGTTTGCGCTGTCTAAAAAGTGGAAAGTGAACCCACCACAGCCGCACACTCCAAAGGAGACGGACACGCCGGGGCAACTTGTTCTTTTATTGAAGAGGCTCCATGGGAGGTCGTGCTTTCCGCCAAAACCAAAAAGATGCTGAATGATCTCCAGACATGCCGGCGATCAGGTGGAAGAACCCGTCGGAGCCTGAGATCATCGAAGGGATGCTGAAACCGCGTCCAACTCCAAGGATTGGTGGGGATAGCCAAAGTGTTCACACCCAGCCGTCGAAATCTTCGAAAAAGAAGAAGAGATCCAAAAATCCCGTGAAGCCTGGCGACAAGCGCACGGACCTGCAGAAACAAATCGACGCACTGGAAGAGTACAACCAAAAAGCGCGAACCCTAATCATGCTCCAAGAGTTTCTCAGCCACGTCCTTGAAGACGGAGATGATGGAGAAGACTCATCAGATGGATCTGATAATTACGTAGCAAGTTGTCATGTGATCTCTCACTCGTCGATAGATGATAAAGAAGCTCCTTGCACCGAGAAACTGAGGGTGGGTCCTGAACCAGAACTTCTGTGGCCGTCAGACGAAATGATCGATGCCTTCCTGAATGAGATTCGTCTGAAAAGTAAAGCCAATCAGGAGCGTGAGATGGCCATATTCGAAGGAGACAAACGCCGGCGACTAGAAGAAAGAGTCGAGGCACTCCCGTCAAATCAAAAGACATTCGCTGCGGATAAAAACAAATTCAAGATGAGGAAAAGGTTTGCTAAAGCCATATCAATGGGAATGAAGCTACCACCCTCTGAAGAAAACACTTTCGGTGGAGTAGAAATGCATCCTAATTACTGCCTATATCATCAGAAGATTGCATATCCCACTGAAGACTGTGACTCCTTTAAGTGTTGGTGGCAAGGGTATGTCGCTCACAGGCAACACTTCAACAGGACAAAGCGTGAAGCTCGTAGACAGCGAAAAAATACGACAGATGAACATAAAAGAGTTGCCGGCAATTGTCATAGGGATGATCCCGGGGGATCACGAGTTCTCACCTTCGGGAGCGATTCTGACGAAAAAGTAGCCCTCGGCCCTCTCTTCAAGGAGTCCATCTCTGAAAGATTGAGGAGTTGCGAGAACATTCAGCCGTGCAATCGCACGCTCGGATCCGCAAACAAGGGATCGAACAAAAGGGATATGGGGAAGGAAAAAACGGCTTTCGTTTCCAACGCTCAACAACAATCGAGTGGTCCTAGACCGGTTGTTCGCCAAAGCAACAAACGGAAACCTCTCTATGAGAAGTTGAAACGTCCTTACTCATTTCCCCGGGATGAAACAAGAAGGCTGTTCGAACTAGCAGTGCACAACAGGCTTATCACTCTACCGGAGCCGAAACACCAGCTACAACTGAATGATGTCGACAATCCTAATTATTGCCCTTACCACCAAGTATTGGGCCATCCGATTGAAAACTGCTACGTTTTCAAAAACTGGGTTGAAGACCAATACCAACAGGGCAAGTTCGCGTTGTCCGAAAACTGGAAGGTGAGCCCGCCACAACCACATGCTCCGAGAAAGATGGATATGCCGGGGTCATCATGCTCATTTCTAGGGAAAGCCCCATAGACCGAAAAGTCAGTAAACTAGAGATTCGCCTCAAATACGGCGACGGCGGACCGAAACGTCCTTAAACTAACGACGGACCACTACGTCCTAAAACTAGTTGACGACCGAAACGTCTTTAAACTACTACCGCAGCATTCTCAGGCTAACGAAAAAAAAATAAAAATAATAAATAATAAAAAAATAAAAATATAAAATATAAAAAATAATATAAAAACGGTATGTCCATAAGCAAAAGAGGCACGAATGAAAACCCGAAAGGGCTCCGTGAGTAAAAACAGCAGGGCTACCGGCGAGTGTTCGTGAAAACCCGAAAGGGCGCGACATCGTTAGAAATAAGAATTTAAAAAAAGGTGGATATAAAAAAAACGGTATGTCCATAAGCAAAATGGTCACAGATGAAAACCCGAAAGGGCTCCGTAAGTAAAAATAGCAGGGCTACCGGCGAGTATTTGTGAAAACCCGAAAGGGCGCAACCTCGTTAAAAGACACTTACAAGGTCCTCTCGACCTTATAAGGAGAAACCACCCGCGTGAGATCCTTACGACTCACAAGAGAGCAACACACTTAGGGATCCTCACGATTCCTAAGGAGAATTACACTTGCGAGATCCTCACGACTCGTAAGGAGAATTCTCTTATGGGACCCTCACGGCTAATAAGATTTGAAAGTCTTAAGTTACAGAAACCTTAACCTATTCTTAAGCAACCCCCACAACCTTCGATATGGCCCTACAAGTGGCTCAATACTGACCCTTGTATACAATCCACGGGCGTGAATAAACATTTCCCTGACCAAGTCCCACCCGTGGCTAGGGATATGTCCATATGGTGAACAACCCTTATAAGTCCTCTCGACTTATAAGGAGAAAACCCTTTTGTAAGATCCTTACGATTTACGGGGGAACATACACATAGGAATCCTCACGATCCCTAAGGAGAAAACACACCTACGAGATCCTCACGACTTGTAGGGAGAAATACCTTTGTGAGACCCTTACGGCTCATGAAGTCAAAAGCCTTAGTCAACGGGATCCTAACCCTATTCGCTAAGCCACCTTTGTTCGACATCGACAGAGGCAAATGATGATTCGCTCCTGGCAATATCCCAGTTGTAGCGATACTGATGCCTAAACCGGTATCAAATCCCAAGCCCTTTCATGGCAAATGATGATTCGCTCCTGGCAATATTCCAGTTGTAGCGATGCTGATGCTGAGATTGGCGTCAGATTCCAAGTTCCACACTCGCGATAAAAAAAATCAACGAGCCATACGTGCATACGAAATAGCCGAAATGGTGGGGTAACTTGCAATAAAAAGCAGCGAGTAAAAATAAAACAAATAGCCGAAATGATTGGGCAACTCGCAATAAAAAGCAGCGAGTAAAAATAATATAAATAGCCGAAATGATTGGGCAATCGCGATTTTCGCGATATAAAAAGCTGAAATGATTGAGAATCGTGGAAAGAATTAAAAAAATGATGAAAGAATGAAACTTTTTGCCCTACAGGGGAGATCACATCGATCCCTGTATACAATCCAGGGGCACAAACAAAGAGGGAACCATACCTTCCCAGCAGGCTCCACCAGAAAGCGAAGCCAAATCTCGACGGTTCATAGACAACCCAGAGACAACCTCGACACTTGTCGCAATATTGCAGACATAATGTCAATAGACGAAGCAAAAAAAGATCCCTAGCTTTAGGGTCTCGACGTCGATATCGACAACTTAGAGATCACCAACGGCGTTTCTCCTCACTCCAACCGGATGCAGACGTGACGTCAACAACCGACCTCAGAGTCGCACACGAAACGGAGCCACGGTATAGTCCCTAGTTCCAAATCTTTACGGCAATATCTACAGCCTAAGAATCAGCAACGACGTTCCTTCGCAATCCAGCAGGATGCAGATGCAATGTCAACAAAAGACCTCACGGTCAAAACAAGGCGGAGTGATGGAAAAATCTCAACTCCATCTCAACATTCGTCTCGCTACAGCAGACACAATGTCAACAACGGCGTTCCTTCACAGTCCAGCATGATGCAGGTACAACGTCAACAAAAGACCTCATGGTCAAAACAAACGGAGCTACGGCAAAGCCCCTACTCCAAATCTCGATGGTTCCCAAACAACCTAGAAACCACCTCGACATCCATCTCGATACAGCAGATGAAATGTCACTACAGCGTCCTTCCTCCAACCGGATTCAGACGCGACAAAGCAATCAAAGCAAAGGACAAATTCCTAGCTTCACAGTCTTGAAGGCAACTCATATAAAACCTGAAAGACTATCGGAGATCATCCCACATCAGCGCGGAGTGGTCACCACCTCGACGTTCGTCTTGATACAGCAGACGAGATGTCACTACAGCGCCCTTCCTCCAACAGGATTCGGACACGCCAAAACAAACGAAACAAAGGCCAAATTCCTAGCTTCAGGGTCTTGACGGCAACTCATATAAAGCCTGAAAGACAATCGGAGATCATCCCACATCAGCGCGAAGTGGTCACCACCTCGACGTTCATCTCGATACAGCAGAAGAGATGTCACTACAGCGCCCTTCCTCCAACAGGATTCGGACACGCCAAAACAAACGAAGCAAAGGCCAAATTCCTAGCTTCAGGGTCTTGACGGCAACTCATATAAAGCCTGAAAGACAATCGGAGATCATCCCGCACCAGCACAGAGTGGTCACCACCTCGACGTTCGTCTCGATACAGCAGACGAGATGTCACTATAGCGTCCTTCCTCCAACCGGATTCAGACGCGACAAAGCAATTGAAGCGAAGGCCAAATTCCTAGCTTTAGGGTCTTTAGGGTCTTGACGGCAACTCATATAAAGCCTGAAAGATAATCGGAGATCATTCTGCACCAGCACGGAGTGGTCACCACCTCGACATTCATCTCGATACAGTAGATGAGATGTCACTACAGCGTCCTTCCTCCAATAGGATCCGGACATGCCAACAAACGAAGCGAAGGCCAAATTCCTAGCTTCAGGGTCTTAACGGCAACTCATATAAAGCCTGAAAGACAATCGGAGATCATCTCGCACCAGTGCGGAGTGGTCACCACCTCGACGTTCGTCTCGACACAGCAGACGCAACATCACCAAAAGGAGCCACGGCAAAATCCCTAGTTCCAAACCTCGATGGTTTACCAACAACCTAGAGCGACATTCGTCTCGATATAGAGGACGTAATGCCAGCAAACGAAGCGAATGCCAAATTCCTAGCTTCAGGGTCTTAACGGTAAGTCATATAAAGCCTGAAAGACAATCGGATATCATCTTGCACCAGTGTGGAGTGGTCACCACCTCGACGTTCGTCTCGATACAGCAGACGAAATGTCACCCCAGCGTTCTTCCTCCAACAGGATTCAGACGGGACAATCTAACAGCGGAGCCACGGCAAAGTCCCTAGTTCCAAACCTCGACGGTTCACCAACAACCTAGAGACAACCGCGACATTCGTCTCGATATAGAGGACGTAATGCCAGCAAACGAAGCGAAGGCCAAATTCCTAGCTTCAGGGTCTTAACGGCAAGTCATATAAAGCTTGAAAGACAATCGGAGATCATCTTGCACCAGTACGGAGTGGTCACCACCTCGACGTTCGTCTCGATACAGCAGACGAGATGTCACCCCAGCGTTCTTCCTCCAACAGGATTCAGACGCGACAATCAAACAGCGGAGCCACGGCAAAGTCCCTAATTCCAAACCTCGACGGTTCACCAACAACCTAGAGAAAACCGCGACATTCGTCTCGATATAGAGGACGAAATGCCAGCAAACGAAGCGAAGGCCAAATTCCTAGCTTCAGGGTCTTAACGGCAAGTCATATAAAGCCTGAAAGACAATCGGAGATCATCTTGCACCAGTGCGGAGTGGTCACCACCTCGACGTTCTTCTTGATACAGCAGACGAGATGTCACCCCATCGTTCTTCCTCCAACAGGATTCAGACACGACAATCAAACAGCGGAGCCACGGCAAAGTCCCTAGTTCCAAACCTCGACGGTTCACCAACAACCTAGAGACAACCGCGACATTCGTCTCGATATAGAAGACGTAATGCCAGCAAACGAAGCAAAGGCCAAATTCCTAGGTTCAGGGTCTTGACGGCAAGTCATATAAAGCCTGAAAGACTATCGGAGATCATCCCACACCAGCGCGGAGTGGTTATGACTCATCGGGGCTCTCCAAAATGACCCTAACCTCAAGTAAAAAGTGACATGGAATATCCCTACGCTTGCTCTTTCGACGGTAATATTACCTGGAAGATTATCTAAAGACGTCTTGTCCAGCCCCCGAAGGGATCAGAGACACGACAATCGCAAGGCTACTCGAACAGCAAGATTGCCTATCGAGGAATATATCAGCCAACGCGACGGTACGACGGACAAAACCCTAAGTACCACAGACCCTAACGGACCCCTGTCGTAAAGAGCAGAGGTTAACTGTGACGTTAGGATATTCTTGCGAGAAATGTCGATTCGTCTCGACTCGTGAGGAAATTAGTGTCTTTATGAGAACTTCTCGATTCGTCTCGACTCGTGAGGAAAAGCCTTAGGCAGCGGAAATTAAAAAACCTGTTGCCTGGGGTCCTACAAGTCGGTCCAAAATGGACTCTTGCATGCTATTCACGGACCACACTCTCCAAGGTCGAATCTCGACAAGGAGGGAAACAACTGCTTATGATTCCTCTCAACTTGTAAGAGGAAAAATTCTCTAGCGAGATCCTTACGACTCTCAAGAGAAAACGCACTTAGGAGTCCTCAGGAGTCCTAAGGAGAAAACACACCTACGAGATCCTCTCGATCCGTAGGAAGAAAAGTCTTTGTGAGACCCTCACGGCTCATAAAGTTGAAAAGCCTTAGGTAGCAGACCTGAACCTGCTTCCTAAGCCATCACTAATCCCCGAAGTATTCAGGATGGAATGTTCTATATCACCTACGGGCTACGCTTACTTAAGGAATATGCCAACAACAAAGCAGAAAATGGAAGGAAGGAGGCAAAAGATTTGTCATTCATACTTGGAAAATTCTTACAATTATAAAGAAATAAACAAAGACATTATCCAAATGATTACAACGGCAAAACCTCAAATCCCGGACATGGGTTGAGGAACTCGAAAGTGACCTTGTCCAAAACTTTCCAAGCCTGGCAAACCATCCTAGTGTACTTCCTTTCGCGAGCACGGGCATCGGGATCTCCACTGATGTCCTCCACCCTCCGATAGGCAGCAAGAATGGCGGACTGTTGGAAGGCCTGGTGCAAGAGATCGACAAGATTGTCTCGCCGTCTCTTCGAGATTAGGTTCATCAGGTACACCGAGTGCACCTTATCCTCGGCGACGTCCAATGCTCCAAGTGGCACACCAGTACAGAACAAGGGAAGCGCTTCCCAGATTGCTCCCACGATAAGCTTCAAGAGAGAGGAACGCCGGTGAAGCGGTTGACCATTGTATGCGTCAAAGCGACTCATGATTTCAGCACACTCGGCGTTGGTAAACTCTCGATTCTGAGAACGGCCGAGTCGGCGGATGTCCCCGTAAGAGATAATCTCGTCGAGATCGTACATGTGGGCATCCATTGTTTCTATAAAAGAGAATCAACAAAATTATCAGAAAGACTGATTAAGCAAAACGATATAATTCATCAAAGAATAAAATGCCATCTTTAAACTCCAAGATCCATGAAAATCTCCTAAGAGTTCTTCTGTATGATTTGGAAGGAACAAAGCTCCATTGATGAATTAAGAAAATACAAGGAAAATCTTCTAAAGAGCACAGCTTTATAATGGAACCCTAATAGGGTTCTCTTTAGTTCTCTTTAGATCCCTTTAGACCTATAGAGCAAAGCTCTGCTAAGAGAAACCCTAAATGGGTTTTCTTGAGATCTGGGATCTATTGAGAGCAATGCTCTTAAAATTAATTTAATCTAATCTAATTTTTACCTAAAAATTCTCTAGAGTTTGAACTCTTAAAAGTGCTTAAACAAAAGAGCAAGGCTCTGAATGAAAATCCTTATGAAGAGATGCAAAATCATCTAAGCGACCAAAGGTCCTATTTATAGGCATTGGGTGCCATTTCAACTTCCAAAAGTTGGCGCAACGGTTGGAATTCTGCCACCGCCGCGCTCACGTTTGGGACCACGTAAGCGCAACGGTAGGAGGGTATTTGTTTACCCCAATCAGAGTAAAGCTCTGTTCAAATTCCAAGGCAGGAAACGAAGCAACGCTTCTGTTTCCCCCAATCAGAGCAAAGCTCTGCCTTGAAATTAAAGTTAAAATTAAAGTTAAAATAATTGAAGCAACGCTTCAGCTGACTTGCGCTCTGCGCTGCGCGACACGTGTCAGCGCGGCTGCGCTAGCGCAGTTGCGCTGCGCTCTGCGCTGCGCGACACGTGTCAAGCACAGGTGCGCTTGCGCCAGCTGTGCCAGCATTAAAACAGAATTAAAATTCCAGAAAGATCTTTCTGATCTTGTTAAAATAAGAAGATTATCTTCTGTAAAACAGAAGCCCTTGGATCAAAGATCCAACGGTGGGGAAAAATTCCTAAATCACTCAGAGAAAGATCTTTTTAACTGATTTAACAAATCAATTGGCCCTATATAAAGGCCCCCAGACTCCAAGTCTAAAAGGGAGACAGAAAAAGAGAAACACAGAACTCCTCTAAAAAATTTTGAGAACAGCTCAGAGAAAGAAAAGGTAAAAATATTTAAATAAAAGAAGAATTTCTTCAAAAAGAGATTAATGATCTAAGAAAAAGATCAAGATCTTGGATAAAAAATAATAATAATAATAATAAAAGAAGTAATTTACTTCTGTATAAAGGCATTGCCTTTTGATGAACCACTGGTTCTCTGAAAACAAGAAAAACAAGAAAAACTTATTTTCTTTGATCTAAAATTTGATCAAAAAATTAAACAGTGCCTTGCACTTTGGAAATTTGCACTGTTGCGCTCCTTAGATTGGCGCAAGCCACCAGGGAGCGCCACGTGTCAGTCACCGAATAACTGTGCCCTGCGCTTCTAAAAACAGAGCACTGCTCTCTTAAACTGGCGCAAGTCATCAGAGCGCGCCACGTGTCAGCAGCGCACTGGCGTAGCGCACTGTGCTGACAGACTTGCGCTCACCAGAGCGTGACACGTGTCACCTCCACATGCGCTTGCGCCTTGCGCTCTTTAATTGGCGCAAAGCGCCTGACAAGCCATGTGGCGCTCTGTCAGACTAATTAATGCAGTGCATTATTAAAAAGAAGGGCAGAGCCCAATTAAAAGGGGCTAACAGGCCTAATAAAATGCAATGCATTATAAAAGGGATAGAGCCCAAACAAAGGTCTGTCAGACCAAAACAGATGCTGTACATCATTTAAAAAAGGGCAGAGCCCAAATAAAGGTCTAATAGACCAAACAAAAATACCATGCATTATTAAACAGGGGCAGAGCCCTAGTAAAGGCCTAACAAGCCAAATGCAGATAAAACGTTGAACATTTTCAACTGGACTTAGCCTAATTATGGCCGTAAGTCCTCAAATTAAATTGAACCGAGCACGACTGCTCTCTTAAATCAATTTTCACCTGGTTCAAGGGTACATCTCTGAACTCCTCTGATATTTGTCGTTGTAATTCTTCAACGTCGTCAGAGAGGTGACGGGTCCCGATAACCACACATCAATATGGACTGTGGGGTCCTTAAACGCATGGACTGACGCGTCCTTAAACTCATGGACTAATGCGTCCTTAAACTAACATTTGTCCCCAAAACGGGAATGATGGACCACTATGTCCCTAAACTGGAACAATAGAGCCCAAACGCTCTTTTGTCGGATCTAAACGATCCCGTTAAGTTGATCTTAGTCTGGAAATTAGACTAACGTATCCTTAACAAACATTTAAGTTGATCTTAGCCTCAAATACGGCTAACGTATCCTTAAACCAAAACCCAAACCAAAATCTAAGAAAATACGGATTTGGACTAATCCACGTCCTACGGGCGACGACATAAATTAGTCTTCGTATACAATCCCCGGGAAACCACAAACAAAACAAACACCCACGACACGAAGTGAAATTCTGGAGAAGGAGAAAGTTGTTACCGCGATGCGGTAGCGTAATTAACTGCAAGGGCTTGCGCCTGCAGGGAAGAGCATCCCCACAATCAAAAACCCCTCGAACGAGGGAGAATCTGACGAAGTCTGCTACATCGGCCGCATCCGTTTAAACCTTCGATACACGGTGCCATAAATCAACTTGGCATCTTCGGAGAGGTGGACGGATAAAACCAATTAGCATCTGCCCCGAATCTCAGGCAAGACGTCTCTCTGTCATCTTGGCCGCCATTCGGAGGGGAACACCGAGTATGTGCGATAATCCGCACCATCCCGAACGGGGTCCCCAGAAGGGGGTTGTAGAGGCGCAATTGCATGGAAAAGTTTAATACACCTTTTTAAAGAAATGGTTTTTTTTTAAAGTTTAGGGTATTTAAATGTATAAATTGTATTAGCCACAAAAATATTATTTCCAAGCAAATCCTGCTAAGTCAGTATTATAGCTTTTGGAGTTCTCATCTACAAGTCCTCATAAGTAATGTTAAATTAATTGAACCTATGCTATTTATGGTCCGGCTACAATATAACTTTAGAAACCCACAACAAAAAATTAACCCAGCAATGGTAACAGATATATTTGTGCATGGTGAAGGATGCAATTAGGTGAAACAAAATTATAATATTAGAAATTGCTTCAATAATTATTACTACTAAAATAATGAATATTCTGAATGATTGAAGAGGGCAGGCACAAAGTCGGTACTATGATATCAACATTATTAGTTCTAATATTTAATAAAAAAAATGATCAAAACCTTTTATAACATATCTCAATAGCAAGTCTAGCATGGAAAAGACGGGACGAGAGAGAGAGAGTGAAGGAAAGGACAGGGACTTTCATCGCGATTAGAACGTGAGAGACGACGTAATCTTATTGGGGCGTTTTGTCGAGCTCCTCCGGGCGCAAAATTTAAAACATCGAATGATTGAAGATCCAGAAATGTGGAAATGATCATGGAGCTCACGCGGTCTCGAGCCTAGCCATGGGGCCTTGGTTCTCGGTCCGAAACGCGTCGAATAAGATGTCAAAGATTAAGGGTTTGGTTTTAGAGCCTCGGGTTTTCTGCCGCTGCGGTTGCTAATACTGTTAGCATTGATGGCTATGGTGACGGGTTATTGCAGGGGGCGAGAGAGGTTTGTCGGAGTGGCCAAAGTGGTGGTGGGTGAAGATAGAAGAATTATGTATGTGTGTATGGAGGGAGAGAGAAATTGAGGGCAGTGTGTGTGTGTGTGTGTGTATGTGGAGAGAAGGAAAGTGAGGGATGATGGGGGAGGTGAAGAGGTGGGGAAAAGAACAGAGGTTTGTTTCAAGAAGGGAGTGGGAGAGATAGAGGGGAAAATGAATAAAGGGTAGGAGGTGAAGAGGTGGGGAAAAGAACAGAGGTTTGTCTCAAGAAGGGAGTGGGAGAGATAGAGGGGAAAATGAATGAAGGGTGTTTTAAAAAGTTAGGGTTTTTAATATTGAGTTTTAAATGTTTAGAGGAGATGAAAGGTAGATGAACAGAAGGGATTATTTGCATGGGAAGGGAAAAAGAAATTGGGTGAGTTTGGTTATTTGTTTTATTTTTAAAATTAAAGTGGTCTGGGCTAGGTAATAGAAGGAGAGAAAAAAGAAGAGTGGGCTTGGAAAAATAGGGGAAAAAGATTGAGGCAATTGGGTTATGGCTTAGAGTTAAAAAATAAATAAATAAATAAATGAAGAAAAGAAAAGGAATTGGTAAGTTTGGGTTATCTTGAGATTTAATTAGGAAAATAATTTTAATTAAATTTGTGGGCTTTTCAGATGGGCTGTAGAGAATAAGAATAATGGATTTGGGTTAAATATTTATGAAAGGAAAATAAGAATGAGAAGTTAAAAACTTAAATATAAGAAAAAGAAATTGTACCTAGAAAAAATATATAATAAATTGAGGAATAAAATAATAATAAATTTAATAGAAAACTGAAAATACCAAGTACAAATAAATACTGTATATTATTGAAGAGGGATAATACAAATGTATAAAAATTTTGGGGTCATTACATTCTACCCTCCTTAAAAATAATTTTGTCCTCGAAATTACTCAAGAAGGATGATGTAATAGAATAAGGAAACAACGATAGGATAATGTAGTCATGTATCGTCGTCGCGCTCCATCGGTCGATACGCTAAGTAAATCGCGATAAGACAACTAGAAAGGCGAGAAGTTTCGAAAATCATAATAGATGCTTTTAAGATAAGCAAGAGTAGTTTTCAAGAAAGCCGCGGGCATGCAATGGAATAGAAGAAACGTAAATTAGAATTGGATTGTCAAGAACAATATAAAGATATTTAGAATCAGGGAAGGATATAAGTTATTAAAGGAGATAGGATTCGATAATTAAGGATATATGGTAGAACATAGCTAAATCAAGAGGAAAGAGAATCAAAAGCAGAACTCCAAGTCACTCAAGTAGAGTACCGTGTTGTAATTATGCTGCAGTTCATAATTACAATCACTTTACTCCATTCAAGTCATCCAAATCCTACTATCAGAGTCAATGAGATAAGTTTAATAAGGAATCAAGAAATTTACAAAATAAGATCAAACAAGGATGTTGTGTTCGCGGTTTCATTTACTTTACGTCGAGACGTGATTAACGTGGAAAGCAAGAAAAGATTCAGATGGATGAACTGACGGTGTGGACGTTACAGTCTACCCTCTTTAAAAGAATTTCGTCCGCGAAATTCGCTAAAGGAGTACGTCGCGATAAGACACGGAGAAAACTAAGGATAACGTTATCTTAGGGCTCCGTCGATCGATGTTTTAACCTACTGAGCTAATAAGTCTTCGAGATACAAGTAGAAGGGGTGAACGAGAGCCAAGGATTTTAAGATGGATTCAAGGAATATGAAATGTAAAGAATGTTTAATTGCCGATTCTTGTTTTATATTGCTTAGGTTGTCTACGCAGAGCTGACCTACATGGTAGGGTTCCATACAACTCTGAGCTGCATGGGCCACCAACAAAACTTGTCACGCCCCACTTCCCAGTATACGGGCAGAGGACGCGACGAGGCCGCTAAAGTAAACACGCTAAGCGTATCTAAGCAATATAAGTAAAATGCACAAGAGACAATGTCAATGGATATAATTGAACAACAACTTTATTTATTAAACATTCTTTTTACAATACAACTGAAAAGTAAATATATGAAATGGAAAGCAATTCCTAAACAGTGGCATAAAAGAAATGGAAAATACAGTATGTAAATGTGTACAAGGAATCTAAAGCTCTAGATCGAAAGCTAGCTGGTCTAAATCCTCGCTGGTGGGCTCGATCTCCAGTGAGTCCGAATCACTTGACAACATTCCAAAGAAGAAGAAAGAGAATGTCGTCAGCGAACAAATCGCTCAGTAAATCCCGTAAACAGACAAGAATGGAATAGACAGAATAGAAAATATATTGTTATAATGTTGTATTTAATGTTAGCGTTGTTGTTTGTTGCTTGGTACAGAAGAATGCCAGTGTATACGAGAGGAGTCCCACTATTCCGGAGACTAAGGTATACGGAGCACAAGGAACCGTTGAGCCACGGTACAACGGCAATTGAATTCAGGTTAGGTGTATTATGGTTACAGTCTCATGCCACTTTCAACACCTTCCGTACTAGTCTACCTCTTATAAACCCCGCGATGTCTTGATTGTATTGTTTGTATTGTATTGTCTTGATTTATATAGATGGATGACTTGCCGGAACCATGATATCAGTAATGGAACGGATATAATGGATGAACATGTAGATGGAATATATCCATGGTTCGGTTCAGTTAATATAGATTGATTAGATTGAACAGATTGAATATATAGATTCATGGATTCATGTTGAATTGTAGTTTGATACTTGAATCATATTCAAGTCAGATTGATTATATTGAGGCTCAGTCTGAGTCAGACACTTTTAAAAGAACTTAAAATCCTGATTGTTTTGGTGTTATCGGTAACTGCTGCACATGGACGGCGGAATTTATGTCTTTTTCCAAGACAATTACCGGATTGATAATACCGTTTGTTAAGTTGTCTACCTTAAATAGACAAGCACCCATATCTCCGGCTCCCTGAGGCTCAAGAGACTGGTCCCGCTTAAACCTATGTTTACTAGGGTCCTTATTGTAATTTAGTATAACTTGAGAGGGTTTTCCGTAAAAATAGTTTTGGTATAATTTCAAAATACACCTCAAGTATTTAATTATCGTCTTTAGGGTTTTCATTGATGTATATTTTATAAATGTGACATTTCTAGTGAATAAAACCTAATTTCATAATATATGGTATTTATTTGTAATATGAATATTATTTTGATTTATCATGGTAGTTTCATGTAATATTTGAATTCTTTTCTTGAGTTTTGGAAACATGGAATAATATATATATTTAAAATAAATATTTTGGTAATATTTATATATACATATTTAATGAAAATAAATTTATTTATTTTCTTTTAACAATCTCATTTTCTAAAAAAAAATGTAGAAAAATTCCATCGAGATCGAATACTCCTTGCGGAGGTCTGCATCTCACTCTACTAAGTCCGAGTATGTGCGATAATCCGCACCATCCCGAAACGGGGTCCCCAGAAGGAGGTTGTAGAGGCGCAATTGCATGGAAAAGTTTAATACATCTTTTTAAAGAAATGGTTTTTTTTAAAAGTTTAGGGTATTTAAATGTATAAATTGTATTAGCCACAAAAATATTGTTTCCAAGAAAATCGTGCTATGTCAATATTATAGCTTTTGGAGTTCTCATCTACAAGTCCTCATAAGAAATGTTAAATTAATTGAACCTATGCTATTTAGGGTCTGGCTACAATATAACTTTAGAAACCCACAACAAAAAATTAACCCAGCAATGGTAACAGATATATTTGTGCATGGTGAAGGATGCAATTAGGTGAAACAAAATTATAATATTAGAAATTGCTTCAATAATTATCACTACTAAAATAATGAATATTCTGAATGATTGAAGAGGAATGGCACAAGGTCGGTACTATGATATCAACATTATTAGTTCTCATATTTATAAAAAAAATGATCAAAACCTTTTATAACATATCTCAATAGCAAATATAGCATGGAAAAGACGGGACGAGAGAGAGAGTGTGAAGGAAAGGACAGGGACTTACATCGCAATTAGAACGTGAGAGACGACGTAATCTCATTGGGGCGTTTTGTCGAGCACCTCCGGGCGCAAAATTTAAAACGTCGACGGATTGAAGATCCGGAAACGTAGAAATGATCATGGAGCTCACGCGGTCTCGGGCCTAGCCATGGGGCCTTGGTTCTCTGTCCGAAACGCGTCGAATAAGATGTCAAAGATTAAGGGTTTGGTTTTGGAGCCTCGGGTTTGCTGCCGCTGCGGTTGCTGATACTGTTAGATTTGATGGCTATGGTGACGGGTTGTTGCAGGGGGAGGGAGGGGTATGTCGGAGTGGCCAAAGTGGTGGTGGGTGAAGATAAAAGAATTATGTATGTGTGTATAGAGAGAGAGAGAGAGAGAGAAAGTGAGGGCAATGTGTGTGTGTGTGTGTGTGTAGAGAGAGAGAAGGAAGGAAAGTGAGAGATGATGGGGGAGGTGAAGAGGTGGGGAAAAGAACAGAGGTCGGCTTCAAGAAGGGAGTGGGAGAGATGGAGGGGAAAATGAATGAAAGGTATTTTAAAAAGGTAAGGTTTTTAATATTGAGTTTTAAATGTTTAGAGGAGGTGAAAGGTAGATAAACAGAAGGGATTATTTGCATGGGAAAGGAAAAAGGAATTGGATGAGTTTAGTTATTTGTTTTATTTTTAAAATTAAAGTGGTCTGGGCTTGGTAATAGGAGGGGAAAAAGAAAAGTTGGCTTGGAAAAATAGGGGAAATAGATTAAGGCAATTGGATTATGGCTTAGAGTTAAAAATAAATAAATAAATAAATGAAGAAAAGAAAAGAAATGGGTAGGTTTGGGTTATCTTGAGATTTAATTAGGAAAATAATTTTAACTAAATTTGTGGGCTTTTCAGATGAGCTGTAGAGAATAAGAATAATAGATTTGGGTTAAATATTTATGAAAGAAAAATAAGAATGAGAGGTTAAAAACTTAAATATAAGAAAAAGAAATTGTATCTAAAAATAAATATATAATAGATTGAGAAATAAAATAATAATAAATTTAATAGAAAACGGAAAATACCAAGTAAAAATAAATACGGTATATTATTGAAGAGGGATAATACATATGTATAAAGATTTTGGGGTTGTTACATTCTACCCTCCTTAAAAATAATTTCGTTCTCGAAATTACTCAAGAAAGATGATGTAATAGAATAAGGAAACAAGGATAGGATAATGTAGTCATGTATCGTCGCCAGGCTCCATCGGTCGGTACGCTATGTAAATCGCGATAAGACAACCAGAAAGGCGAGAAGTTTCGAAAATCATAATAGATGCTTTTAAGATAAGCAAGAGTAATTTTCAAGAAAGCCGCGAGCATGCAATCAAATAGAAGAAACGTAAATTAGAATTGGATTGTCAAGAACGGTATAAAGATATTTAGAATCAGGGAAGGATATAAGTTATTAAAGGAGATAGGATTCGATAATTAAGGATATATGTTAGAACATAGCTGAATCAAGAGGAAAGAGAATCAAAGGCGGAACTCCAAGTCACTCAAGTAGAGCACCGTGTTGTAATTATGCTGCAGTTCATAATTACAATCACTTAACTCCATTCAAGTCACCCAAATCCTACTATCAGAGTCACTAAGATAAGTTTAATAAGGAATCAAGAAATTTACAAAATAAGATCAAACGAGGATGTTGTGTTCGCGGTTTCATTTACTTTACGTCGAGACGTGATTAACGTGGAAAGCAAGAAAAGATTCAGATGGATGAACTGACGGTTTGGACGTTACAGTCTACCCTCCTTAAAAGAATTTTGTCCGCGGAATTCGCTAATGGAGTATGTCGCGATAAGACACAGAGAAAAGTAAGGATAACGTTATCTCAGGGCTCCGTCGATCGATGTTCTAACCTACTGAGCTAATAAGTCTTCGAGATACAAGTAGAAGGGGTGAACGAGAGCCAAGGATTTTAAGATGGATTCAAGGAATATGAAATGTAAAGAATGTTTGGTTGCCGATTCTTGTGTTATATTACTTAGGTTGTCCACACAGAGCTGACCTGCATGGTAGGGTTCCATACAGCTCTGACCTGCATGGACCACCAACAAAACTTTTCACGCCCCACTTCCAAGTATACGGACAGAGGACACGACGATGCCGCTACGTATTTACTCTGAAGTAAACACGCTAAGCGTATCTAAGCAATATAAGTAAAATGCACAAGAGACAATGTCATTGGATATAATTGAACAGCAACTTTATTTATTAAACATTCTTTTTACAATACAACTGAAAAGTAAATACATGAAATGGAAAGCAATGCCTAAACAGTGGCATAACAGAAATGGTAAATACAGTATGTAAATGTGTATAAGGAATCTAAAATTCTGGGTCAAAAGCTAGCTGATCCAAATCCTCGCTGGTGGGCTCGATCTCCAGTGAGTCCGAATCACCTGACGACATTCCAAAGAAGAAGAAAGAGAATGTCACCAGCGAACAAATTGCTCGGTAAGTCCTGTAAACAGACAAGAATGGAATAGACATAATAGAGAGTATATTGTTATAATATTGTATTTAATGTTAACACTGTTGTTTGTTGCTTGGTACAGAAGAATGCCAGTGTATACGAGAGGAGTCCCACTATTCCGGAGACTAAGGTATACGGAGCACAAGAAACCGTTGAGCCACGGTACAGCGGCAATTGAATTCAGGTTAGGTGTATTATGGTTACAGTCTCGTGCCACTTTTAACACCTTCTGTACCAGTCTACCCCTTATAAACCTCGCGATGTCTTGATTGTATTGTTTGTATTGTATTGTCTTGATTTATATTGATGGATGACTTGCCGGAACCATGATATCAGTAATGGAACGGATATAGTGGATGAACATGTAGATGGAATATATTTATGGTTCGGTTCGGTCAATATAGATTAATTAGATTGAACAGATTGAATATATAGATTCACGGATTCATGTTGAAGTGTAATTTGATACTTGAATCATATTCAAGTCAGATTGATTATATTGAGACTCAGTCTGAGTCAGACACTTTTAAAAGAACTTGAAATCCTGATTGTTTTGGTGTTATCGGTAACTGGTGCACATGGACGGCAGAATTTGTGTCTTTTTCAAGACAATTACCGGGTTGATAACACCGTTTGTTAAGTTGTCTACCTTAAATAGGCAAGCACCCATATCTCCGGTTCCCTGAGGCTCAAGAGACTGGTCCCGCTTAAACCTATATTTACTAGGGTCTTTATTGTAATTTAGTATAACTTGAGGGGATTTTACGTAAAAATAGTTTCGGTATAATTTAAAAATACACATCAAGCATTTAATTATCGTCTTTAGGGTTTTCATTGATGTATATTTTATAAATGTGACATTTCTAGTGAATAAAACCTAATTTCATAATATATGGTATTTATTTGTAATATGAATATTGTTTTGAATTAGCATGGTAGTTTCATGCAATATTTGAATTCTTTTCTTGAGTTTTGGAAACATGGAATAATATATATATTTAAAATAAATATTTTGGTAATATTTATATATACATATTTAACGAAAATAAATTTATTTATTTTCTTGTAACTATCTCATTTTCTAAAGAAAAATGTAGAAAAATTCTATCGAGATTGAATGCTCCTTGTGGAGGTCTGCATCTCACTCTACTAAGCCTGAGAATGTGCGATAGTCTGCACCATCCCGAACGGGGTCCCCAGAAGGGGGTTGTAGAGGCGTAATTGCATGAAAAAGTTTAATACAGCTTTTTAAAGAAATGAATTTTTTTGAAAGTTTAGGATATTTAAATGTATAAATTGTATTAGCCACAAAAATATTGTTTCCAAGCAAATCGTGCTATGTAAATATTATAGCTTTTGGAGTTCTCATCTACAAGTCCTCATAAGCAATGTTAAATTAATTGAACCTATGCTATTTAGGGTCTCGCTACAATATAACTTTAGAAACCCACAATAAAAAATTTACCCAGCAATGGTAACAGATATATTTGTGCATGGTGAAGGATGCAATTAGGTGAAACAAAATTATAATATTAGAAATTGCTTCAATAATTATTACTACTAAAATAATGAATATTCTGAATGATTGAAGAGGGCTGGCACAAGGTCGGTACTATGATATCAACATTATTAGTTCTAATATTTATAAAAAAAATGATCAAAACCTTTTATAACATATCTCAATAGCAAGTCTAGCATGGAAAAGACGGGACGAGAAAGAGAGTGAGGGAAAGGACAGGAACTTACATTGCGATTAGAACGTGAGAGACGATGTAATCTCGTTGGGGCGTTTTGTCGAGCACCTCCGGGCGAAAAATTTGAAACGTCGACGGATTGAAGATCCGAAAACGTGGAAATGAACATGGAGCTCACGCGGTCTTGGGCCTAGCCATGGGGCCTTGGTTCTCGGTCCGAAACGCGTCAAATAAGATGTCGAAGATTAAGGGTTTGGTTTTGGAGCCTCGGATTTACTGCCGCTGCGGTTGCTGATACTGTTAGCGTTGATGGCTATGGTGACGGGTTGTTGCAGGGGCGAGAGGGGTTTGTCAGAGTGGCCAAAGTGGTGGTGGGTGAAGATAGAAGAATTATGTATGTGTGTATGGAGAGAGAGAGAGAGAATGTGAGGGCAATGTGTGTGTGTTTGTGTGTGTGTGTGTGTGTATAGAGAGAGAGAAAGATAGAGAAGGAAAGTGAGGGATGATGGGGTAGGTGAAGAGGTGGGGAAAAGAACAGAGGTCGGTTTCAAGAAGGGTGTGGGAGAGATAGAGGGGAAAATGAATGAAGGGTCTCTTAAAAAGGTAGGGCTTTTAATATTGAGTTTTAAATGCTTAGAAGAGGTAAAAGGTAGATGAACAGAAGGGATTATTTGCATGGGAAGGGAAAAAGGAATTGGGTGAGTTTGGTTATTTGTTTTATTTTTAAAATTAAAGTGGTCTGGGCTTGGTTATAGAAGGAGGGAAAAAAGAAGAGTGGGCTTGGAAAAATAGGGGAAATAGATTGAGGCAATTGGGATATAGCTTAGAGTTAAAAAAAGAAAGAAAAGAAAAGAAATGGGTATGTTTGGGTTATCTTGAGTTTTAATTTGGAAAATAATTTTAATTAAATTTGTGGGTTTTTTAGATGGGCTGTAGAGAATAAGAATAATGGATTTGGGTTAAATATTTATGAAAGGAAAATAAGAATGAGAAGTTAATTGTACCTAGAAAAAAATATATAATAGATTGAGGAATAAAATAATAATAAATTTAATAGAAAACGGAAAATACTAAGTACAAATAAATATGGTATATTATTGAAGAGGGATAATATAAATGTATAAAGATTTTGGGGTCGTTACACCGGCTGCCTGCTCCATGTCTGAAAGTAAGTTGTCGGCGACGGAGAGCCCCGAGTGCACCTCAATGCAGAAATCGCCCTCCTGAACTGGCATCGCGGTAGAAGGTGCCCGAGAGACCGTCCGTTTCAACCTTTTGAGCGGGATTTCGGCGGGCACAGCCTCCTCCCCCTCTCTCGTCCGGGGCGCCTGGTCCTGTGCGTGCTTATGCCCCCCACCCTCCCACGGCGTTCTTTTAGGGCTCGAGGAGCGGCGGAGGATTTGGACAGTGGAGTTGGCCTCGGGACCGAGCTTAGACTGGGTCGAGACGAGCTTGCGCCCCCGGCCTTCCTTCCTTGGTTCTTAGTGCCTATGGCGGCTAGGATTTTTGATCGGTCTATTGGCTCTGCAAAACAAAACACACAAACAAAAGGGGGTTAGCAACACTGAAAAGGCAAAAGAAGTTAACGAAGTCTAAACAGGTCTTCGAAAACCCTAACTTACCCAAGAAACGTGCAGGACCGAGCCCAGCCCAGCTCAGTGCCTACTCGGATAGCAGGACATCCGCCCGTTGGATCGGCTTCCACAAGGAAACCACCCTCGCTTCGGGGGAAGTCGACTGCTTTTCCCTCAAGTAGTCGGCCATGAGCCACTGTGTGGGCACATGCCAATTCTCGCCCTCAGGTGGCCCGACGAATACAAACTTCTCCTTCCATTCGCGGATGAAAGAAGAGACGACTACTACCCCCGATCTGGCTGTCCCACCCTTACGTTTTTTATACAAAAAATACACCTAGCTCGGCTCTTCTTTGCTAGTGCCGAGGTGATTTTTATAACAAAGGAAAGACATAAGGAGGGTCAAACTGAAGGGGATTTGATCGAGTTTTAACAGGACCAGAAAGCCGAGGAGAATTCTCCACGAGTTCGGTGTAGCTGGCCCGGGGCAAGACGGAAGCAACGAAACACCCCATAAACCTCGGTTGGGAAGGGCAGACGCATTCCTGCCCAGAACGCTTCCAAATACAGGGCAATCTTCTTACCCTGCACCCGGTCTGCCCGCTCACCCTCTCTAGCTAAACAGATGGAATAGTTATAGGGGATGTAGAATCGAGTCCGAATTTCGGAAAGCTCGTCCAGAATCTTCAAAACGGAGGACGCATCGTAGGTGTTCCTGATGCGCACCTTGGGAGCCCTTGTCGCTGCCCGACTGCGAGTGACAAGGGTGGCCCTGAATCTAGGGGGAAAACCCGACACATAAGACGTAGCAGAAGAGGAATCCTCTTGTCTATATGAAGCCGAAGAGGAGGAAGACCTGCTGGATTCGGCCCAACAACTGGAGCCTCATCGTACGACTCTATCCTCACTGTTGGATGTATATGCCCTAGAGGCCAGTATTGTATATGTATACATATGGATACTAGGGATATGTACGTACAGAACAATCTTGCTCAGTTTTATGGTATATTATTTGACTTGTCTTTATCAGGATATGTGTATTTATTTGTATTGTTGTTATATCTGGTTTGTACATATTGATAAAGACTCGATACGGTAGTATACTATTATGGTTTGTCTTTATCTTAACATGGCATATGTCATACTCGTTATTACATATTGCGGTTACATATTGATAAAGTCCTTAGGATCTTGCTTGACTATCTGCGTTGTGATGGCGATCATACTTGTGGGAGCAGGGTAGTCCATAAGCACATCCTTAAATGGTCCTTAGTCGCGTGAGTATCGAGACTGGGCACTGATACTCCAGAGTAGACTGGTGTGTACATTTCTAGCCATGTCGAGGGATGGTTGGTCCCGCGGCCATTGGTCTGATGCACCTAAGATCGTATACAGGTGCTCACTGGGTGTGAGTACACTAGACGGACTCGCCGAGAACTTCCATGTGGTACTATACCTATCGTCAGATGGAACTTCTCAGGTGACATGTGTACAGGTTAGTCTTTGGACCCGAGATCGGCATTTGTCTCGTGTGAGTTCCCACTGAACTTTGATCACTGCCCTACCACGGCTCTACTGAGTCGTGCAAATAGGTTTTGGTTGGGTTCAGTCCCGAGCAACATGGAGGCAGTGAGCGATTGTCGGGGATTCGTCTCTCCCGGTATAGGGAGTCGATATCGCACTGTGGTTCGATTGGTCAGGACCATAAGACCTTGGCCAAGGCAGTTGGGATCTACTGATAGGCTGATCAGTAGTTTCCCGGATTGGTCCCGATCCACATCGACATGACTTATCAGGTTATTAGGGTCTGACGTTCACCATCCCCTAAACCCGGTATGCGATACTCTTTGACGAAGAGACCGGACTATACAGATATTGTCACGGATAGGCTCAGTAGAAGATCCGGATGAGTTTGCTCATCGGCCTTCTTTTCGACAGATACCTGGGTAGCCGTTACGTACAGCTAGTGCCGCTGACGTGCTTGTGGTTAAACCCACTGCCAGAGTACTGTCGAGTCTTTAGAGTCCCACACAGAGGGTTTTCCTGATTCAGGAGAAATGATATAGTAGCCGTATTGGATACGTGCAGGGTTCGATCGATTGATGTACTTTGTACTCGGATTTTCGATCGAACAGTTGGTAATACTAGCCGGCTCGGGTTTTGAGCCGGATTATTAAATCAGGTATTGATTTAATAATTTACATATATGTATCTCGGTATATATATTCTAGTATTACGTTCTTCGTGTTATTCTATCTCTTTGGGCGTTCGGATTTTTATCTGATTGCCGGTATATATATACAGTAGACAGAAATCCGTATTTATTACAGTTTTCCTTCTAGAAGGTGGACGCCTCATTATGTATTTTCCTTTTATTTGATAATTGGAAATGAGGTGTAAAGTAAAAGGTATGGGAGGAATAGTGATGAACATGATTTAATAATTCACAAATGAATTTATAATTCATTTGGAGTTACTATTGAAGCATGGTTGTTAATTGTTTATTGAAAGAATTCATACACAAAACCAAGGGGTGTGATTTTCTCTCACTTCATGCTTCATTTTTCTTTGAGCTCTCATTTTCTCTTGAGTTTCTCCCTCCTCTTGCTTTCTTCCATCTTCATCTTCTTCCTCTTCACTAACATTCTTATGTGTTGAGAAACAAGTGAAGAGGTTAGAAAAGAGATCGCAAACACTTAGACACCCTCCACTACATCCTATATTACTTGGACTAGCATCCCAAGTTCTTTAGTTGCTCTTTTGACACTTAGCAAAGAGCTAAAGCCATGGATCACATCCCTCGGGTGGATCATCTACGACAAATGGAGGCCGGAGCACAAGCTCGATCCCGGAGGACCGATGGAGCCGGAGATGGAAATCGATCAAGTTCAAGGAGGCCACAAGGAGCTAAGGATGAAGAACGAAGACCGAATGACTTGGTTCGTTTGGTAAGAATTCCTCATCATAGTAGATAGAACTCTTGTATCGCTAACTAGGTTTATGGTTAAAAATCCGGTTAAGGTTTAGTCTAGCCCCAAGTTTTCGTTCATCTCAAAAAATTTGTTTCGCAATTGGTCATGGAAGTTGGCCGGGGCGCTAGGGTAACCCTTCATGGTATCAGAGACAGCCCATAAACCCTAGGTTAGCAAGTTTAAGCAATGATTAAAACAACGAAATCGAAACAAACACACGAAACCAAATCCATTTCTGCAGTTTCTGTGTTTCTCAAAAAAGTCTCAGAAAATTTTTTAAACAAGAGAAGAGTGGTCCTTACCCTATGAGATGCACCCAAACCGAAAACGAGGCAATTCCACTCACTTTGGGTCGGCCACATAGGGCTCAAAACCAGCCTCCTCGGATTTCCTTGGGACTTGTGCAATTTTTTTTTGTTCAGGGTGCTTATCTCTAGGTATTTGGTTTCCTGGTATTGTTTATTTTTGGCCCAAATTTGATTCTCTGTAGATTCAAGTTTGAGGCAACTTGTGGTGTTTCGAATTCGTTATATTTAACACTGTTTAACAGTTTACAGTTCATTCACTTTTATCTGCGGCCGGGAATGTCACTCGATCGGTAAAACTCGTCTAATCGCTATATGTTCCTTTAGAAGGGTTTTACGAACGTGATATTCGCGTTGATGTTGTATGCTTGTTCTGTGATTGTGGTTGGATTGTCGTAGTGGATAGCATGTAGTGCAATGTTAGAATACAGTTTATATTTCATTTGTATATTTGTTATTGCGGGGCGAGCGTCCGACATGCGGACTGCCGTCTTTGCCGGGTTGTATATTATTTTGGGGCACGACCGGGTTGAGGTCGATGTCACCACTTGTATATATTTTTTTCATTTTTTGTATTAGGATTACCCCGCTGTGGGGTGCACGAATAACCGGGTTCTAGAAGGCAACAAGCCCGCATCTCATGGCGCTGAGACGGAGGGGGCTTCATTCTAGAACTGGCGGGCTATTCGCCGCACTCGTAAGAGGTACATTATTTCATTGCACAGGCTATCCACACGACCGGAACATCGGGTTTTATTTGCGGCTCGAATAAAACCCGGGACTCCAAGATTATCCACCATTCTGTATTGTTATCTGTGATGTTGTTTATTATCATGCCTGGGACGAATGTTATATATACTTATATATATACTAGTAGATGTTGTATATGTTTTGCACCCGCGCTTGTCCAGCCCCCTCTCTGTCGTTAGTTAAGTAATCTAACGGGTGATGACGGCGCCCGTGGCGAATGCGGATGGCATATACGTACATTTTATTTTCGTTCTTTTCTGATGTGATAGGTTACAAAATTGATGGGACCGCATTAATTTTGATTAATGCAAGATAATAAACCTAAAAGATGTTGTTGGAACCAAGCTTTAAAAACTGACATTACAGACGTTCTCTTTTGCTTTGCACAGTGGTATTCAGTTTGGAATATCCAGCACCTCATTCGACGAGGCAAGGGCCGAGATCCCTTCACCGGGAGTGACCCCTTGAGTAAAAGTTTGCGTCAGGGTAATAACTTTACTATAGTCGATTATTTTTTGCTTTGCATCGTGGTATTCAGTTTGGAATATCCTGCACCTCATTCGACGAGGAAAGAGCCGAGATCCCTTCACAGGGAGTGACCTCTTTAGCAAAGGTTTTCGCCACTATAAATATTTCTAAAAACCACTCAGGTTCCTTCAACGATATCAAGTTCATTACGTTAACGGATTTTTTGCCAAAAACTCAGACGTAACCCTCCGTCATTTCCTACAAGTACTACTTAGTATTCGAGCTGCGTATTTTGGCATTGTTAAGACGTAGTGATCGGTAGCTGAGTATTGCTTGTTTGTAGCTTTATTTCAGATTATTTAGGACAGTCGCATACCTATGTTGGCATTGTCAAGGGATATGCGGGTGGGTCTAAGTTAATCAAGATAATGACGGGCCGAACTTGACTAGCGGCTTATGATATGTTGGCATTGTCAAGTGCATAGAGCCGTTAGGGGCAAAAACCACATCGGGAGTTTCAAACATACAGGAAACTTGCAGATTTAGCATACCTTCTGGAGTGTGGTGACTAGAGTGGATTCCATCTAGTGCATCACACAATGATAGTTGGATCCCGATCCCACTGATGAGTAGGATTACTCTTGGGAGATTTTTTTCACTTAACAATCAATGCTATAAACCAAGTAGGTGTCTAGAACGGTGTTAGCGGGGCTACGCCTCCAGGGAAAAGAGGTTATGTAATTAAGAAACTTCGCGAAAGCGTTGGAAAACCTCTCTCGAAGTACCAACACCAGCCTGGCTGAAAGGTTAAGCAAGTATTGTGACGTGTGATTAATCCTAACTAGTTCTTCTTTTAGGGTTTGAAAAAGAATTTGAGGAAACAGTGGGAGCCATCCTGAATAGATAAATTAATAAACCAATCTAATCTTGTAAGAGCGCACGCTGAGTGTTTTCCCTCTCTCTCTCCAGGTAGCAACATTTTCACGCCCTAATCAAGATAATAAAATGTATCGCTTGATCGATCCGAATTCTTATTCGGGGTTGGGGAACGTCAGTTCGGCTCTAACTTACGACAACAGTCATAAGTATGAGCAACGGAAAGAGAAAAGTTTGAATTCTTTGATAACCCCATCGAAGAAGAAACATACCGTTACATCTTCTTCAGGTGTTTTTGTAGTTGAGAACTATTTTTCGGTCAGTCCTACCTCCTGGGTACTAGATACCGGATCAGGATCTCATATCTGTAATTTATTGCAGGGACTGAGAAAAAGTAGGATAGTTGGACCTGATGATATGTCCCTCAGAGTAGGGAACGGAGCACAAGTTAATGCTGCGGCCGTCGGTGAATATCACCTAGTGTTGCTAAATGGCAATGCTATGATTTTGAACAATTGCTACTATGTACCTTCCATGCTTTGCAACATCATATCAGTTTCTTTACTTAATAAAGATGGATATAATTTTGTTCTTGATAGAAATATCATGAACATTTACCTTGATAAGGTACTGGTTGCAGAAGGTACACTGTGTAATGGTATCTATATTCTAAATCAGAATACAGTTCTCAATGTACAAAACATACGCAAGAGGAAGAGTTCAAATACGAACGAATCCTACTTGTGTCATTGTAGACTTGGTCATATCGGAGAGAAAAGGCTGAGTAAGTTACATAAAGATGGACTTTTAGATACGTTCGAATTTTCATCTTATGAAACTTGTCAATCTTGTCTCAAAGGAAAGATGACCAAATCTCCATTCACCGGACACGGGGAAAGAGCAACAGAGCTCTTGGGACTCATACGCAGTGATGTATATGGTCCGATGTCTATACATGTAAGGGGTGGGTTCTCATACTTCATCACATTCACTGACGATCTCTCTAGATTCGGATATGTGTATCTTATGAAACACAAATCTGAAACTTTTGAGAAATTCAGAGAATTCAGAAACGAAGTAGAGAACAGGAATGACAAAAGTATCAAGATCCTCCGGTCTGACAGGGGAGGGGAGTACTTGAGCACGGAATTCCTAGATTACTTAAAAGAGAATGGAATTCTCTCTCAGCTTACTCCTCCTTACACACTACAGCACAACGGTGTATCGGAGCGGAGGAATCGTACCCTATTGGACATGGTTCACTCCATGATGAGTAATGCCGAGTTACCTATTTCATTCAGGGGACTTGCGCTACAAACAACAGCGTACTTGCTGAATCAGGCTCCTTCTAAATCTGTGCCTAAGACTCCATATGAAATATGGAGTGGTAAAAGACCATATCTTAAACGTATTAAGATATGGGGTTGTCCGGCCTATGTAAAGGCACAAAATCCGGAAAAGCTTAAGGCACGATCAGTTTTGTGCAAATTTGTGGGATATCCTAGAAATTCTCTGGGATATCTGATCTACCACACTGAGGAACAGAAGGTGTTCGTTGCTCGCCGTGCCAATTTTTTAGAGTGGCAATTTCTTGCAAAAGAAATAAGTGGGAGCACGGTAGAACTGGATGAAACATCAGATCCACAAACTCAAACTGAGGATTTAGTAGAACCAGAAAATTCAATAGTCACGGACGAACCTCAGCCACTCCGCAGATCTGGTAGGATTTCTCATCCGCCCGAGAGATACTACGGTTTTCTCATAGATGGGGATCGAGAGGATTGCATCTTGGAAGAAGATGATCCTACTAATTTCAGACAGGCCATTATCAGTAGGGACTCTGATAAGTGGCTGGATGCTATGCAATCTGAAATGGAGTCCATATACACCAATAAAGTGTGGACCCTGGAAGTTGCTCCACCTGGGGTAAAACCCGTTGGATGCAAATGGATCTACAAGAAGAAACTTGGTGTAGATGGGCAGGTGGAAACCTATAAGACTAGACTCGTTGCAAAAGGTTTTCGTCAAAGACCAGGAGTGGACTATGACGAGACCTTTTCTCCAGTGGCCATGCTCAAATCCATTAGGATCCTGCTTGCCATTGCTACCTTCCATGACTATGAGATCTGGCAGAAGGACGTAAAAACGGCTTTTCTAAACGGAAGTTTAGAAGAGTGCGTTTACATGGATCAGCCAGAAGGTTTTGTAGACAGTGGGAGCAGCGGGAAGGTGTGCAAGCTGCTCAAATCCATTTATGGATTGAAGCAAGCATCGCGGAGCTGGAACATCTGTTTTGATGAGACAGTCAAAGATTTTGACTTCATCAAGAACGAAAATGGGCCATGTATTTATAAGAAGATTGTAGGACGAACTGTCGTGTTCCTAGTCTTGTACGTGGACGACATTCTTTTGATAGGAAATGACATTCCTATGCTACAATCGGTCAAGCTATTCTTATCACAAAGGTTCTCTATGAAAGACCTAGGTGATGCCTCGTACATTCTGGGGATCAAGATCTACAGAGATAGATCCAAGAGATTACTGGGACTTTTGTTGGAGATAGTGCCCTCAAAGTCAATTAATGGATCGCAGGTACGTGATTGCAATGATTGAGGCAGGACCTATACCGATATGACAGTCTTGCTCGAGATGATACTATGCTATCTGGTTTGTCTTTATCATCGTATACATGCTTTAGTTCGCTATTGCATATTGATAGAGCCCATAGGATTCTTGCTTGACTACCAGTAGTATGATGGCGATCATATACGTGGGAGCTGGGGTCTATAAGCACATCCTTAAAGTGTCCCTAGTCGTGGGAGTTTCGAGACGGGGCATCGATACTCCAGAGTAGACTAGTGTATACAGTCGAGACCCCGACGAGGGACGGTGGCCGGTCTCACAAGCCATTGGTGTCAGTTAGTTCACCTAAGATGTATACAGGTGCTCATTGGGTTATGAGTACACCGGACATGACTCGCCGGGAACATGCTAGTTGGTATTATACATATCGTCGGATAGCAGTTCCCTGGTGACATGTGTACAGGTTAGTTCATCGACCTGAGGTCGTCATTTGTCTCGTGTGAGTTCCCACTGTGCTTTTATTTCTACCCTACCACGGCTCAAAGGAGTCGTGCAAACAGGTCTTTTTTGGGTACAGTCCCGAGCCATATAGAGGCAAGTGAGCGGATCGGCAGGGGATTCGTCTCTCCCGGTATTGGGGGTGAGATTGCGCTGTGTTTAGGAGAGCCATTACACAAAGCTTTCGGCCGAGGCAGGAGATTTACTAGTAAGTACTCCAATAGTATCTTAGGGTGTTCTGGGCCACTCTCTGACACGACTTATATCGCTAATGGGGGTCTGACGTTACCAGCCCCCTAGGCAGATATGCGATACTCATAGACGAACGGACCGGACTGTATGTATATTGTCACTGTTAGGCTCGGTAGGGTTCAGAGATGAGTTCGCTCGTCAGCTTCCCTTCCTATCAATACATAGGCAAACGTTACGTACAGCTCGTACCTCTGACGTGCTGGTGGTTATACCCAGTGCCAGTGTATTGATGAGTCATTAGAGTCCCCCACAAACACTTTCCCAAGTTCGGACGAAACGTTGTAGAGGCCGTATGGTTTTATGGCAAGGTTCGGAAAATGCACGTGCGTTTTCGCACATGTCATTTTTCGGGCAGATAATACTGGTAGGCTTTGGTTTAAGCCGGAACCCAGTATTATACTGTGTAGATATAATATCTTTGTCTCAGTTGCATTTGTATTCGATCGTAATACAAATGCGGGTATGTTTATACTGTTACGGGGTTATCCTGAAATCCGTTTCGGGATCACTTTTGGAAGTTTCCAGTTTCCAGTTTTCTATCGGCCGTATTTAACATTCGGTTAAATACGGATTTATCTTTTCTTGAGATGAGTGTGGAAGCTTCTAGATAGTGATTAGGATGGTGACTAGGATGGTGAGATGGCTTAGTGCATTAATGGAGCATTTATGTGTTGATGACTTTGTGTTATGAATCATTGTTTCTTTAAATGAGTTCATACTAGGTGTATCACGACTCATTGTTTCATTCATGGTAATGGTCACCCCCCTCTCCTACACTCACCTCCCTCATCTTCTATATATGGCCGGCCACTTCCTTGGGTGATGATTATGGTTGTTAGAAAAAAAGATATAGTTATTTGGTTCATGGAAATTAAGCATACTCATTTCACATTTCCACCCGATCCAAAAGGCAACTTCATTAACCGTTCGTCCATAGCTTTGGATGTAACGAGACAAAGTGTTCTACTCATTCTCTACATCATCTTGGTTGTCTCTTTTAGCAAACTTGACGATCGAGTTGCCTCGGTTCAGAGGCGGGTGCCCGTTTAAAGATCCGTCGACGTGGTGCCACCTGGACGAGAAGAGTGGAGATTCAGGAGATCGGAGCAGCCGCAACAAAGCGTGGGATGATGGTTGAACACCGAAGGACTCGGATCGTTCGGTATAGCTCTTCTACCCACTTTGTAGTTTGTTAGTTTAGCTTTAATGGCAGATCCGGGTTATAGTACGCGATAGCGCCAGTTGTAAAAAGTTTTTGTTCCGCATTTGGCGTCTGTTAGACGGCCGGGGTGCTACCGTGGACTTACAGTGGTATCAAAGCCTCACCATTAAGCTATACTAACTTGTGCTAACGCGTTTAAAAGATAGATCGAACGGAATTTCCGAAATCACAATTTTCAAGCACACAAGTTTCTGTCGATTTTTAAAAGGGCCTAAAAATAATTTTGCATATCACAGAAAATAGAGCAGGCATTTATAAGCATTCTGGGAAAATTGGGACACGTGATCCCTCATTAACACCACGGAACCGCGGCCGTTTTGAGGGAACAGTGCTCCAAGTTTTCCAGAGAGCTTCAAATTGGGAAATTGTGGTTTCTGTTACTGTTCTTTTGGGCCCAGTTTTTGTTACTGTACAGCAGATGTACGTGGAGCCCACTTCGGGAAATTTTGTCGAACGATATTTTAAACTTGTTAGTATACAGTACTTACTTTATATCTCCGACCGGGAATGTCATTTGACCGGTAAACAGCGTCTAATTGCTATAGTTCTTTTAGACGGGTTTGCGAACGTGACATTCGCGTTGATATTCTGTGTTGTGCTGTGATGTTGCGGATATGTCGTGGTGGATAGCAGTGTGCAATGGTAGTACAGTTTGGATTTATTTGTACATTTGTTATTGCGGGGCGAGCGTCCAACATGTGGACTGCTGTTACTGCCTGTTGTATAATATTCTTCTGGGGCACGACCGGGTTGAGGTCGATGTACCCGTTGTACATATTTTTATTTCTGTACTAGGTTTATCCCGCGAAGGAGTGCACGGATAGCCGGGTTCTGGAGGGCAACGGGTCCGTATCTCATGGGTTTGAGAGGCAGAGGAACCTCATTCTAGAATTGGCAGACTATTCACCTCACTCGTAGGGGGTACAGGTTGACCCAAGGAGGGGTGCTCAATTTACCGGATTCCGTGAAGTGCCGGGTGTTCCATTCACTATGCTGTGGGGACTACCTCGCTTCAGGTTTTGGCGGGTAACTTGCCGCACCCGTAGGGGTCTAGGTTTCATTGCACAGGTTATCCACACGACCAGGGGAACATCGGGTTTCAGTAGCGGCTCTGTGAAACCCGGGGATCCCAGATTATCTGTATTTTTCTGTGATGCTTATTACTTTTCTGTAATGTTGCATATTATCACGCCTGGAGCGATTATTGTATTGGTATATATACTATTAGATGTTGTATATGTTTTACACCCGCGCTAGTCCAGTCCCGACTCTGTCGTTAGTTAAGTAACCTAACGGGTGATGACGGGACCCAGTGACGAATACGGATGGCATATACGTACATTTTATTTTCGTTCTTTTCTGGTATGATTGATTGATGGGACTGCATTGATTCTCATCAATGCAAGGATAAAACAAACCTATATTTGATGTTGTTGGAACAAATTTTAAAGGTGTTATTACAAAGATGCTTCCTTTTGTTTTGCATAGTGATATTCAGTTAGAATATCATGCACCTCATTCGACGAGGCAAGGGCTGATATCCCTTCACCGGGAGAGACCCCTTGAGCAGAAGTTTGCGTCAGGGTAATAACTTCAATATAGTCGATTACAAGTTGCTTTGCATCGCGGTATTCAGTTGGAATATCCTGCACCTCATTCCACGAGGAAAGAGCTAAGATCCCTTCACCGGGAGTGACCTCTTTAGCAAAAGGTTTTCGCCACTATATTTTTATAAAAAGCTATCAGGTTCCTTCAACGAGATCAAGTTCATTACGTTAAAGGTTTTTCGCCAAAAACCAGCCGTAGCCCTCCGTCATTTCTTTTGGGTATTCAGTAGTATTCAAGCTATGTATTTTGACCTTCGCCAAGGCATAGTGTTTGGTAGCTGCTGGGTATTCATTTGTTGCATAGATAGATGAGTTGGTTTGGGACAGTCGTTCTGCCATTTTGACCTTCGCCAAGGGCATGTGCGGGTGGGTTCAAATTAACCTGGATAATGATGGATAGAACTTGACATGTGACTTATGACATTTTGACCTTCGCCGAGGTTATAAGAGCATGGGGCAAAAATAACATCGGGAGTTTCAAACATAGAGCAAACTTGCCAGGCATGCGCATACCTTCTGGAGTGTGATAACTTGAGTGGCTTGCATCAAGTTATCATGCGATGATAGTTGGATCCCGATTCTCACTGATGAGTTGGTTTACTCTTCGGGTGATCCCGACTGATTCTTCTTTCAGGTTTGGAGGAGAATTTAAGATTACAGTGGGAGATTTCCTGATTAGATAAAGTAATAACCACTCTGATCAAGGTTAGAGTGCACGCAGAGTGTTTCTTTTTTCTCTCTCTCTTTGGCAGCGACCTTTAACCGACCCTAGACTATGACTCAGTGACCAAGTTGACCGAATCTTCTTAAAATACTGGCTTTTGGATTGTCTAAGTTGCATAAGTCATTGCCGCTCCTTTTACCCTTTGCATTTCTCAGAACACCCCGTATTACTACGGATATCCACTTCCATTGGATAGATCCATCGTATGGTTATACGAACTCGAAGGGACTTCTTCGATGATGGATCCAGGTTCAGGAGAAATAGAATTGGTTTATTCAGTTTTCTTTTATTATCATCTTCTCTCAGGTTGCGAGGGCTCCTTAGTTTAGGAGAGTACACCTATTACGCTTATTGGATAGTCTTATTCCAAATCATAGGCTGGTGCCGAAAGGTAGGGAATGAAGAAAACCAATTAGCCTAAGTAGGGTGTGCAGAAGGTAATATGTAAAGACAAGATAAAGGGATTAGAAAGAGGGCAAAGTAAATTGTGACTGTTATCATTCACGACCAAACCGCGTACTTCATCGCCACTCCTATTTCACCTTTGCTTTTTTCCCCCAGTTTGGGAGAAATAGAATAAGATATTATTCAGTTGTCTTTTATCATCACATTCTCTTAAGTTGCGAGTACTCCTAGGATTAGGAGAGTACACCTATTATGCTAACTGGATAGTCTTCTTCCAAACCATAGGCTGATGCCGAATGGTAGGGAAGGAAGAAAACCATTTAGCCTAACGATAGTGTACAGAAGGTAACGACTAAAGACAAATAAAGGGATTTGGAGAGATGGCAATGAAATATACGGTTAAAGTCATGAATTGGATTATGGAAAAGGCATTACTAAGAATACCAGGATACCCCTACGAAACATTTTTATGTTTCAGTGCATTGTTAAAGGAAAACTGATTTCCGGATTAGATACTTACTCCAGGGTATGTATTTACCAGATTTTATTCTCATATCTGTATGGTTTTTTCAGATGATGAGTGGGAGTAAGTTATTGGGAATTAGGTGATCATCCTCATTATATCGGAATTCGTTGTAATTGGTGATATTTGAGGAAATCACCTGGGTAAAATTTTCAACCTACGATGCACAGGTTTTGAGTTATTTAATTCAGTGGACTTATACAGAGTATTGTATGTTGTCCAGTGTCCGTCAGGACAGAGGGGTAGGTCCTCGTACTATATTCTGTTTACTTGTGACTTCTCTAGTTTTTAGACAAGTGTTTCGTAGAAATACAATGTCTAAGTTTTGAGAAGTTATGGATATAAGAATAAAGTAGAGAACCAGATGTCGTAAGTATCGGGATTCTTCAAAAAGATCGAAGATGTAGATTCTTGTGATTGGTATTCAGATTAATAGTCATGGTTTTGAGAAACTTGTTTCTCTTTCAGGTTACTCATAATTGGATGGATTCCTAAGTTGAGCAATGCTGATTACCCTTTTTCCATTAAGTTGATATGCACTGGAGACAGCTGCATATTTTGAATCTGGTTCCAATTAAATTAGTGCATCTGTTTCTGTATTGTATATAGAATGGTTCTTATCTTAACGATGTTAAGATACGGGGAGTTGTCCGGCTTATGCTTAAACCAGACTCTGGATAACTCAAGACACGTTTCTGTAATGGCAGTTTGTGGGTTGACCCTGGCTTTGACGAGGGTTGATTTTCTACCATCTGATAGATCAATAGTGATATTATTCTTGACTCGCCACAGTTTTAGTAAAATGGATTTTTTCATAAAACAGTAGTGGGAGTATGGTAGAACTGGAAGTGATTCCAGAACCGCAAACGATTACGGAAAATTTAATAGGACCTATATATTCAATCAAGTTTGACATTCCATTAGCTACTCCGCAGATATGGTGGGCAACCTCAGACACCCGAGAGGTACTCTGGTAACCTCAAGGACGGTGACAGGGAGGTTCTTGTTTATCCAGACTTGACACTACTGTTGTTCCAGACTATGAGACCCGGCAAGAGGATAAGTATAACGTCGTTCTAAACTAGATTTAGAAGTGTACGTAGATATTATTCTGCCAGAGGGTTATCGTAGTCAGTGGGAGCAGCGGAAGCACAGTGGGCAAGTAGCTTATGTCTATTTATAGACTTGAGCAAATATAGCGGAGATAGATCATCTATTTTTGATGTGAAAGTCATGGGTTTGACTTCATCAGAATAGGGGATGGATCTGTTAAGAAGGTAGTAGGGTATGATGTCCTGGTATTTGGATGACATACACAGAATAGGAAGTAAAATTCCTATACTACGATCGGTTGTACTGTGGTTATCACACAGTTGTTTCTTCACAAAGGATATGGATATAATATCTGACATTCTGGTTTCTAGTTCTATGGTTTTAGATCTTGATTTGGGTAGTTTCCCAATGTGGGTACTTTGACAGTATTCTAATAGTATTTTAGAATAGATGACTCCTGGTATGGTGGTGTACCTGCAGGTGATGGAGTCACCCTCTCTAAAGATGTCTTAGAGACTAAAGGAGAGAGGGATGTGCATGATTGATTGCTTAGGCAATTGAGTCAATCATGAGATGCCAAGTACCACACCAGATGTAGTTTTTGCACTTGATACGATAAGTTTATATTAATCCAATCCTGAAGAAACATAAGGAAGCAATTTTAGAACATAATTGCTTGTTCTACGGATTTGATGACGACGGTCTCCTTCGGGAGACGGTTATCATTCCAGGCTTCCAAGGTGACATGGATGACAGAGTGATTGTCAGAGTTATAGTTTTCCCTCTGACGAGGGACAGTATTATGGACAGGTGGTCCAAGAGGATACTGTGGGAGGCATGGTGCTGGATACTGATTAGGTTCAGTTATCGATACAGTCTAAGAAGTTTGGATTTGGAGTTCATTAATGAACTAGGTCTCATCAAATATCCAGACATATTCTAAGACAGGTATTACTCGATTCGGGAGATGGCTTTCTCCGCGAACTTGAGATTTAGAGAGACATAGAAAAAACATCAGGGCGGATCCACTCACTGAGGCAATTTCTCGAACACAAGAGTTTTACAAACTAGCTTTGTGAAACTGATTAGTAGAGGAGTTGGATGTTCGGTATCACACGGGCTGTGAGTATGCGACATCGCAATAATTAGCCTTAAGTGCAAGTGGGAGATTGTTGGAGATGGTGCCCTCAAAGTCAATTATTGGATCGTAGGTACATGATTGCAATGATTGAGGCAGGACCTATACCGATATGACAGTCTTGCTCGAGATGATAGTATGCTATCCGATTTGTCTTTATCGTCGTATACATGCTTTAGTTCGCTATTGCATATTGATACAGCCCATAGGATTCTTGCTTGACTACCAGCAGTATGATGGCGATCATATACGTGGGAGCTGGGGTCTGTAAGCACATCCTTAAAGTGTCCCTAGTCGTGGGAGTTTCGAGACAGGGCATCGATACTCCAGAGTAGACTAGTGTATACAGTTGAGACCCCGACGAGGGGCGGTGGCCGGTCTCACAAGCCATTGGTGTCAGTTAGTTCACCTAAGATGTATACAGGTGCTCATTGGGTTATGAGTACACCGGACAGGACTCGCCGGGAACATGCTGGTTGGTATTATACATATCGTCAGATAGCAGTTCCCTGGTGATATGTGTACAGGTTAGTTCATCAACCTAAGGTCGTCATTTGTCTCGTGTGAGTTCCCACTGTGCTTTGATTTCTACCCTACCACGACTCAAAGGAGTCGTGCAAACAGGTCTTTTTTGGGTACAGTCCCGAGCCACATGGAGGCAAGTGAGCAGATCGGCAGGGGATTCGTTTCTCCCGGTATTGGGGATGAGATCGCGCTGTGTTTAGGAGAGCCATTACACAAAGCTCTCGGCCGAGGCAGGAGATTTACTGGTAAGTACTCCAGTAGTATCTTAGGGTGTTCTGGGCCACTCTCTGACACGACTTATATCGCTAATGGGGGTCTGACGTTACCAGCCCCTAGGCAGATATGCGATACTCATAGACGAACCGATCGGACTGTATGTATATTGTCACTGTTAGGCTCAGTAGGGTTTAGAGATGAGTTCGCTCGTCAGCTTCCCTTCCTATCAATACATAGGCAAACGTTACGTACAGCTCGTACCTCTGACGTGCTAGTGGTTATACCCAGTGCCAGTGTGTTGATGAGTCATTAGAGTCCCCCACAGACACTTTCCTAAGTTCGGGCGAAACGTTGTAGAGGCCGTATGGTTTTATGGCAAGGTTCGGAAAATGCACGTGCGTTTTCGCACGTGTCATTTTTCGGGCAAATAATACTGGTAGGCTTTGGTTTAAGCCGGAACCCGGTATTATACTGTGTAGATATAATATCTTTGTCTCGGTTGCATTTGTATTCGATCGTAATACAAATGCGGGTATGTTTATACTGTTACGGGGTTATCCTGAAATCCGTTTCGGGATCACTTTTGGAAGTTGCCAGTTTCCAGTTTTCTATCGGCCGTATTTAACATTCGGTTAAATACGGATTTATCTTTTCTTGAGATGAGTGTGGAAGCTTCTAGATGATGACTAGGATGGTGACTAGGATGGTGAGGTGGCTTAGTGCATTAATGGAGCATTTATGTGTTGATGACTTTGTGTTATGAATCATTGTTTCTTTAAATGAGTTCATACTAGGTGTATCATGACTCATTGTTTCATTCATGGTAATGGTCACCCCCTCTCCTACACTCACCTCCCTCATCTTCTATATATGGCCGGCCACTTCTTTGGGTGATGATTATGGTTGTTAGAAAAAAAGATATAGTTATTTGGTTCATGGAAATTAAGCATACTCATTTCACATTTCCACCCGATCCAAAAGGCAGCTTCATTAACTGTTCGTCCATAACTTTGGACGTAATGAGACAAAGTGTTCTACTCATTCTCTAAATCATCTTGGTCGGCTCTTTTAGCAAACTTGACGATCGAGTTTCCTCGGTTCAGAGGCGGGAGCCCGTTTAAAGATCCGTCGACGTGGTGCCACCTGGACGAGAAGACTAGAGATTCAGGAGATCGGAGCAGCCGCAACAAAGCGTAGGATGATGGTTGAAGACCGAAGGACTCGGATCGTTCGGTATAACTCTTCTATCCACTTTGTAGTTTGTTAGTTTAGCTTTAATGGCAGATCCGGGTTATAGTACGCGATAGCGCCAGTTGTAAAAAGTTTTTGTTCCGCATTTGGCGTCTGTTAAACGGCCGAGGCGCTACCGTGGACTTACAACTTTCACAGTCCAGGTACATAGAGACCGTACTAAAGAGATTTAATTTGGAAGATTCCAAGCGTGGTAACATACCCGCATTGCACGGAATCACCCTCTCCAAGAAAATATCTCCTAAGACTGACGAGGAGAGGGTTCGCATGAGCACTATAACCTACGCTTCGGCGGTAGGATCTATAATGTATGCGATACTATGTACAAGACCAGATGTAGCTTACGCGCTAAGCGTAGTGAGCCGATATCAGTCGGACCCAGGTGAGAACCACTGGACAGCAGTAAAGAACATTCTCAAGTACCTAAGAAGGACTAAGGAGATGTTCCTGGTTTACGGTAATGGAGACCTCAGGGTTAAGTCCTTTATCGACTCAAGCTTCTAGAGTGACAAGGATGACATCAAGTCTGTCTCGGGTTTTGTGTTTACCCTCAACGGAGGGGCGGTATGTTGGAAGAGTTCCAAACAGGATACCGTCGCAGACTCAACGATGGAGGATGAATACATTACTGCAAGCGATGCCGCAAAAGAGACGGTCTGGATGAAGAAGTTCATAGCTGAACTTCAGGTAGTTCCGTCCATTGTTGACCTAATACCGCTGTATTGCGATAACAATAGGGTTATAGCCTTAGCAATGGAACCACGGTCCCATCAGAAATCCAGGCACATCTTAAGGCGGTATCACCTGATCAGGGAGATCGTAGATCGCCAGGAGATCGAGGTCCGGAGAGTGGATACGAAAGACAACACGGCGGATCCATTTACGAAAGCCCTCCCTCAAGCACAGTTCGACCGACTTTTTGGGATGTTGGGTATGCGGTACGCCAGCAGCTGGCCTTAGAGCAGACGTTGGGTATTCGGTACGCCAATCACTGGCCTTTAGTGCAAGTGGGAGATTGTTGGATGTATATGCCCTAGAGGCCAGTATTGTATATGTATACATATGGATACTAGGGATATGTACGTACAGAACAATCTTGCTCAGTTTTATGGTATATTATTTGACTTGTCTTTATCAGGATATGTGTATTTATTTGTATTGTTGTTATATCTGGTTTGCACATATTGATAAAAACTCGATACGGTAGTATACTATTGTGGTTTGTCTTTATCTTAACATGGCATATGGCATACTCGTTATTACATATTGCGGTTACATGTTGATAAAGCCCCTAGGATCTTGCTTGACTACCTGCGTTGTGATGGCGATCATACTTGTGGGAGCAGGGTAGTCCAAAAGCACATCCTTAAATGGTCTCTAGTCGCGTGAGTATCGAGACTGGGCACTGATACTCCAGAGTAGACTGGTGTGTACGTTTCTAGCCCTGTCGGGGGATGGTTGGTCCCGCAGCCATTGGTCTGATGCACCTAAGATCGTATACAGGTGCTCACTGGGTGTGAGTACACTGGACGGACTCGCCGAGAACTTCCATGTGGTACTATACCTATCGTCAGATGGAACTTCTCAGGTGACATGTATACAGGTTAGCCTTTGGACCCGAGATCGGCATTTGTCTCGTGTGAGTTCCCACTGAACTTTGATCACTACCCTACCACGGCTCTACTGAGTCGTGCAAACAGGTTTTGGTTGGGTTCAGTCCCAAGCAACATGGAGGCAGTGAGCGATTGTCGGGGATTCGTCTCTCCCGGTATAGGGAGTCGATATCGCACTGTGGTTCGATTGGTCAGGACCATAAGACCTTGGCCAAGGCAGTTGGGATCTACTGATAGGCTGATCAGTAGTTTCCCGGATTGGTCCCGATCCACATCGGCATGACTTATCAGGTTATTAGGGTCTGACGTTCACCATCCCCTAGACCCGGTATGCGATACTCTTTGACGAAGAGACCGGACTATACGGATATTGTCACGGATAGGCTCAGTAGTAGATCCGGATGAGTTTGCTCATCGGCCTTCTTTTCGACAGGTACCTGGGTAGCCGTTACATACAGCTAGTGCCGCTGACGTGCTTGTGGTTAAACCCACTGCCAGAGTACTGTCGAGTTTTTAGAGTCCCACACAAAGGGTTTCCCTGATTCAGGCGAAATGATGTAGTAACCGTATAAGATACGTGCAGGGTCCGATCGATTGATGCACTTTGTACTCGAATTTTCGATCGGACAGTTGGTAATACTAGCCGGCTCGGGTTTTGAGCCGGATTATTAAATCAGGTATTGATTTAATAATTTACATATATGTATCTCGGTATATATATTCTAGTATTACGTTTTTCGTGTTATTCTATCTCTTTGGGCGTTCGGATTTTTATCTGATTGCCGGTATATATGTACAGTAGACGGAAATCCGTATTTATTACAGTTTTCCTTCTAGAAGGTGGACACCTCATTATGTATTTTCCTTTTATTTGATAATTGGAAATGAGGTGTAAAGTAAAAGGTATGGGAGAAATGGTGATGACCATGCTTTAATAATTCACAAATGAATTTATAATTCATTTGGAGTTACTATTAAAGCATGGTTGTTAATTGTTTATTGAAAGAATTCATACACAAAACCAAGGTGTGTGATTTTCTCTCACTTCGTGCTTCATTTTTCTTTGAGCTTTCATTTTCTCTTGAGTTCCTCCCTCCTCTTGCTTTCTTCCATCTTCATCTTCTTCCTCTTCACTAACATTCTCATGTGTTGAGAAACAAGTGAAGATGTTAGAAAAGAGATAGCAAACACTTAGACACCCTCCACTACATCCTAGATTACTTGGACTAGCATCCCAAGTTCTATAGTTGCTCTTTTGACACTTAGCAAAGAGCTAAAACCATGGATCACATCCCTCTGGTGGATCATCTACGACAAATGGAGGCCAAAGAACAAACTCGATCCCGGAGGACCGATGGAGCCGGAGATGGAAATCGATCAAGTTCAAGAAGGCCACAAGGAGCTAAGGATGAAGAACGAAGACCGAAGGACTTGGTTCATTTGGTAAGAATTCCTCATCATAGTAGATAGAACTCTTGTATCGCTAACTAGGTTTATGGTTAAAGATCCGGTTAGGGTTTAGTCTAGCGCTAAGTTTTCGTTCGTCTCAAAATTTTTGTTCCGCAATTGGTCATAGAAGTTGGCCGGGGCGCTAGGGTAACCCTTCACTCACTACCTCTACAGACTCCTCAGATGAAGACATCTAACCTGATTCAAAGAAAGAGACTCGCGGAGGAAAAATCAACAGAGGATCCGATCTAAAAAGTGAAGCGCCGGGCAATCTTCAACAAATGAAAAAGAATTAGAGCAAGGTGTCGGCCCTAAGATGGTCCCCTCCTATTTATACACCTCGAAAGAGAACATCATACGGCCCAGATATGTTCCCGCCAAAACGAAATGCCGCGCCCAAGCGGCAGTCGAAGCTCCACGTGGCGGTCAACCATTGGGGACGTCTTTTCGATTACAGAAGCCAGGGACAGCCTGTCTCGCCCGCCAACCGACGTCCGACACGTGGCCTGTATCCTAACCGGCGAATTGACTGAAACGGCGCTCCCTCTTTAAAGCGCAATCATTTCACTGATCCGCTGAAGCCATCGGAGATACGCGCAAAAATTTAGGCGCATGACGAGACGACACGTGGACCCAAAGATCGAAATGACGCAACCGCCAAACGCCATGTCGTTCCCGGGCGATCCACATTATGATTCTCAGCGCCAAACCGAGCAGAGGAAAAAACCGAGCAGGCCACTCTCGACCCGACCCATGAATAGATCGGACGAGAGTGGGAGGCTAATGATGATGCTCAAAAGTGGTATATCCTCATATTACGACACGTGGCGGATGACGTGTCTCCACGACTACGGAGGTGGAATAAATGAGTTGCATTAGGGACATTCCTCGGGACCTCGTCTCGAGGAAGTATCCGACCTTTCAAGAAGCCGCCCTGAGTACTTCCCACCTTCACCAAGCAAACTACCAACAGCTCGTCTCCGAGCTTCCTCGGTCTCCTTACTCGCCTCCGAGCCATCTGACAGGCCTAGCTTCCTGGACCTCCCGGCTCGTCTCCGAGCTCTTGACATGCCGAGCTTCTTCGGCCTCCCGGCCCGTCTCCGAGCTTCTGACATGCCGAGCTTCCTCGGCCTCCCGGCTCGTCTCCGAGCTTCTGACGGACCGAGCTTCCTCGGTTTCTCCCGATTAATCAAGAGCACGGGGCCCATGCACCTCCACAACGGCTCCGCGTATATCGCCAGGACGAGATATCCGCCTCCCCACGTTCCGCGTCCCACGCTAGCGTATCCCCTCATTAATGGGCGCATCCCGCCATTAAATGCGAGGATAACGCTAGGGCGTAACTGACGGCGATGAACTCGCGCATGCTCGCTCCACGCGACCGTTATATAAACCCCTCTCTCAGACGACTCAGATAACTTGAAATCACTCCAATACGCCGTTACTCTGCACCTATTCCTCGACACTAACTTGATCGTCGGAGGGTCCTAAGATGGTCGCTCACCCCGGGACTTCTTTTGCAAATAGCTCGGTATCCTCACCAACCCATTGAAATCCACACGTTCAACAACTCCCAAACCAAATTTCAACCGTTAAAGACCGTCATCACAGGATCGACGGTGGACAACATCTGAAGGAGATCACAGGCTCCATCAAGATGCCTCTTATTGGACATCTGACCAGACTTTCTCATGGATGAAACCAAAACCCGGTCTTTCATTCGATCTTGGAAGTTGTTGATCTGACCGCAAACGCGTCACTTTTGCTCTTTCATGATATGTCTAGATTTATTTTAGAGAAATATTGAAAATAATAATGATAAACTTATTTTCCTTTTTTAAATAATAATGAGCTTATTATGTTGCAAATGAATAATAGACTTTTATAACTTATAATGTGATTCTTGGTAAGTTGAAAAGTATGGTATCAAATTGACAAATACTCTAAGCTTGATAGATTTAGACTAACCCAAAATATTAAGGAAGATACTCAGTTATAAGGATATAATTAAAAATTAAATATGAATAAAGAAGCTCAAAAAAACCTTCTAGTTTGCCACTCAATTTTATTATTCTGCATGCTTAATTTCACTCTAATTTGTGCGCTAACAATATATTAAATTCCTTTCATAATTTTGCATCACATAGCAATACTATTTTATATTTTATAACTTAATGTTTATTGAACTTATAGCCACCACCCTGAAAATCAACAAAATCTAGCCTGCCTAAAAATTCAGGATTAGCAACCGTAGCTGCATCATATGCATGTTAACACAAAACATGATCGAACAAAAATATATTTTCAGTGAGCAGAAGAAATCAACCATACTAAATATACTCCTTATTGAAAGCCTATTAGACTTATAAAGTATCATAATAGCTTAAATCATCAAAACTCCATTATAAAAAGAAAATAAATACCATAGATCACAGAAACAACATTTTAAACAAACACACCACCTAAAAGAGAATCATTTTCACCAAACAAAAGTGACACAAAAACTCTACCGTCTTAAGCTTCTACCCTCTCAAAATCTTCGAGTATGAGCGGCTTGGAAGCAGCGGGCTTGGAAAGGATGTTGGTGTACTCCTGGAATGGAGACTTGTGGAATCGGGTCTCAGTCCAAAAGTCGGGTGTCAAGAACCCATACGTTTTCATCAAGCAATCAAATGTAGCCTGCACAAAAATTTAAAAATGTAATAGGGAAATTTATGAAAGGCAACTGAGTTTGGTAGTTATTGCACTAGCTGCATTATAAAAAAAGCTGGTTCTTAGCAAGAAACCAAGATCAGAACCTAACTGATTTGGAGGGCCATGAGAATCGTTGTCTAAGTTATAACTAAGAAAATGAATTTATGGGAAATGGCAAGGCAAGAGATTGCAGCGAGAGTATTTGGTGATGATGGGAGTAAATGAAGTGTAAATACCATTTCCTATATCTTCATCCTTGTTATGGTTAATATTTGGGAGAGTGGCCAAGCTTATGTTATTACATGCATAGGATAATTAAAAATTAGACATGAATGAAACAGAGAGCCGTTGCCAAAAAACCATGAACATGAGTTACTGACTGTTGCAATAAGAGAAACCTTAAAGTTGACTGCCGTCATGTCCTAAAAATGTTAAAAGGAATTCTCCAAACTCATTTGCAACTTCAAACAGGACTTCATAAATTGCAGTGATGAGTGAAACACTGTATCCTTCTAAAATAAAATGAGATAGCTAGACAGGAATTTTATTTTCTTAAAGCCTTAATTGTATCACACCTAACATAAACCTAATAGCCGTTTAATCAAATAAAAACCAGACCGTATCGAGCCAAGACTCGGCTTATGCTTATGTTGATTTCACGACTATTCATGTGCAAGATATTGGTTTATAAAAATTTGTATAAATTAGTAGAAATACATTGAACTTAAACTAATAACAAGGAAACAGACAAAAGGAAATGGGGGGGAAGGGGGAAGGGGGAGGGGGTAGATTAATTAAATGATTCAGCGGTAAAACAAATAGAATATAAAAAAGAATATTACTCATTCTAACAATAAGCAAAACAATGTTATTAACAGAGTAACATCATTGTTGCCGTGATGAATAATGACGAAAGAAACCAAAAGAAGAAATAGAACTGCACTCTCATTACTTATACCAATTTCGCTGAGAAGGTCCAATTCCTCAAATTTGTCAGGCAGAGAACAACTTTACTTTTGTTGGATAAGTTGATAATAACTCTCACTCCTCTACCAATAACAGAGAGCAGCTCAGTTAAAACATGAAGGCGCCAGCCTCGAATATAATAACTTTGCACTCTTATTTCTCTCGCTCAAATTTAAATCACACTACAAATTATATAAATTATTCAATAAATGAATTTTAAAAAACTCGTTTAAAAGTTTAGAAGTGCAAAGTATATTAAGAAAACAATATCGAGCTTAGACAAGAAGCTCCATATTAACAATCCAAGCTCCTTGTAACAATAGAATTTCTTTGACATATCTTTAGGTTAGCATACCAAATGATAAATTAAATTTAATAAACAGTCATAATTGGATGCAGTGTCTCTCAAAGATCAGACACATTTAGTTACACATCTTGATACCAAACCAAGATGAGATACTTAATGAAACATCTTTCTTCTACGCAGAGATTGAGCCTTTTTGGCATTATTATTAATATAAAAGGTGATAAAAACAGTGACAAAGAAACACAACATACCAAATGTTTCCCGTGTCTGAAAACCTAATAACGCCATCAAGAAACAATCCTTCATTCCAACTTTTTGGAGGTGGCTACATGAATTCTATTCCCATTCAGTCCTGATTAAGATTAGTAGCAACACCCACATCTTTCATTACACCATCAATCCACCATTAGTTTCAAATTCCCAAGCAGCTTATTCAATTATGATTCTATCAATCATTTCATTGCCATTTATGACATTTCAAGGTGTTCCACTCAACCTCACTAAGTTGCCACTCATCCATCTCAAATCTCAAAGCTACCAGTTTACAGAGACCATTCTATGGGGCATGTTTCATATTGGCTCAAAACTGAGATGCCTAAATCCCTTCGATAAATTTCACTTCATACTTACGAGTAAATCCAAACGGTAAACCCAATAAATTATAAGCAAAACTTACAAAGCATAAATATTAGATATCAAATGAAGATAAAGACCGCACCTTGACGAAATTTCCAAGGGTCTTGGTGGAACCCGCGAGCTCATGAACAAATCATCGATCCCCGCAAACTGCAGCACCTTCTTGGGCACCCTCGCGGCCACTATCCCGGCACGTCTCGGCACGGGCACCATCCTCACCATCACAGACCCGCATTTGCCCGTAAAATTACAAGGCACCGTATGGACCGCCCCGATCTTGTTCCCCCAGTAGCCTCTCCTCACCGGCACCACCGAGAGCTTCGCCAATATGATCGACCCCCGGATCGCCGTCGCCGCCGCCTTGGAGCACTTCACCCCCAATCCGATGTGGCCGTTGTTGTCGCCGCCGACGACGACGACGAAAGCCTTAAACCTCGTCCTCTGACCTGCGCGGGTCTGCTGCAGGACCGGCATGATCTTCATGACCTCGTCCTTGAGGCCGGGGCAGAGGAGGTCGATTATCTAGTACTCCTTCACGGCGAGCGAGTGGAGGTAGATCTGACTTCATCTTTCCGTCCTTCACGAGGCGCCCGAGCTTCGTCACTGGGACCCACTCCTCCTTGCCCGCGGTCACCTCGGCCGCGGCCGAAGCCCCGGCCGAACCCTCCGCGGTCGCCGCCTCCTCGTTCCGCCATGGTGTGTGTGGAGAATTAGGGATAGTGATGATGCTCATAAATGGGAGCTCCCTAGATCATGAAATGTGGCAAAAGACGTGTCCCGATTCACACGGAAACATAGCAGGGACTACACATTGGAAGCATCCCCTAGGCTATTGTCCGGCTGCATGGACCCGACCTCCGAAAATTCCCTGAACATTCCTATGCTCGCCAAGTAAACGGACATTGGCTCCCCGCCAAGCCCTCCTACACGCCGAGCTTCTCGGCCCTTCGCCTCCGAGCTAGACTTCCTCGGTTCTATCGAGCGACCTAAAACGCAAATCACCGGCATCTCCGCCACGGCTCCGCGAATCTCGCCAGACGCGAGATATCCGCCGCCCCACGATCCCGTGTTTCACGCCGTCGCATCCCCCATTAACGAGCGTATCTCGTCATTAATGAGGGATCCCACCATTCTCGCAGGCGTAACGCCAGGGGCGTAACGGCCGGCGAGAATCTCACGGCCGCTAGCCCATGGCACGCCGTATATGGGAAGTTCGAAAATTCCACTCATCGAAAGTTGATCTTCCGATCTCGAGCTGATGGCGAGTGAACATCGCGACGATCCCAGCACAAGCCGCTGTCCTCCCCACAACGGAGCCGCGGACGGATCCTCTCCTCCCCCTAACGTCGTTCACGCCCTGTCTGCACGGATCGACAGGCTCACGTCCATCGTGGATACCCTTGTCCGTGTCCAAACAGCTGGACAAGCCCCCCAGTTCATCGTTCCCCCACCTCGAGGCCGTGACCTCCGCAGAGGAGGAGATGACATTACCCACGCTGGCACGAATGAACAGCGTCTCACTATTTCCGGCGGCCACAGATCCCCCATGGCGACCAATTCACTGACCCGCTGGACACCTCACAGCTCCACGCCGAGGTCTCATCAAAGAGCCCCGCCCCGAGGCCCATCGCGCTTTTGTCCCTCCTGAGGAGGTGTCGGTCAACTCGCCTGCTCCTAAGCATGGCCGGCACCCTCTCCCTCGACAGGGTCGCGCGGACGGCACTCACCACGATGGCTCGAGGACGACCTCGCTAGGGAACTGAGGAACCTCATAGAACAGAACCAGAACCGCAGCCAGGCGCAGGCCGCCAGCGGGAAGGGTCATAACTCCGAGTGCGCCGAATCCTCGGAATACCACGACCGTCTCGATGCCCTCAAAAAGAAGATCGAAGGTATACATCGGGAGAGACGTCCTTCAAGGGAGGGGGCCAGGTATGCCATCGACTCGCTTACGAAGCCCTTCGCTGAAGAATTGCTCGTTGTCCGCGTCTCCTCCAGAAACAAGCCTCCAAAGGTAGCCCTCTTCGACAGAAAGTCTGACCCGAAAGACCGTCTAGACGCGTTCACGGTGAGGATGAGCTTTCAGGACAACTCTGATGCCGCCTAATGCCGAGCGTTCCCCGCCACTCTCATCTGCACCGGACGAAATTGGTTCCGAGAACTCACGCCACGCCCATCTCTACCTTCGATGAGCTGGCCGCCCAGTTCCTTGGGCATTTCGTCGGGAACAGACGGCAGAAGCGGACCGTCGACTACCTCTTCACTATAAAGAGCGGGGACAAAGAATTCTTCAAAGGATGTGTCACCCGCTTCTACAACGCTCTCCTTGAGGTCCTAAAACACCAGGACGAAACTGTCATCACGACCCTTAGGTCGGGTCTTAGGCATAAAGAGTGGCTCCGTTCCTTTGCATTAGCACAGCCTAAGACCATGGCCGAGGTCAAAGCCTGGACCGAGCGAGAAATCCAGCTCGTGTCCGAGGTAAATGCGAACCTACCCCGGAGCGACCAGGCCGATCAAAAGAAGAGGGGTAGAGAAGAGAAGAAGGTTGACCGGCCAAAGCCATACTCCCTGAAGTTCCAGGAGTATACTCCGCTCAATATCTCCCAGACTGAGCTGTTGGAGGAGGAAAAGGGCGAGCGATTTTTTAAGCTCCCTCCGGTAACCAATAGGGCGGCCAAACGGACACGAGGCCCTTACTGCGTCTTCCATAAGTCGCAGGGACACCCCACCAAGAACTGCAAACAGCTCCGCGACTACATCGAGGAGTTGATTCGCTCGAGGCACCTGGCAAAGTACTTGCGAGAAAAATGACAAACAGACCTAGAGCAAGAGAACCATCCCCCTCCCGGCGAGTTGACGATCGGCCAAATCATGGTCGTATCAACGGGGAGTGCGCCTGGAGCCGGCGAGATTCGACGCCTCCTGCCGGTCGAGGAGACTAGCAGCCAGCCCCGGAAGAAGAGCAAAGCACCCGAGCCCTCACCTTCACCGACGAGGACCTCCACGGGATCTCCTTGCCTCACAACGACCCCCTGGTGATTACAGCACGGGTCCACCTCTACGAGGTTCAAAGGATACTGGTCGACTCGGGAAACTCGGCAGACATCCTTTTCTACGACTGCTTTTTACATATGGGGCTCCGACCGTCGGACCTGAAGCTGACCGCCCACATTCTGTCGGGGTTTACTAACCACTCCATCCCGGCAGAAGGAGTGGTCACCCTCCTACTTAACATCGAGGAGGCAGGCCGTACGCGAATCGTACCAGTGAAGTTCATCGTCGCTAGAATTCCATCGACCTATAATATCCTCCTGGGACGCCCGACGCTAAACTCCCTTCGGGCCCAGATCTCGACCTACCATCTCGCGATCAAGTTTCCACTCGATCAAGGCAGAATAGGTCGGGCCTACGGGAACCAGCAAACCGCAAAGATTTGCTTCACAGCGACATCTACGTCCGAGGAACGAAGCGACGACCTTGAAAGCACGGGTGATTTCCAGGGGTTCTTAGATACTCAGGGCGAACAAAAAGAAATCCGATGGGCCCCGGTGGAGCCGCTAACAGAGGTCCCCCTCGTCGAAGGGGACAATGAACGAACCGTCCAAATCGGGTCACTCTTAACATGGGCCCGACGCGACGACTTGATTCACTTCCTCAGAGAGAACTCGGACGTGTTCGTTTGGGCGCCCGCCGACATTCCTGGGATCGACCCCAAATTAATATCACATAAGCTCGGAGTCGACCCGACGGTCCGACCCGTCGGGAAGAAGAAACGAAGTTTCGCTCCGATCAAACAAAAGACGATCGAGGAAGAAGTTAACAGATTGCTTGCAGCCAACTTCATTTGAAACATAGCATACTCAGAATGGCTGGCGAATGTGGTAATGGTTAAAAAAGCAAGCGGAAAGTGACGCATGTGCGTCGACTTCACAGATCTCAACAAGGCATGCCCGAAAGACAACTATCCCTTCCCTCGGATAGATCAGCTCGTCGACAGTTCGGCAGGCCACGAATTACTCAGCTTCATGAATGCTTTCTCCGGCTACAACCAGATCCATATGAACCCGGCAGACGAAGATCTTACCGCATTCACAACGGACCGGGGGTATACTGCTATAAAATGATGCCCTTCGGCCTCAAAAACGCTGGAGCTACGTACCAACGCTTGGTCAACAGGATGTTCAAAGCACAGATTGGGAGGAACATGGAGGTTTACGTCGACGACATGCTCGTTAAGTCGACCTCGTCAGATGAGCACGCCAAAGATCTTGGCGAGACTTTCGACATCCTCCGCAAATACAAATGAAGCCGAATCCCGCCAAGTGCGCATTCGGGGTCACTAGTGGAAAATTCCTCGGGTTCATGATTACCCACCGAGGAATCGAAACTATCCCGGAAAAAATCAGCGCCATCCTCAACATGGCCGCGCCAAAGAGCAACATTGAAATCATGCGACTCACGAGAAGAGTGGCCGCTCTGAGTCGCTTCATGGCAAGATCCGGAGAAAAGTGCCTCCCATTCTTCAAGGCCCTGAGAAAGATCCCAAGGTTTGAATGGTCGAAAGAGTGTCAGGTCGCTTTCGAGCAACTGAAAGTGCACCTGGAAACTCCCCCACTGCTCCCCGACCGATTGAAGGAGACGAGCTATCGCTGTATTTAGCGGTGTCTGATCAGGCAGCCGACTCGGTGCTTGTCCGAGAAGTCGAAAGAGTCCAGAAGCCGATCTACTACGTAAGTCACGTCTTTAAGAACGCGGAAACAAGGTACCCGGCCATAGAAAAGATTTTCTTGGCGCTTATCGTGGCCTTAAGAAAACTACGACACTACTTCCAGGCACACACTATCCTTGTACTCACCGAGCGTCCCTTAGGGGCTATTCTCACCTCCCCTGAGTCATCTAGTCGCTTGGAAAAATGGAGGTAAGAGTTATCAAGTACCGCCCAAGGCAGGCTATCAAGGCACAAGTCCTGGCCAACTTTATCATCGAATGCACTATCCCCAACAAAAGGGCAGTGTCGGCGCCGGCCCCCGGGTCTCAACCCTCGATTGAGGAGAGGCCCGACTCTGTCCCCGATTGGGTCCTTTACGTCGATAGGTCATCTACCGAGGACGGGAGCGGTGCCGGCCTCATCATTCGAGGACCGAACGAGGCAGAGATGGAGTATTCTTTGAAGCTCGGATTCAAAGCCTCAAACAACGCCGCGGAGTATGAGGCCTGCTGGCTGGACTACGAAACGCCTTCGGAGTGAGGCTGTAAACGGTCCGAATCCGAAGTGACTCCGCCCTGGTCGTAAGCCAGCTGACTGGCCGTTTCCGGGCACGGGAGCCTCTGATGGTGAAATATTTAGCCGAGGTAAGAGGGCTACGAAAAGACTTCGACGAAGTTCAAGTGGAGCAGATCCCCCGGCACCTAAACGCCCAGGTCGATGCTCTGAGCAAGCTAGGTTCCTCCTATACGGTCAACAACAAGAGAAATATCCTTTTCGAGTCTTGCCACGGCCCAGCATGGAAAACAGAGCGACAACACTTCAAGTTTACGCTGCCCGGAAAAAAGACCGGGATTGGAGGAAGCCCCTCTTAGAATTCCAGAAGGAGGGTATGCTTCCAGAAGATCGAGAGGAAGCCCGCCGACTCCAAGCCAAAGCCCGCCATTTCGTTTAGAGCAGTGGAAACCTCTATAAGAAATCCTTCACTCAACCTCTACTTCAGTGCGTCGACCCCTACGAGGCCGACTACGTCCTCCGTAAGGTTCATGAAGGGGTCGACGGAGCACATCAAGAGGCCCACACTTTAGTCCAGAAGACGCTACTCTAAGGATACTATTGGCCGACCATCCATCAGGATGCTCAGAAGCTTGTCAGAAGGTGCAGAAGCTGCCAACTCCATGGACGCGTATCCCGTCTTTCGGCTACCGAGCCAACGGCCCTGACCTCCCCATGGTCGTTTGTCCAGTGGGGAATGGAAATGGTAGGCCAAGTCCCTACTAGTACGGGCGGGCACAGATACATCATCGTCACGGTGGACTACTTTACGAAGTGGATCGAGGCCGTCCCATCAGAAAACCGGACGCCACCACGACCATCAAATTCCTGCAAAACAATATAATATCCCAGTTCGGAATCCCGAGGTGTATAATTACCGACCACGGGACGAACTTCGAAAATGACAAAGTCAAAGGGTTCTGCAGCGAATACCATATACTGATGAAGTTTGCCGCGGTCGTGCATCCTTAATGCAACGGGCAGGCCGAGGTTGCTAACCGGGATGTCATCCGAGGTCTTCGAACTCGTCTGGAAGGAAGACAGGGCAGTTGGGTCAACAAACTGCCTCGGGTCCTATAGGCCCTACGCACATCGAAGAAGACCTCCAGTGGAGAGACCCGCTTCAGCTTCTGCTACGGCACCGAGGTGATGGTCCCAACAGAGGTCAGACTGCTCAGTTACAGAGTCGAGCACTTCGACGACGACGCTAATACCTTGGCGCTCCGAACTAATTTGGACATCTTGCTGGAGAAGCGGGACCGGGCGGAGATCAAAGCCGCCGCATACCAACAGCAAACTGCTCACTACTATAACGCCCGAGTCTAGTATCGCACCTTTAAGACTGGGGGTCTGGTCTTAAGGCGAAACGAGTTCGTAGACCAAAGCAAGTTGCACAAGTTTTCCCTGAAGTGGGACGGCCCATTCCTCGTCTCCGAAGTATTGCCCGACGGGGCCTATCGCTTGCAAGATGCGGCGGGTCGCAAATTTCCACGGCTTTACTACGCCGAGAAGCTCAAGTTGTACAAGTGAATTTGAAAATTGTATCTATGAATATATGTTTCTTCTTTGCCAAAGCGATGTAAAATTTTTTTTAAGTCTTTTGAATTAGAAGAAACTCCTCCTATGTCGGTTCAAAGGTCACTGGTTCCGTTTCGTGAAAATACTCAAACGCACCAAGAAAACAAAAAGGAAACAATAGTACATCGTAAAAAGAGAATTTTATTTATCAAATGTATTGTGGGTTCCTCAGCCTTACATGAAAATTAAAATTACAACAGAAGGGGTACGAGGTCGAGAAAGCACTGCTGGTGGTACTCCGCGGAGATCTCCGCCAGCCAAGCCCTGGCCCCTTCAGCTCGCTCCCTCTGATGCTGCCCACGTACCCGGGACGCCACGGAAGCACCGGAACTTCCATCCAACGGGCAAGAGTCCGCGATCTGCCTCTTTTGGAAACACTCCAAAAGAAGGGACAACGACCGATCATGCCTGTTCTTCGAGATAAGGCCGAGGACACAGAGTGTGTGCAGCTTATCGAGCGCCTTATCCTGCAGTTCCTCGGAGAGGGGATTGTACAGCCCCGGGGATCTCCTCCAAATTGCATACATCAGCAATTGGAAGAGGGACGACCGACGAGGAAGTAGACGGCCGAAATGGTCCTCGATGCGCTGGACCACACCCCGGTACGTCTCCTCGAAGAGGGACTGGTTGTACAAGTAGACGTTATCGGAAGTGACGATCTCTTCAATAGTGTAGATGCGCCCGGCCATCTTAGAAAAGCAATGCTGAAAGAAACCCATCTCCATCTATATTTATAGCCTCAACAGAATCCCCTAAGGGCCGAAATTTGCGCGCGCATGGGCACGAATCCTGGGATATTTTCAATTTTTCTAATACAGGACTGCCACGTGGCGAGCATCCCGTGCCTCACGGCCGACCGAAGTCTGAACGACTCGGATCTTGGAACGCCTCGCCTATGCGTTCCAGCAACGTGTCGCCCGCGACGGTCACTCTTCCAGATTTTCACACGTCGGGGGAGGTCGGGCGACGTCTCGGAAAACCGAGCAGCTTCCCTGCTCGGTCAATCCATGGCTGGTAGTTTACTACCCACGGACGCCAAGGATCAAAAGCCCTCATCAAGAAGCCACCGAGCAGCTTCCCTGCTCGGTCTATCCATGGCTGGTAGTTTACTACCCATCGACGCCAAGGATCAAAAGCCATCATCAAAAAGCCACCGAGCAGCTTCCCTGTCCGGTCTATCCATGGCTGGTAGTTTACTACTCGGCCAAGGATCGAAAGCCCTCCTCAAGAGGCCACCGAGCAGCTTCTCTGCTCGGTCCATCCTTAGTGGGTAACTTCTTACCCATCTACTCTAAGGATCAAAGCCCTCCTCAAGAGGCCACCAAGCAGCTTCCTTTCTCGGTCCATCCATGGCTGGTAGTTTACTACCCACCGACGCCAAGGATCGAAAGCCCCCATCAAGAGGCCACCGAGCAACTTCCCTGCTCGGTCCATCCTTAGTGGGTAACTTCTTACCCGTCTACTCTAAGGATCAAAGCCCTCCTCAAGAGGCCACCGAGCAGCTTCCCCGCTCGGTCCATCTCTGGCTGGTAGTTTACTACCCACCGACGCCAAAGATCAAGCCCTCACCAAAAGGCCACCGAGCAGCTTCCCTGCACGGCCAATCCTTGGCGGGCAACTTCCTGCCCATCGGTACTAAAGATCAGAAGCCCTCAACCTTGGCAAACGCCGACCAATCCAAACTAGGCTCTTATCTAACTCATTCTAAGAGAAGTGGTTGCCGGTCCAACTCAAAGGAATGGGCAAATCTATACCTTTCTACTCGAAGGAGCCAGCCGACGTACCTTAAGTGAGCGATCGCCTCCTCGACTTCGGGGCCATAGGGACGCCGGCCTTACACCGCCCTTTGTACACTTGACAAATAATTGAATTTCACTCGACGCGCGATCGCCAACTAAAGGACCGTCACCGATCTGCGATCGGACTCATCAGGTGAGGAAAACGCTAACAAGCTCACACAAGAAAACATTGCCACGCAAAAATTTGCAAAACGGCTTTATTCACAAATTGGGAGTCTTTACAAAGGTATTATAGGCTCCTCAGCCTTACAAAATTGCCCGAAGGCTTACAAGATTCCAAAACAAAAAAATAAATAAAAGAAGGCAGAAAGGCTCAGACCTCAGGACCGGGGAAGACCTCGATTTGCTCCGTGCCAGCATCGGTAGCCGGGGTGGTGGCTTTAGGGTCGGCGCCTCCACCAGGAGCTTCGGCACTGAGAGCCGGGATGATCGCCTTATCCCTAACACTCCCACCGGGAGCCTCTCCCCTGGCGGCACTTCCGGCGGCATCCCCCAGCCTCTCATTCTCGAGGGGGTACTCGAGCCGGAGCCCGCCGTCGGCAAACTCCGGTATCAACGTCTTGACGGCATTGAGAGCCTGATGCCAGACGTGGGCCGAGGCGTCGGCAAGGTCGGTATAGAATTGATCCGGTGTCTTGTACCTCTCCACCGTCTTTACGGCTCGGAGGTCGGCGAGCTTCATCCCTTTCTTCGTTGCCTCGTTTTCCCTTTTAAGGGCGTCCCGCGTCTTCTTCATCGTGGCGTTGAGCACCCTGACCTCTTCCAACTTATCCTCGATGACCATGTTGGACTCCTTCAAAATTCAGATTGACTCCCTGCATTTGGAGTTCACCCCCTCCTCGGCGGCCACCCGATTTTCCAGGGCGGCGATCTTCTCCTTCGCCTGGCGCAGCTCCCGGCACAGGCCCTCCTCCCGCGAAGAAGACTCGCCAGCCATCAGCATCACCGAGATAATTTCCTCGTGCTCCATGTTGGCAATGAGGGCACAGTGCTGGAGGACCTGAGGAAGATGAAAGAGGAGGTTAGAAAAAATATCCAAAGCAAGAACCTAAACGGAAAGCGAATACTGACTTGAACAGCCTCCTAAGCAATGGCAGCGACTTGGGCCTTGAAGGTCCCCCGAGGAATTTTGCCTCCGGCTGATCGTTCCATCTCCGAGAGCAAGCTGTTGGCGACAGAAAGCCCCGAAGGCACTTCGAAACAAATTTCCCCCTCCTGCACGAAGATCGGGAAGAACGTTGATCGAGATACCGTCCTCTTGTACCCCTTGAAGGGAACTTCGGGGAGGTCAGCCTCGTCCTCCACCTCCAAAACCCGGGGCTCCGGCTCCCGAGCATGCTTACGGCTCTCCCCGCGGCTGGTCTCCGAAGCCCGGGGCATGGTGGAATGCCTAGCCGAGGCGGCCGCCGGTGGGACCGGGTTCGTAGCGGGGCGGGACGGGTCGGCGCCCCCAACCTTCCTCCCCTTCTTTTCGGCCATGGCAGCCAGGAATTTGGATCGGTCCATCAGTTCTGCAAAAAAGGAAAATACACAAAGGGAGTTAGTGACGTCAGAAAGAACGGGAGAAAATATGCAAGTTTAGACAAGTCGCCTAGGCTCCTAACTTACCCATAAATCGAGCGGGACTGAGCCCGGTCCAACTGAGGGCCTGCTCGGAAAGCAAAACATCGGCCCGTTGGATAAGCTCCCACGCCGACACCGCCCTCGCTTCGGGAGAGAACGACCGCTTCACCCGCGGGCAGTCGGCTCTGAGCCACTGTACAGGCACAGGCCAATCCTCACCCTCGGATGGCCTGACAAATATGAACTTCTCCTTCCATTCATGGATGGAAGGAACTGCTACGACCCCCGACCCGACCGTCCCTCCCTTGTGTTTTCTAAAGGAAACATACACCCAGCTCGGCTCGTCCTTATGGGTGCCGGGATGATTTTTATAGCAACGGGAGGAAAGGAGAAGGGTCAAGTTGAAGGGGATTTCTTCGAGTCTCAACCGGACCAGGAACCCGAGGAGAATTCTCAACGAGTTCGGCACTAACTGGCCCGGAGCTAGTTGAAAACAATGCAGCGCCCCGCATACCTAGGGAGAGAAGGACAGACACATTCCAGCCCAAAAGGCATCTAGGTACAAGACGATCTCCTTACCCTGCACCTGGTCCGCCCTCCCTCCCTCCCTAGCCAAGCGAAGAAAATAGCTAGGGGGAATGTGGAAGCGAGCCCGGATTGTGGTGAGCTCGTCCACATTCCTCAAGAGGAAGAGCGCATCGCGAGCATTCCCGATGCGCTCTTTGGGGACCCTCCCCGTCGTATAACCACGGGAAGCACAAGTAACCCTAACTCTACGGGGGAAATCCGACTCGGAGGGAGCAGAGGAAGAAACAGCGGGAGACTCCCTAGACTCTAACCTAACTATCTCAACAGACTCTTCAAAAGAAGACATCTAAGCTGAGTCAAAGAAGTCCTCCGAGGAAAGAGCACGAGAGATCCAACCTAAAGGAAAGAGCGCCGAGCTAACTCTCGCAGCGATGGAGAAATAATAGCGAAGTGTGGACCCTGGGGGATCCCACCACAATTTATAGCGTATCGGCAAACACATCCAACGGCTCTGATCGTTTCCTGCCAAAACAACGCTTCGCACTCGACAGCCATCGGCGTTCCACGTGTCGCACGACCATTGAATGCGCCCCTTCAAGCACAGAGGACAGTGGCGACCCGTCACGTCGGCCAACCGCCGTCGGACACGTGGCCTGACGCCTCAACGAACATACGATCGAATCGACTCTCTCTCTTTAATGCATGATCTCCTCTATGATCCGCTGACGTCATCAAAAGATACGCCTAACTGCCTCAGTAGTCCGCGCCAACGAGGTCTTCAACTACGAACTGAGCCCGGGTGACCGATCGGACCGCTCTCTACCCGACCCATAAATAGATCGGGACGAGAGTAGGAGGCTAATGATGATGCTCATAAGTGGGAGCTCCCCAGATCATGACACATGGCAGAAGACGTGTTCCGATGCACACGGAAACAGGACAAGGACTACACATTGGAAGCGTCCTCCGGGCTATTGTCCGGCTGCCTGGACCTGACCTCTGAGGATTCCCTGAACATTCCTGTGCTCGCCAGGTAAACGGCCATTGGCTTCCCTTCGAGCCCTCCTACACACCGAGCTTCTCGGCCCTTCGCCTCCGAGCTATTCCAGAGCTGAACCAGCTCGGCCTCCCGCCCTTTTTTAGGCCTCTCGCCCAACTAGGCTTCCTCGGTTCTATCGAGCAACCTAGAACGCAGGTCATCGGCGTCTCCGCCACGGCTCCGTGAATCTCGCCAGACGCGAGATATCCGCCGCCCCACGATCCTACGTTCCACGTCGTCGCATCCCTCCATTAACTAGCGTATCTCGTCATTAATGAGGGATCCCGCCATTCTCGCGGGCGTAACGGCCGGCGAGAATCTCGCGCCCGCTAGGCCATGGCTGCCGCTATATAAACCCCTCTCTCAGACAACTCAGGTAATGCAATTCTTATCCAATAGGCTGCTACTCTGCCCAAATATCTCGACTAACTTGATCATCGGAGGGTCCACGGTGGTACAACCACCCCGGGACTTCTTTGCAGATAGCTCGGCTTCACACCAAACCAAACCCATTGAGATCCACACGTCCTTAGGAGACAATCCTCAAACCCAATCTCAGCCGTTCGCCAACGCTGTCGGCAGATCGTCAGAAGACAACATCTGAAGGAGATCCAGAGCTCCATCAGTTAGGGATTTTGGAGGGAGGGAGAGATGAGAGGCGGAGCGAGATGAAGGGGGAGAAAAATGAGAGTTTTAATTTATAGTGGAAATGGACCTAGGGTTTCTTCTTCTTTTGGTATGGGGCCTATGGGCTGGGACTCCACTGAAGTTTAAAGCCTGGCTTGATCAAAACGGTGTTAAGTTGATGCATAGCTTGGCATCCCATCACTGATAATCTTGCCGTTTCTCATTTTCAAAGTATAATTTGTTGGGTTTCAGATTTGAATTTCAGCTGGAAGTGATAAAAGCAAAGCAATTGCATGTAAAAAATAAAAGAGATTAGAAGAAAGCTCAGAGGCTGAAGAAAGGAAGACGGAATCAATTCAAGAGCCGAATTGAGAGAGAAGAGAGATGAACTTCCTTAAGGAAGAAGAAAGAGGTTGAAGGGCCTCTCCCTTTAACAAATCTCACTCAAATTTCAAATCTGATTTCTCTCTAAACTCATTCAATCTTCACTTATTTATACATTTCAACAATTAAAAATGCAGGAATTAACAGCTAATTTGTACTCCTCTTGGCCTATAGGAGTTGGCCACGTTGCATTCGGTTGAGATGATTTCATCGAGTGGCCTCGAGGCCTCCAGGGGACCCACCATTATGTTGGAGCTCCAGCTGCTCTTTTCCCTTCTTTGAATTCCAGTTTTTCCCACCTTCCTTGGACCCCCTCGCAGGTGTTTGTGAAAATGCCCCACAGGCTTCAGGCATCAGTTCAGCACTTTCCATGTGAGGTGAGCTTGGCTTTCCCTTTACATGTGTATCAACTCGTCCCTCCATAAAATCGACCTCGTCCTCGAGATCGAGCAATGGTACATATGACCAAGAGCGGCATGTTTGAACAGGTTCTAGTGATATTGAGCATGGAGTGCATCTTGTTGTCTCCTCTATCATTTCATCTTGGTGCGTACAACTTGGTTTTCGGCTAAAAATAGACCTTATCTCATGATCGTAGTATGAGAAAAGGCCCATTAAGTACCAAAATATTTCCTTAAATATTTTCAACTTGTTCCAAAATTGGTCTGAAGATAACAACTTTCCCATGTCTAACTCGTGTTCCATTCGAATGACAAATCTCCTTGTTAATAAATATTTTCTCCAAATATTCTTGTCCCGAAAGATAACAACCAACTCTGCTTCATACAAAAATTTTACTCTTTTCTCGGTAACAGCATGTTGGGTTTCGGTGTCCATGCCGTGGAAACCGCGGACAAGATGGAAGCGAAAACAAAAATTTAGCAAACACCGAACACCCGTAAAACACAGGATTCGATCCATAGACCTAAACTAACTATCTAAGAATGCAAGGGTTGAGAAACTACAACTTTTGTCGCGTATCCACCCAATCGTGGAAGACCCCTCCAAGCTCGTAGCCGTCGGAATCGCGCTTGAAGATCGACCACCCTATCTGAAAACGTTTCACCCGAGGGAAACCTAAGTAGGCTCTAACCGATGATCCAAACTTGCTAGGTGTGGATAGTCGGTGATGTAGGAATTTTTCACTAAAAATTTCTCTCATGAACCATGCTAAAAAAAGAGCAAGAAGAAGAAAAAGAAGATGAGAAGATGAAACCATGAAGCATGAAACTCAAGTGAAAAAACATCAAGTGTTGAAAATGGGGATGGCTTGCCTTATTACAATCATGGTGCAATAGTGCACACAAATGATTTTATCATTTTAAATTCTCCAAGTCATACCTCTTTACATGCATGCACCATGCTTCATAACTCCTCACATTACACCAGATTTTCTTATTTAATTTTCTAAAAAGAAAATCAAATATGAGGTGTCCTTCTAAAAGCATTCTCGTATAAATACGGAATACTTCACTCGGTATATGTATCGCTACACATACGTGTATCCGTATAAAAATACAGATAGCACCAAAAAGAGAAAATAAATAGTGGAAAATAATACTAAAATATATGTATCAAAATACATATACAAAATATTAAATCAAAACCTGATTTAATAATCCGGCTTAATCCTAAACCGGCTAGTATTATCAACCGCCCGATTAAAGTCTGTGTATCTCGTACACGTATTTAATCCGACCTCTGCACGTACTAATGTACGGCTCCTACATCTGTCGTCTGAACCGGGAAAACCCTCTGTGTGGGACTCTAAAGACTCAACAATACGCTGGCAGTGGGTTTAACCTCAAGCACGTCAGCGGCACTAGCTGTACGTAACGGCTACCCAGGTACTTGTCGAAAGGGGGGTCGACAATCAAGTGCGTTCTTACTCTACTGAGCCTGAATGTGACAATCTCCGTACAGTTCCGTCTATTAGTCAAAGAGTGTCGTATATCGGGTCTAAAGGGTGGATAACGTCATATCCCTACTAACCTGATAAGTCGTGTCTGAGTCAAGCTCATCACCAATAGAGATACTACTGATCAACTATCAGTAAATCTCATCCACCGTGGCTACGGATTTCTGGTGATAGCCAATTGAACACATCGCGATATCGACTCCTAATACCAGGAGAGACGAATCCCTAACAGTCGACCACTGTCTCCATGTAGCTCGGGAGTGTACCCAACTAAAACATGTTTGCATGACTCTTTTAAGCCGTGGTAGGGTAGTAATCAAAGTACAATGGAAACTCACACGAGACAAATGACGACTTTAGGTCAAATGACTAATCTGTACTCATGCCACCTGAGAACTTCCATCTGACGATAGATATAATACCATTTAGAAATTCTCGGCGAGTCCGTCCAGTGTACTCACCTCCAGTGAGCACATGTATACTATCTTAGGTGACACAACACCAATGGTTTATGAGACGGCCATCGTCCCTTGTCGGGGTCTAGAAGCGTATACCGTAGTCTACTCCAGAATATCGATACTCGGTCTCGATACTCCTACGACTATGGACATTTAAAGATGTGCTTATGGACAACCCAGCTCCAACATGATCGTCATCATAATGTTGGTTGTAATGCAACAATTCTACGGGCTTCATCAATGATGAAGACAAATCAGATAGCATATTATCATCTCGAGTAAGACTGTTATACCTGAATAGGTCCTCCCTCAATTATCATAATCGCCTACTTGTAATCATAATAATTGCCTTGAGAGCACTATATCCAACAATTTCCCACTTGCACTTAAGGCCAATTATTACGGTATCGCGTACCCACAGCTCATGTGCTACCGAATACTCGTCTTCTCTACTAATCAGTTTCATAAACTATATTTGTGAAACTTAATTTTTTTGAGAAATAGCCTCAGTTAGTGGATCTGCTATAATGTTCCAACTTCATCTCTCTATATCTCAACTTTGCAGAAATCAACAATCCCCCAAACTGAGCGATACCCCACCTCAAGAATTTGTCTGAATACTTGATGGGACCAAGTTCATAAATGAACTCCATCCAACAAACTTCTTGGGTTGTATCCTCCGTTAAGTTATAACCAGCATCCTGCACCATGATTACCTCAGTATGCCTATTGGAACACTATTCAATATACTGATTCTCAGAAGGGCTGAACTCAAAACCTTGACAACATCTCTGTCATCCAGGTCACTTTAGGAGCCTTAACCGATAACCGTCTTCCAGAGGAGGCTGCCATTACGTTATACCAAGAACGTCATCTTATGTTCATAATAGCTTCCCTTTGTTTCTCCAGGATTGGATTAATATATGCTTATTACAGTTAGTGTAAAAACAATATCTGGTGTTATACAAGATATTGGATGATTGGCTCAATTGCCTAAGCAAATGATATATCATTCATGCCAGTCTCTCTCTTCATCAGTCTAGAAGACATCCTTTTTAGAGAGGGTGACTCCATCTTCTGTGGGTACACCACCATGCCAGGAGTCGTCCATTCTAAAACACTTTTAGAATGCTATATAGGTACATGATTGGGAAACTTCCCAAATCTAGATCTAAAATCAGAATTCCTGATATGTTATCTAACTAATTTTTTACAAGACATTGCATGATTGACTCAATTGCCTAAGCAAATGATATGTCATTCATGCCAGTCCCTCTCTTCATCAGTCTAAAAGACATCTCTTTAGAGAGGGTGACTCTATCACCTGCCGATACACTACCATGCAAGGAGTCATCCATTCTAAAATACTTTTAGAATGCTATCTAAATACCCGATTTGGGAAGCATCCCAAATCTTGATCTAGTCACCCGAATTCCTGATATACTATCCATATCCAACATGGAGAAAACACTGTGTGACTACCAAAGTTTGACCAATTGTAGTATAAGAACATCACTTTCTATCTGGAGTATGTCATCCAAATCCCAGATAGTACTCGCTACATTCTTCTTACTAGATTCATCTTTTGTTTTGATGAAGACAATCACATTGAGTATCACATCAAAACAGATAATCCATCTCCGTTATCCTTGCTTTAGTTTATAAATAGACATAAGCAACTTGCACACCTTGCGCTGCTCCCACTGACTACGATAACCCTCTGACGGAGTCATATATACGTACACTTCCAAAATCCCATTTGGAAAGACGTTATAGTCACCCACCTGTTAAATATCATAACCATGAACTGCTTCAGCACCAAATCATATCCATATGGATTTCAGCGTAGACACTGAAATAAAAGTCACATCACAATTCACAACGGATATTTGATGAAAACTCTTTACAACAAGTCTAGCCTTATTAGGTTAGTACCTTTCCACATGCATTGATCTCGAAAATCTGCTTGCTCCTAATGGGTTTTACCCCTTCAGGAGCACCCAGCAAAATCCAAAATACATGATTTGCTGAAGTGTGTGGAGTCCATCTTGGATATGAAATACCTGGTCACCTGGAAGTTACCACTTCCTATGACTTACTGATAACAAGTAGGGGGAACAGAAGTGTCAAGTAATATCCATATGGACCTCAGCATAGACACTGAAGTAAAAATCACATTACAATTCACAACGGGTATTTGATGAAAACTCTTTACAACAACTCTAGCCTTATTAGGTTAGCACATTTCCACCTGTACAGATCTCGAAAGATCTACTTGCTTCTTATGGGTTTTACCCCTTCAGGAGCATCCAGCAAAGTCCAGAATCCATAATTTTGCTGAAGTGCGTGCAGTCCATCTTGGATATAAGGATCCGGTCACCTGGAAGTTACCACTTACTATGACCTACTGATAACTAATAAGGTCATTGTCACCATGATGCTAACCTCGCTGTCACCGTCTACGAGAAAACCAAAGTATCTCTCAGGTGTCTGAGTTCACCTACTAAAATCTGCGGAGTGGCTAACGGTTTGTCAAGTCCAATTGAATTCTTAGGTTCTACTAAATTTTTGGTAACCATTTGTGGTTCTGGAATCACTTCCAATTCTACCATACTCCCACTAATTTCTTTTGCAAAAAGATCCTTTTATAAAATGGTAGCGAGTCAAGAACAATGTAACTATTGATCTTGAAAATGGTAGAAATAAAATCCTAGCAAATGCTTAGGATAATCCACAAACCGCCATTACCGAAGCGTGCATCGAGTTTGTCCGGATTTTGCTTTTAAACAGAAACAAGATAACTCCATATCTTAACAATCTAAAGATACATAACCCTTCTATATTCTTATAGAATTAAGGCACTAATTTAGATGGAACCGGATTCAAATGCCATGCATCTGTTTCCAGTGCATTTTACCTAATGAAAAAAGGATAATACAACATTACTTATCATGGAGCGCGTCCACGGATAAGCAACCTGTGAGAGAATCAAGTTCTCAATATTATGATGGAATACTTAGCATAAGTATCTACATCTTCGATCAGCTCGAAGAATTCTGATACTTCCAACATAGGGTTCTCTACTTTATTCTTATACCTATAAACTTCTCAAGATCTTTAGACCTTGCATTACTACGAACGCGTGTTTAAAACCAGAGAACTCATAGGTAAATCTGAATGAAATAAGAGTAGCAACCCCTTGTCCCGAAGGACACTGGACAACATACATTTTCTTGTATAAGTCCCAAGAGTATACCAACTCAAATTCTGTGTTTCGAAAGTTGAAAATTGTATCTTGGTTAAGAATATCTTACACCGTTATTTAATGCACTTTACCTTATCCTCAACTGATAAAGGTAATGTTTACAGCACAATTTTCAAAATGTATATCTCACTTCATAAAATAAAGGTACAGATATTTCATTTTAAAATTTGGTGCATAACAACGGTTATTCGAAATCAAATATTTGCCGTCAGGCAAAAGCCAGGCGATTTAATCCAATATCACCAATTGCAACGAATTCCAATATTTGAGGATCAAATCGTCCATTTCCCCATATTCTACTCTTACTCATCATCTGTAACACCGTACATATGTGAGATCCAAAACTGGTAAATACATACCCTGGAGTCAGAATTGATTGGGAAAACAGTTCTTTATTACATGTACACAGAAAAACTGAAACATGAAAATGTTTCATAGGGGATGGTCAGGTATTTTAGTAATCCCTTTTCTATTATCCAAATTCATGACAGTAGTCGCAATTTCCTTTGCTCTCACTTCAATCACTTTATATGTCTCTACATCTTACCATCTGTACACCGTCCTTAGGCTAATTGGTTTTCTTCCTTCCCTACCTTTCGACACCAGCTTAACGTTTGGAAGAAAACTATCCAATAAGTGAAACAGGTGTACTCTCCTAGTACAAAGAGCTCTCGCTACATGAGAGAAGGTAAAGGGAAGAGACAACCGAATAATCTTATTCAATTTCTTCAGAACCTGTCGCCATCCTCGACTGAAATAACTTCTTCGAGTTCGTATGTAACTATATGATGGTCGTTCCAAGCAATATGGATTATCGTAGTGATACGATGTGTTCTGAAGAAATGCAAAAGGTAAAGTAGGAGTGGCTGAGATATATACGACTTTGTCACGAATCAAGACAAGCCAAAACCAAAGGGTGTAAAAATGTTCGGTCAAATTGGTTCATGAGTTTTTAAGGTAGGTCATGGGCCGCTGTACCAGAGAGAGAAAAGAAACACTCAGCATGCACTCTATCAAGATAAGATTGGTTATCATTTTATCTGATCAGGATGGCTCCCACTGTTTTCTCGAATTCTCCTTCAAACCCTAAAAGGAGAACTAGTCGGGATCATTTACACTTTACAGGTTTGCTAACCGTTCAGCCAGGCCAGTGTTGGTACTCCGAGGAGGTCTCCCGTGCTTTTGTACGGACCCAATTAATAACCCCGTTTACTTAACCTCGTTAACATTTTCTATACACCTAATAGGTTAGCTAATTGTGAAATGAAAAATCTTCTGGGTAATACATACTCATCAGTGGGAATAGGAACCCAACTATCATCATGTGATAACTTGATGGAATCCAGTCAAGTCACCACACTCCAAATGGTATGTGCATGCCTGGCAAGTTTCCCGTATGTTTGAAACTCCTGATATGGTTTTTACCCCTGACGGTTTATGACCTTGAGTAGGTCAACAAACCATAAACTGCTAGTCAAGTTCAACCCGTCATTTTCTTGATTGTATCAAACCCACTCGTACGTGCCCTTAACTAGGTCAACAAGGCCGCACGACTGTCCTAACCAATCGCATTATAATGCACAAAAAAATACCACTTAGCTACCGTTCACTACGCATTGACTAGGTCAGCAAACGCAACACGAATACTAAATAATACTAATCTGAAATGAAAGAGAGCTACGACTGGTTTTTGGCGAAAAACCTTTAACGTAATGAACTTAATATCGTTGAAGGAACTCGAGTGGCTTTTAAATGGAGTGGTTTAAGCTCCGCTTTTTAAAACTAGTAACATAAACTTTTTCTTAAGTGCAAACTCCCAGTGAAGGGATCAAGGCTCTTCCCTCATAGAATGAGGTGCGGGATATTCCTAACCGAATATCTCTATACAAAGCAAAAGAATACGACCATATGTTTTGAAGAAAACCGGGTAGTTTTAAAATTGGTTCCGACATCATTTAGATTTATTTTCCTTGCATTATTTAGATAATGCGTTCCCATCATTTTAAGTTTCCAAGCCACAAAAGAAACAACCAAAATAACATACCTTTTATATGCCATCCGCATTCGCCACGGGGCCCGTCATGCACCGTTAGGTTACTTAACTAACAGCAGAACGGGGGCAGGACTAACGCGGATGCAAAACATATAGAAACATCTACTAAATATAATATATATATATATATCAATATCGTAGGCAGATAATAGTCATCGCAAGCAGATAAAAATAATCACAAGCATGCGAACAACAATATGACATAGTAGATAATCTAGACGCCCCGCGTTTCATTTGAGCCGTAAATGAGAAGCTACGTTCCCCGGTCGTGTGGATAGCCAGTGCAATGAAGATCCTAGACCCTTACGAGTGCGGCAACGTAACTGCCAACCCCCGAAGTGAGGCAACCCCAATCAACAAAGTGAATGAGTCACCCAGTACTTCACGGAATCCGGTAACTTGAACACCCCTTCGTAGGTCAACCTATACCCTCTACGAGTGCGACGAATAATCCGTCAATTCTAGAGTAAGGCCCCCCGATCTCAACACAATGAGATGCGGGCCCGTTGCCCTCTAGAACCCGGCCATTCAAGCACTTCTTCGCGGGGTAATCCTAGTACAGAAAAAAATATATATATAAAACGATGACACCACCCTCAACCCGATCGTGTCCCAATAAAAGAATATACATAACTGGCAGTGACGACAATCAACATGACGGGCATTCGCCCCACAATAAATAATATACAAATGAATCTGTACTGTACATCTAATATTGCACACAAGGCTATCCATCACGACAATCCATCCATAACATCAGTGCAACACAGAACATCAACATGAATATCATGTTCGTAAACACGTATGATTGTACATATAACAATCAGTTGGAGTGTACCGCGCAATGATATTCACGATTGCATAAACTAACATATGCACTGAAAAAACACGAATTCAAAATTTCGATTGATTAAAACTTTCCGCATTGGCCCCAAGCACAAACCAGTACTCAAATAAATCTGGATCAAAACCAAATATCCCAAAAATCACATTTTCATATGAGCACCACCAAAAAATGGGGCACAACGGCCAAAATATGACCGCGGAACCGCGGCCAAAGAGCATGTTAGGCGGCGGTTCCGCGGCCAATATTTGGGTTCATGTGCCCAATTTTCTTCCTAGCCTCTAAAAATGCATGCACATAATTTTAAGGCAATCTAAATAATTTTTTGAATAACTTTAAAATTTGGACAAGGGGCATGCAAATGGGAATGCGATCCGGGAAAAATCCGTCGATCGAAACTCTAAACTTGTGCAAACTAGCTAAATTATAGAGTGGTTCCGATACCATGTTGGGTTTCGGATACCATGTTGGGTTTCGGAAACCGTGGCCGAGACGGAAGCGAAAACAAAAATTTTACCGAACACCCGTAAAACCCAGGATTCAATCTATAGACCTAAACTAGCTAATTAAGAATGCAAGGGTTGAGAAACTACAACCTTTTTCGCGTGTCCACTCAGTCGTGAAAGACCCCTCCAAGTTCATAGCCGCCGGGATCACGCTTGAAGATCAACCACCCTCGCCGAAGACGATCCATCCGAGGGAAACCGAAGGAGGCTCTACTTGATGATCCAAACTCGCTAGGTGTGGATGGTCGGTAATGTAGGGATTTTTCACTAAAAATTTCTCTCATGAACCATGCTAAAAAAAGAGAGCAAGAAGAAGAAGAAGAAGATGAGAGTATGAACCAGCATGAAACTCAAGTGAAAAAACATCAAGTGTTGAAAATGAGGATAGCTTGCCATTTTACAACCATGGTGCAATAGTGCAGACAAATGATTTTATCATTTTAAAATCTCCAAGCCATACATCTCTACATGCATGCACCATACTTCATAACTCCTCACATTACACCTCATTTTCTTAATTAATTTTCTGAGAAGAAAATCAAATATAAGGTGTCCTTCTTCTAGAAGCATTCCCGTATAAATACAGAATACTTCACCCGGTATATGTATCGCTACACATACGCGTATCCGTATAAAAATACGGATAGCACCAAAGAGAGAAAATAAATAGTGAAAATAATACTAAAATATATGTATCAAAATACATACACAAAATATTAAATCAAAACCTGATTTAATAATCCGGCTTAATCCTAAGCCGGCTAGTATTATCAACCGCCCGATTAAAGTCCGTGTATCTCGTACACGTATTTAATCCGACCTCTGCACGTACCAATGTACGGCTCCTACATCTGTCGTCTGAACCGGGAAAACCCTCTGTGTGGGACTCTAAAGACTCAACAATACGCTGGCAGTGGGTTTAACCACAAGCACGTCAGCGGCACTAGCTGTACGTAACGGCTACCCAGGTACTTGTCGAAAGAGGGGTCGACAATCAAGTGTGTTCTTACTCTACTGAGCCTGAATGTGACAATCTCCGTACAGTTCCGTCTATTAGTCAAAGAGTGTCGTATATCGGGTCTAAAGGGTGGATAACGTCATATCCCTACTAACCTGATAAGTCGTGTCTGAGTTAAGCTCATCACCAATAGAGATACTACTGATCAACTATCAGTAAATCTCATCCACCGTGGCTACAGATTTCTGATGATAGCCAATTGAACACATCGCGATATCGACTCCTAATACTAGAAGAGACGAATCCCTGACAGTCGACCACTGCCACCATGTAGCTCGGGACTGTACCCAACTAAAACATGTTTGCACGACTCTTTTAAGCCGTGGTAGGGTAGTAATCAAAGTACAATGAAAACTCACACGAGACAAATGACGACTTTAGGTCAAATGACTAATCTGTACTCATGCCACCTGAGAACTTCCATCTGACGATAGATATAATACCATTTAGAAGTTCTCGGCGAGTCCGTCCAGTGTACTCACCTCCAGTGAGCACATGTATACTATCTTAGGTGACACAACATTAATGGTTTATGAGACTGGCCACCGTCCCTTGTCGGGGTCTAGAAGCGTATACCGTAGTCTACTCCAGAATATCGATACTCGGTCTCGATACTCCTACGACTAGGGACATTTAAGGATGTGCTTATGGACAACCCAGCTCCCATATATATGATCGACATCATAATGTTGTTTTTCAAGAAACAATACTACGGGCTTCATCAATGATGAAGACAAACCAGATAGTATAATATCATCTCGAATAAGACTGTTATACCTATATAGGTCCTTCCTTAATTATCATAATTGCCCACTTAATTGTGATCATAATAATTGCCTTGAAGGCACTATATCCAACACATCACTCTTCATTGCAAAGTATAGAAGCGAATTTTCACATGAAGGTGTAGAACCATCGACATTTGCACGAACAAGTTGGTTTGTAGAATGTCGGTATAAGGATCACATACCTAAAGTTGGTTGCTTGGCCAAATCTTGGTCCACCTTCTCGATCTCATTTTGCACGGTCTCGTATCTAGGCTTAACCTCATACTCATTGTATAACGCTAAGTTCATTGCCTCTATCAAATCTTTCGGATCATGCTCTAGGACATAAAGATTGTGTTCTTCTCCAAGACCATCCACAAAAAAGTTCAAGAATAAGTCGAAAATGAAATCTCGATTGCAACTGGTGAGGAACCTTTTAATTGAGAAGACGATGTGCACAAACTGATTAAAAAAATCATCAAAAGACCCATGATCTTCGAGATGCCGCAAAGCTTAAATTACCTCACCAATGTTGCTGGGTTGCAGTTTTTGAGTAGGCATTTCATTAAACACATGCTTGTCATTCTTCATAATCCTTCTCTCATCACAAGGACTCACCCCCATTCTTTTTATCAAACACTTGTTGATCACCCTTAAAAACAGTACTTGTCATCGCGGTTCTATTAGGATTTGTATATGCAGTTGCAAGTGCAAGTTGGGAACATGATTTTGGTGTTAATACCTTCAGAAAATTTGATCGAACAGGAAATAGACAATTCTCTTGGGACTTTGGTCGAACAGTTGGTGCGCAGCTCTCTAAAGGTGTTGCAGAGGTTGAAAACACGGGTGGTGGACAGGAATTTGGTATAGTGTAACGATTTCGTTTGTCCCTCCATACATCAAAACTATACGAATGGTAAAAATTAGAACGAGAATAATCATCTTCCTCAACTACCATGTTCTTTCTTAGGCCATGGAATGAAGACAGAGCGGCCATCGGCCGATGCAATTCGGAATTGCAGTGATGAAATGCCTCTGAAAGCTGATTGCAAAGCCTTTTTGCTTCCTTTATTCGAGCTTCAAGAACATCCACTCGATCCTCGAGAGATTGGAGTCATTTCGAATCAGGATCTAGGAGCTCTGATACCACTCGATGCATAGCTTAGCATCCATCACTAATAATCTTGCCATTTCTCGTTTTCAAAGTATAATTTGTTGGGTTTCAGGTTTGAGTTTCAGCTGGAACTGATAAAAGCAAATCAATTGTAGGTAAAAAATAAAAGAGATTAGAAGAAAGCTCGAGGGCCAAAGAAAGAAAGACAGAATCAATTCAAGAGCCGAATTGAGAGAGAAGAGAGATGAATTCCTTGAGGAAGAAGAAGGAAGTTTAAAGAGCCTCTCTCTTTAGGGACTGTTTGGTTGCAGGATTATGTAATTTGGATTCCAAAAATAGTACGGTTGAAATTTCTAGATTTGGTAATTTGTTGTTTGGTTGGTTTTGGATTTTTAGATCTGGATTTGTAGATCCTTGTAATCTTTGTTTGGTTGTTGGAAAAAAAATAGGATTTGGATTTTAGAATTTTAGAGAGAGATAGAGAGAGAGGATTGTTAAATAAATAAAGTGCATGGGCCGCATCTAAAAGTACAATGAATAGTGCCAAATCCTTGAGAATCCATGAAAATTTTTAGGATTCATGAATCCTTCTTTTGTGGTGGGCCCTCCATATAAAACAAAGGAATCCTAGAAATCCTAATCCTGCAACCAAACACAAAATTGTGGAATCCTAGGATTCCACAATCCAAAATCCAAATCCAAACCCATAATCCTGCAACCAAACAGGCCCTTAACAAATCTCATTCAAATTTCAGATCTGATTTCTCTCTCTCTCCTCTTTCAATCCTCACTTAATTATACATTTCAACAATTAAAAATGGTTTTTTTTTAAATAGGGTGGTTTTGATTTAAAATTATTAAAATGGAGGGTTGAATTTAAATTGTAAAAATAGGACGGTTTCTCGCCCCGCCCCACACTCCAGTATAGGGGACAGGTTCCTAGAACCCGCCCCCTATATAAATATAGAATTTTAAATTAAAATTTGAATAAAAATTTTTTAAAATAAATAAACGGAAAAAGGAAAAAAAATTGAATAAAATAATAAAATTTTATTATATGAATGTGGTGTACAAAATGAATCCGTCAAATTTACAATACAAAAAAATCCTATCTGTTTGTAAAATGTAAATTCTATCTCGACAGTCAAATTTATAATATCAAAATGAATCCGTCAAATTTACAATACAAAAAAATACTATCTGTTTGTAAAATGTAAATTCTATCTCGACGGTCAAATTTATAATAACAAAATGAATCCGTCAAATTTATAATACAAAAAAATCTTCCGGTGCACTTGTCACGATCTCGAAGGTCCCGCCCCTATGACTGTCCTGGACATCCGGTTTTATAATGGCCTGATTGTTTGCATAGGCTACATCTGGCGTGCCTTTGCTGAGGATCAGCATCCATTGTTATTCGATCTCGACGCACCTTAGGTCTTCCAAGCCCTATATTTTTTCCGGCGGTAATACAGTCGGTGTTTGTCTATTCCCAGTATAACAGTGCCAATAGCAACTGTCCGGTATAGGATGAAATTTTGGATCGTATGCGCCTTGGTAACTAAAAACTGTATAGTAATGGGAAACAAAATTGTAATGTGAGTTATGCATGCTGCTCGCAGCAGCAATTGCGTGGGCATAAGGTAAATGTTGTTGCTAGAAAACACCGCATGTACACGAAGAGAGCCCTTCATCTCTAAAGTTCATGGTATATTGATTCCCATTACTTCCTGTTACTTAAAACTCCGCCGTGTCAAACCTTTCGGATCTGTAGTATTGTGCTCTGCGCTCTCTTTTCCGAAATATATTTTCGTAATACGCGGTGAGCGGAGTCTCCATCGCCAAGGACTTTTCTCTTCTTTGCACAAAGTAAGTATTCACCAGGAAAAAGGTTCGAACAACCAACCCCTGTATCGGTAAGCCTCTAACACCTTTAAGGACCCCGTTGAAGCTTTCAGACATATTAGTGGTCATTAGTAGATATCTGCATCCATTATCATGTGCTTGTGACCACATGCGCACTGGATACTCATTTAACCACGCTTTCGCGGCTTGACTCATCTCCCCAATTTTCGTCATGTACATGTCATGAACATTAGGGTCAGACGTTTCACCGGCTTTGTACATAAGCTAATGTAGATCTGAATTTTTAAATTTTTTATCAAAATTTTTCCTGAAGTGACGCAGGCAAAACCTATGTGGGGTCGTCGGAAATACAGATCTCATTGCAGCTAATATTCCTAAATGTCTATCAGATATGATGCATAAATCTGTTTTATCAATAACAGATGAGATACTTTTGAGTTGACGGAAAAATCATGACCACAATGATGTATTTTCACCCTCGACGATAGAAAATCCCAACGGAAATATACCGTTATTAGTATCAACACCTGTAGCAATTAACATGCAGCCTCTGTGCTTACCGTATAGATACGTCCCATCAACGCACAATACCAGCCAACAGTGTGTGAAACCAGTCGCACATGGAGCAAAGCATCAGGAAATTCTTTGAAACCTGACAGAGCCATCGACATCTGTTTCTGTGGTTTTTTACCGGTATACGGTCCCCGGATTTGATGCTTTCATGGTTTCCATAAAATGGACTAGTGAGTTGTACGAGCTTTCCCAGTCCCCAAATATCTTGTATAAAGCCTTTCTACGAGCATCCCATGCTTTCACATACGAAATCTGAATTTTGTGCTCTCCGCTAACGTGGAGCCGTATCTCTCGGGGAGTCATCGCCACATCTGTACGGATTAGTGGCATGATTAGTGAGCAAATGTAAGATGAAGTGCAATTCCGGTGATCTTGTAACATAATAGAATTGATGCAAGTATATTCTTGGTTGTATTTCGTGACCTTCCAAGCTCTGGCTCTTTTGGAATAATATGCATGCAATCTCCACTTACATTCAGGAGCTTTTGTACATACCGCGGTATAGTACGTCTTATTTGACTCTTCGGTTTTAAATGTAACGTTTTGCTGAATAGCCCACGACTTCGGCTTACAAATAAGATCTCATTTTTTCTGAAACAAATCCCCGACACTGACGCGATGTTCGCTTACTATCGTCGCTTTCAAATAGGGTGCCGTATTTACTTCTGCCACGGCTAAGTCTACCCAACTATCATCTTCCAGCGGATCGAGGTCGGGATCTTCTAGTTCGACAAAATCATTATCCGCAACCATACCATCAAACAATGCTATCTCATTCAATCCAGCGGCATATTCCACGCTATCCTTCCCTTGATGACCTTCACCGGTTTCATCATCATCACTGCCACACATATCAATGTCACCCGTAGCAACATAAGGCTCGGGTGCAATATATGATGGTTGTGGTCGGTGTAATGTAGATGGTTCGGGGTGAGAAGACCGGAAAGATGTGGACGGACATGTTTGGAATGCGCTACTTGGATCGTGTTGGAATGATGCGGAGGTATGGGAAAATCTGCGTTTAGTATATAAATTTTTATTATACCATTATTCCTTAATATTTTCGTAAATAAATCACCACTTGTTTCAGATTTATTTACCTGTGGAAGGTTGTGTGGGGTAATCCTTGTTGTTCTTCTGGGGTGCATGTAACTGCAGCAGTCGATTGGGAGAACCTGTATTCAATATATAAAACAATTAATATTTTGGTATTACTAAAATGTTTGAATGTGGATTTATAAAATGTTTACCCTTGAGTTTGAAGGTTTGAATAATGTTGTGTATAGTCATATCCACCGAGACTGACGGTATCATCGTTAATCATGTGACCGTACCTCCAGGAACTACCTCCAGCATTACCATCAAAATTACCCGTTGGAGGGACATCTAATACTTCCAATTGTTCCTTCTGAACCAAAAGTTCAAAAGAATGCTGGGTGTTTGACAGACCGAAATCTATCATCGAAAATATTGATGCATCGTCTATAATTTCAACCAATGCATTTCCACTAAATATAGACCATATACAACTTAACTTAAGCCTAATTTCACGGGGATCGTATTTCGTGATTTTGAACACTTTATTTTCGATTTCATTATAAGTCGTTGATTGTTCTAATCGCATGATTCTTGCGGACCCGCCCATATACTCGGGACCTTATGCAGTTATGATAATCCGGCCATCGTATTTACATACAACAAATAAACTTGAACTTGCCATAATCTGCATCAAACAATATCAAGCCAACAATAAAAAAACGTTAACAACTTCATACAATCACAGTCAAAACATACACAATTATACCTAGAGCTATGGTCTTCAAAGTCCACTAGACTGCTCCTAATTGTTCCAAAGTGACAAGTTGTGAGATAACCCTCAAATCGCCTCTTCACTGCCAATTGTGGCCAGGTAAGCACAAATGAGGAAAGGAGGGTTCCGCTCACGAATCACCGTGAGACGGGCCTTTTAAAATTACCTTTCTCATTTGTCTAGCCTAGGCACCACAAAATCAAGTTTAGATAAATGATTGAATGCCCACAACCTTCCTCTGTCCTATTGAGCACGACAGTCCTTAGTTGACTGAGTCTAAATATTTTTTTTAATAAGATCAAGGGTAATGCGTATGCTTTTAGTGATTTTTGGGGTCTTAGGAAGGGTGATGAAATCCCTACCCAATCTGAATTGGTGTTATAGCCCCTTAAAGACCGTATTATTTATGCAAAACAGTAACAAACATAAATCGAAAACACTTGCAAACAACTTATTTGGCGGCGGCGCAAAAAATCCTGCACAAAAACAGTTTTATTGGAGAGAGGAAGAGAGTTTGTGCAAAGAATGCTGCAGGAAGAATAGTTCAGAAGAGTTCAGAGGAGGGGAGAAGATGAGGGAAATACTCACAGAGAATTTGGAACTTCAAATTTCTTCCTTGTGCTTGTTTTGGTCACTGAATTTGCTCTAGAAATTTACAGCACGCCGTGGTTCCGTCTTGATCCTATCCGGCAGCTCCTCACGACTATGGTACTGAACTTGACCTTCTTCCTAAACTCCACATTTGCACAAAATAAGGGTAAATGGAGAGTTGCTGGTTTTTCCTAAACTCCACACTTGCACAAAATAAGGGTAAATGGGGAGTTGCTGTATAGTAGAGAGCTATTTATACGAACACGCCGGCATTTAATTACTGTAATAGATAATATGAGGGCGGGTTCCTAGAACACGCCCTCATTTAATTATTGAAGAGGACGGGCTCTAAGAACCCACGTATAATACAACTGAAAACTGATGTGAGAAGACACTGACAAATATGAGGGCGGGTTCCTGGAACACGCCCTCATTTAATTATTGAAGAGGGCGGGTTCTTAGAACCTGCCCTCTTCGTTCTGATAATACAACTATAATACACTATAATACAAAACAATAACAAAATGATGTGACAAGACACTATAAAACAACTATAATACAACTGGCAAAATGATGTGACAAGACACACCGGGACAAATATGAGGACGGGTTCCTGGAACACGCCCTCATTTAATTATTGAAGAGGGCGGGTTTTAAGAACCCGACCTCTTCGTTCGATAAAAATACAAAACAATAACAAAATAATGTGACAAGACACAAAATGATGTGACAAGACACTATAATACGGGAATCCAACAAATATGAGGGCGGGTTCCTGGAACACGCCCTCATTTAATTATTCTCTTTAATAAAAATACAGACTTGACAATCCCGGGATAAAAAACTGATGTGACAACAATACTAAAAAAATAAAAAACTGATGTGACAACACTAATCGTTGAAGAGGGCGGGTTCCTGGACCCCGCCCTCCTTTCCCTATAAACCCCGCCCTATTCAGTGTGGTTTTCGTCAAATTAACTCTTTCGTCAAATTAACTCTGTCCAAAGTCCCTTCTCATATCTAAAATTGTCTCAATGGAGAATCAACCATTCGACAAATCTCTGCTCGTTGATCAAAACGAACACAGATCTTTTAATATATTACACGGAGATGAGAGATTCAAAACTTATTAAATTTTTTTTAATTACCCCTTTCTTTTAATTCTAATAGTTGAAAATAACATTATTTAATTTTGCAGGATGGAGATAATCTTACCGTCGTCACCCATAGTTCTGACAAGTGGATAATTACCAACCAGCGAATAACCGAGCGGATTCGAAGGGCCGGATTTTATGAAGCTTCATTGCTTCGTCATATCCAAATCGACTACGCCCTCGTTACCTCTCTAGTTGAGCGCTGGAGAAAAGAGACCCACGCTTTTCATCTAAGATGGGGTGAGGCCACTATCACACTCCAGGATATTGGCCTTTTACTCGGTTTACGGGTCAATGGGCTTGGATTGGTCGGAGGAAAAATTGTTGGTCCAGATATCGACCACCCATACTGGGATACATATGCCGAGTCTGCTCTCGGACAAGTAAAAAATTCATTTTGTTTCCCCTCTTTAGCGTACCTATTGTATGTTGTACATTATTTCTAATTTTAATATTTCACAAAAAAATGCTAATATCAGGCACCAGGAGGTTACAGTAAGGGGTATAAGATCAGTTTAAACTGGCTAAAAGATACATTTACTAATATCCCTGATGAAGCCACCGATGAAGTTTTGGATAGACATGCACGTGCCTACATTCTGTATATGATCGGTTCTTGGTTGATGCCGAACCAATCGACAACGCATGTCCATCCGTTATACATTGGCTTCCTTACGGACTTTGATGTGTGTGGCCAATATGCTTGGGGAGCAGGGGTCCTGGCTTTTCTTTACAAGGAACTCGATAAGGCATGTGCTCCAACGAAGAATAAAATTTGTGGCTGCATTACATTATTTTAGGTAAATTTCTTGTTTTTCACAGCTAGAAATTTGCAAAATTATAATATCGGTTCTCTCTCTTATCATCTGACACTTTATTTATAGATTTGGTCATGCGAGCATATGTGTATGGGAAGACCGGATCGAGTTAAAATAACTGCCTTGGATACCCCTGGAAAGTCGCTCGGCTCTTGGTGGAATGGCAAGAAAGCGTATACGGCTCCTCGTCGAGTACTTAGGTACTATAGAGATGAGTTGGATCGCATGAAGGCGACTCAGGTAACCATAACTTAGGTAATTAAATTTGTTTTAAAATTTTGAAATACCTTCATCACAATTTTTGTACTATGTTATTTACGCAGTTCACGTGGACGCCTTATACAGCAGATCGTCTGCAAAGATTACCCGGCATCTGTATCGAAGGAGAGCCGGTTTGGCGGGCTCGATGCCCACTCATCTGCATTAATATCGTTGTCATGCACCTCCCGGACCGGGTGTTGCGACAGTTTAATAGATCGCAACATATTCCTGTCCCGCCGCCTTCGCCTATGATAATAGAGGGAGACATGCGAGGAGGAAAGACGGAGCGTGATTGGAGGAAGCATCATCATCAATATTTGCTGAGATGGGAGAATAGGCAGCGTAATATTGCCTTACAGCAAATAGGTGACCAAACAGCCACCGACGCTATCGAAGCATATCTACAGTGGTATAAGCGTGTCACCATAAGATATCTTTCTGCTCCCCCTAACGACTTCCCAAACATCGCGCGGTACGAGCCTAGAGGCCACGTGGAACAAGATTTGGTACGTTGAATTATTTATATTATATTACTTTTTAACATCTGGCGGTATGAGTCAATACTTATTTCTTATTTCTAATGTAACGACAGGCTCGTGGGTTGCATCTTATACAAACAATGGTGCAGGATCCATACCCGACCGATGCTGGTCCGGAAACTCAGGCTCTATTTTCAAGTGTAGACCAATTAATTGGTGGTGTATTCGGTTCATATAATATTCTTCCACATTTATCGCTGGCACCAGAGCAGCAGTATGAGCCGGCACCAGAGCAGCAGTTGAACAGGCACCAGAGCCGCAGCATGAGCCGGCACCAGAGCCGCAGCATCACGGAGATCCAGTGCCGCAGGATCAGTGGTTTGGATCACCATACCGTTAGCAGCAACCCTGGCATACCGGACAAGCGCAACAACCGGAGGAACAACAGTTTTGAGGGACCGGTTTTGCGCAACAACACCAGTCTTGGGGGTCAGGTTTTGCAGAACAGCCGTCTTGGGGGTCAGGTTTTGCGCAACAACAACAACCTTGGGGGTCAGGATTTGCGCAGCCATGGGGCCCAGGTTTTGTGCAACAGCAGCCGCATGAAATCGGGACAGGTTCTATGCTACAACTGCCCAGTTGGGAGATGGATTTTTCGTCCTACGTACAGTTGTTGGGAGGCAGCACATATCCGACACCTGTCTCACATTCCGGATTTGCGGAACAATAGCCTGTCCAAGACGCTGCTGAAGCCGAAGTAGAAGAGCAGACGATGCCGCCGCCATCTACCCAAGAAACGGGTGGGTCCTCCAGTCATCCCAGGAGGTATAGGCTTATGTCAAGCCTCCTCGGATTTCATAAGGAAAAGGGAAAAAGAAAACGATAGTTATTTACATTTTAAAAACAGATAGGATTTTTTTGTATTGTAAATTTGACGGATTCATTTTGATGTTATAAATTTGACCGTCGAAATAGAATTTACATTTTACAAACAGATAGGATTTTTTTTTATTGTAAATTTGACGGATTCATTTTGTACACCACATTCATATAATAAAATTTTATTATTTTATTCAAATTTTTTCCATTTTCCCGTTTATTTATTTTTAAAAAAGTTTATTCAAATTTTAATTTAAAATTCTATATTTATATAGGGGGCGGGTTCTAGGAACCCGCCCCCTATACTGGGATGGGGGTGGGGCGAGAAACCGCCCTATTTTTACAATTTAAATTCAACCCCTCCCCATTTTAATAATTTTAAATCAAAACCACCCTATTTAAAAAAAAACCCCTTAAAAATGGAGGAATTTACCGCTAATTTCTACTCCTCTTAGCCTATAGGAATTGGCCACGTTGCATTCCGTTAAGATTCTTTCATCGAGTGGCCTCTAGATCTCTAGGGGACCACCATTCTGTTGAAGCTCCAGCTGATCTTTTCCCTCCTTTGAATTCCAGATTTTCCGCTTTCCTTAGACCCCCTCACAGGTGTTTGTGAAAATGCCCTCACAGGCTTCAGGCATCAATCCAACACTTTCCAGGTGAGGTGAGCTTCACTTTCCCTTTACATGTGTATCATAAATGAAAGTATGACTTATCACCACTACTAGGTTTTTAGAAGTATCAAGCATACAATTTTAAAAAATTCCAGTGTGCTAATGCATGCCATCCAAGAATCAAACTAGAGAATTAGGGTTTCATTGCATGTAAACAAACTTTATACTAAGTGAATAAGAAATACAATCTTTGTAGACCGGTCCTTCACTTCTAAAACTCTAAGTAGTAGTCGCTTAGCTCCAGGTAGTGGTCCCCGATGTCTTCTTAGGCTTTACTTGGTGAAACGAATAAGCTTGCTTAAGGATTTTCAAGGCCGAAGATGATCTACTTTGAGGAATCTCTAACTTAAGCTACCTCTTTACTAATTGAGAAATTAGTGAAGTAAACAACCTATACTAAATGACTAGTTTGGAATAGATTGATGAAATAGGAATTTTGCTCACTTTAGAATTATTTTTCTCTTTTTCGTTCTCACCTCATTCAAAGCTAGAGAGCAAAGAAGGAGATGAAGAAGATGAACAAGTGATGAACCATGGTGGAAAAATATCTCAAAATGATATTTGTAGAGACATAACCATGGCTAAAGATAATGGTTGGGTTAATAAATATCTAGAGTAAAACAAAATTAGTGAACTAAGTCAAGGCTTCTACATGCTTCCACAAACATCTTTAGCCATGCTAATTTCCACCTAATTTTGATTTTTCCCTTAATAATTAATCACCCAAATTATCTTTACTTTAGTGTGAGTCTCATACACCCATGTCCAATGTATCATCTAGCATGACACAAAAGTAAATACTTTAATATATATCTCATATATATTTATATGTATTTGTAGAAAAGAAATTCTTAAGTGAGCTAATATTAGTTAGTATATATTAATATATCAAATATATATTTATATATTAAATTATTAAATCAACACTTGATTTAATAATCCAGCTATATCACATATAACCGACTAATATCATTTATATGTATATCAAATATACATATAACAAATTATTGAATCAATGAATCAACACTTGATTCAATAATCCGGTTATATCACATATAACCTATATCGCGAGATTAGAATACTGTATCGCATACACGTATTAATTTCGGTCCCACACATATCACATATGTGCTCTACTTCGTTTCGTTTGAGCTAGAAAATCTCTGTGTAGGACTCTAAAGGCTCGTCAATATGCCAGCAGTAGGTGATGATCATATCAGTCACCCACAAGCCGTCAGCGGTACTAGCTGGACGTAACAGCTACTCAGGTATTGAACGATCAGAAGATCAACAAGCAAGCTTGTCCAAACTCCCGCAAAGCCTATAAGTAACACTACCGTACAGTACGGTCTGTTCGTCTGATATGTCGCATATCGAGTCTGGGGGTGGTAAACGTCAGACCCCAATAACTTGATAAGTCATGCCGATGTGAGGCTCATAATAAATCGAGAAACTACTGATAACACTTACCGGTAAATCTCATCAGCCCTGGCCAGAGACTTTCTGTTATAGCCAATCGAACATAGCGTAACATCAACTCCCAATACCGGGAGAGATGAAACCCCTCTTATCGCTCATTGCCTCCATGTGACCCGGGACTGTACTCAAAATCCACCTGTTTGCACAACTCTCTTGAGCGTGGTAGGGAGGAAATCAAAGCACAGTGAGAATCACACAAGACTCTATGACGATCTCAGGTCTACAGACTAACATGTACCAGTGTCACCAAAGAACCGTTATCTGACGATGGGTATAAAACCATCTAGGAGTTCTCGGCGAGTCCTGTTCGGTGTACCCATTCTCCAATGAGCACATATGTACAATCTTTGATATCAAACACTAATGGCTGTGGGATCAACCATCGCCCCATACAGGATCAAGAAACGTACACACTAGTTTACTCTGGAATATCGATGCCCTGTCTCGATACTCCCTCGACTAGGAACAATTAAAGGATGTACCTGTGGACTATCCTGGCCCCACTAGTATGATCCGCATCATAGTCCTAGTAGTCAAGTACACACCCTAAGGGATTTATCAACATGTAACGGAGAGAAAATATAATGATACAAGTGTACATATTAAGATAAAGAGCAACCAGATAGCATACTATCATGTCGAGCAAGATAGTCCTCTCTATATATGTCCAAGCATCCATTATAATATACAGTCATGTACAGTAATGACCTCTAAGGTATACATATAACTAACAATCTCCCACTTGCACTAAGGCCAATTGTTGTAGTATCTCATACCCAACATCCCAAAAAGTCTCTCAAATTGTATCCGGGGAATGACCTTCGTGAGTGGATCCGCCGTGTTATTATTCGTGTCAACTCTCCTGACCTCGATCTCCTGGCGATCAACTATCTCCCGGATCAGGTGATATCGCCTCAGAATATGTCTGGATCGCTGATGGGACCTGGGTTCCTTGGATAAAGCCACAGATCCAATGTTATCACAATACAAAGGTATTGAATGCTCAATGGATAGAACCACACCAAGTTTAGTTATGAGATTCTTCATCCAGACAGCCTCTTTGGCGGCATCGTTGGCAGCGATGTATTCAGCCTCCATTATCGAGTCTGTCACGGTATCTTGCTTGGAACTTTTCCAACATACCGCCCCTCCATTGAGGGTGAAGAAAAAACCCGATACCGACTTACTGTCGTCCTTATCACTCTGGAAGCTCGAATCGATAAAGGATTCTACCCGGTGTTTACCGTTACCATACACCAAGAACATTTCTTTAGTCCTTCTCAAGTACTTAAGAATGTTCTTCACAGCTGTTCAGTGATTCTCCCTAGGATCCGATTGATACCTGCTTACAACACTAAGTGCGTAAGCTACATCCGATCTGGTACATAACATCGCATACATTATAGAGCCGACTGCCGAAACATAGGGTATCCTTTGCATGCGAGCCCTCTCCAAATCAGTCTTGGGGGACATCTCTTTGGAGAGAATGATTCCTGAGATCGTGGGTAAATTTCCACACTTGGAATCTTCCATACTAAACCTCTTTAGTATGGTGTCGATGTACCTAGATTGGGACAATCCTAACAACCGCTTAGATCTATCTCTATAGATCTTAATTCACAGTATGTAGGAGGCATCTCCTAGATCTTTCATGAAGAACCGTTGTGATAAAAAGAGCTTGACCGAGTGTAGCATAGGAACATTATTTCCTATTAAGAGTATGTCATCCACGTACAATACGAGGAAGACAACCTTATTCTCTACTATCTTCTTGTATATACAAGGTTCATCTACGTTTGATGAAGTCAAACTCTTTGATTGCCACATTAAAACAGATGTTCCAGCTCCGCGATGCCTGCTTTAATCCGTAAATTGATTTAAGCAGCTTGCACACCTTTCCGCTGCTCCCACTATCTACGAAGCCCTCTGGCTATGTCATATACACGCTCTCTTCTAAATCACCATTTAGAAAGTGGACTTGACGTCCATCTGCCAGATTTAGTAGTCATGGTATGCAGCGATGGCAAGTACGATCCGGATGGATTTAAGCATAGCCACTGGAAAAAAGGTTTCATCATAATCCACACCTGGTCGTTGACGAAAACCTTTTGCTACAAGTCTCAACTTTTCCATCTACACCAAGTTTCTTCTTAAAGATCCACTTGCTCCCAATGGGTTTTACCCCTTCAGGAGCAACTTCCAAAGTCCATATTTTGTTGGTGTACATGGATTCCATCTCAGATCACATTGCATCCAGCCATTTTACAGAGTCCCCATTCATGATGGCCTTCTCGAAACTAGTTGGGTCATCATCTTCCATGATGCAATCCTCGCTCGCACCGTCTACGAGAAAACTGCAGTATCTTTCAGGTGGATGAGAAACGCTACTAGATCTGCGGAGTGGCTGAGGTTCGTTGGAGACTATCGAATCCTCCGATTCTACCAAATCATCAGCTGTAGTTTGTGTAGTGGAACTTCTTCCAACTCTACCTCTTTGCCACTAATTTCTTTTACAAGAAATTCATTTTCTAAAAAGGTGGCATGTTAAGCAACAAATACCTTTTGTTCCTCACTGTGGTAGAATAGGTATCCATATGAATTCTTTGGATATCCCACAGACTTGCAAAGAACTGATCTTACCTCGAGTTTGTCCAAATTTTGCTTTTTGACATAGGCCGGACAACCCCATATCTTAACTCGTTTAAGATATGGTCTCTTTCCACTCCATATCTCATATGGTATTTTAGGCACCGATTTTGATGGAACTTGATTCAACAGGTATGCTGCTCTCTCAAGCGCATAACCCCAAAAGAAAATAGGCAACTCAGCAGTACTTATCATATAGCGCACCATATCTAATATGGTGCGATTTCTCCGCTCCGATACACCATTGTGTTGTGTTGTATATGGAGGAGTAAGCTGAGAGAGAATCCCATTCTCTTTTAAATAATCCAGGAACTCCTTGCTTAAGTATTTTTCTCCTCGATCAAATCGAAGGATATTAATACTTTTACCCATTTGGTTCTCTACTTCGCACTTATATTTCTTGAATTTCTCAAAAACTTCAGACTTATGTTTCAAAAGGAACACATGTCCGTATCTTGAGAGATCATCGGTGAATGTAATAAAATACGAGAAACCATTCCTGGCATGTATAGACATAGGACCGCATACATCACTATGTATCAATCCCAAGAGTTCAGTGGCTCTTTCTCATTGTCCAGTAAACGGAGTTTTGGTCATTTTGCCTTTGAGACATGACTGACAAGTTTCATAAGATGTAAATTCGAACGGATTCAAATATTCATCCTTATCTAACTTAGCTAATCTAGTCGCATTGATATGACCTAGTCTACAATGCTACAAGAAGGATTCGTTCATTTCTGAATTTTTCCTCTTGTGTGTGTTCTATGTGTTATGAACTGTATTTTGATTCAGAACGTATATACTATTACATAACGTACCAAAACCAATCAACACTTGATTTAGAAAAAATTTCATAACATTATCCTGTAATACAAAATTATATCCATCCTTATGTAATAAAGCAATTGATCTAATATTGCACAATATTTTTGGTACGTAATAAGAGTCGTTCAGAATCAATGTATTACCTTCAGGTAATACTAGGTGATATACGCCAACAGCTTTGGCTGCAACTATTGCACCATTCCCTACTCTGAGAGAATGATCACCTATTTCCAGTTCTCTACCTTTTTTTAGCCCATGTAACATATTACAAATGTGGGATCCTGATCCGGTATCTAATACCCAGGACGTAGAGCAAACTGAGAAATAATTCTCGATAACGAACACACCCGAAGAAGATGCATCAACATTCTCATTTCTCATTCGGGTCGCGTGGGAATACAGGTATTCCCCTATTTCCTGCTCAGACTTATAACAGTTATAAGGTAGAGCGGAACCAACGTTCCCCAGCTCAGTATAATAAGCGGGTTCGGTCAATACATCCATATTATTATCTTGATTAAGGCGTGTCATGGTCGCTACCTGAAGAGAGAGAGAAGAAAACACTTTAGCGTATGCTCTTGCAAGATTAGATCGGTTATTATTTTATCTAATCAAGATGACTCACACTGTTTTATCAAATCTTCCTTCAAACCCTAAAAGGTAAGACTAGCTGAGATTAATTACACCCTACAAGTTTGCCAATCGTTCAGCCAGGCAGGTATTGGTACTCCGAGAGAGTCTCCTCGTGCTTTCGCATGGAAATAACTAATAACCTCGTTTCCGCAGGGTCATAACCCCGTTAACACCTTTCTTAGACACCTATTGGATTAGAATTGCAAAGTGTAAAACTCTCCCAGGAGTAACTCTTACTCGCAGTGGGTATCGGGATCCAACTATCTCATAGAAGGTATGAAATCTCATTGCAAATTTCAACACTTGAAATTCCCAATATCTTTTTCCCCAAGCGATTTATGACCTTGACAAGGTCAACAAACCATAAACTGCAAGTCAAGTTCAACTCGTTTATTTCCTGATTGAATTAAACCCACCCGTACGACCCTTGACAAGGTCAACAAGGTTGTACGACTACTCTAATGCAATCGCATCATATGCTTCTAAATAAGCACTAATCAGCTACCGCACACTACGCCTTGACAAGGTCAACAAACGCAACACGAATACTAAATAGTTCTTATCTGAAATGACGGAGGGCTATGACAGGTTTTTAAGAAAACCTTTTGCATAATGAACTTGATATTGTTGTAGAATCGAGTGATTTGAAAATGAGTGGTTTAAGCTCCGCTTTTTAAAATCGAATAGTTTTCAAAACAAACCGAGCGGGTTGTAGCATTTACTAGCTTTTGCTAAAGAGGTCATTCCCGGTGAAGGGATCTCGGCTCTTTCCTCATCGAATGAGATGCTGGATATTCATAAAGAATACCGCTATGCAAAGCAAGAACTAGAGCTACCTTTTGAAAATTTGATTCTACAATTTTTTTGGTTTCTTTCCTTTTCATTAATCTCATTAATGAAGTCCCAGCATTTATGTTTCCTAAACATTACAGAAGAAACGAAAATAGAACGTACGCTTATGCCATCCGCATTCGCCACGGGGTCCCGTCATGCACCGTTAGGTTACTTAACTAACGGCAGAGCGGGGGCAGGGCTAGCGTGGATGCAAAACATAAGCAACGTTTATTATATATCATATATATAATAAAACATTCGTCTCACGCAGTTATATGATCTCATCACAGAACATTGCAGCAGAAGTCAACATATGAAATATAGGATATACTAGGAGGTCCGTGTTTTAAATCAAGCCAGTAAAAAACACGGATTCCACGGTCGTGATGAATAGCCCAACCCACATCCCTAGACCCCTGCGAGAGCGGCAAGCAACCTTGCCAATTCTAGAGTTAGGAGACCCGGTCTCGACTCCTCGATATGGTCTCTCACTGGACTCTAGAACTCGGTTACTTGTGCTCCCCACCTTGGGTCTATCCTAATGCGGAAAAGTAAATAATATACATCAACGGTGACATCATCCTCAACCCGGAAGTGTCCCAATAAAAGAATATTACATACAAATTTTTACATGAATGAAAATGAAAAACTCTCATCTCACGCAAAAACCCCCGGCTATTCAATCACGGCGATCCAATATAACATATCACAACAACACATAACATCACATCTCATCAACGTAAGTAAATATTCGTATCCCAATTTTCGTTGACGTATAGCAACGAAACCGCCGATACATTACATATTACACTTACGGTCGCAGAAAAGAAATGAAAACTGCAATAATTAGAATCCGCGACCATCTTAGACATCATAAACCCGGAATATCTCATACTCCGGATTTCATGCTTAACACTATAAATCCGGCATTTTAGTCTCAAATTGAAAACACTTTTCAATAACCAGTCGGGCAATTCAATAAGATTCCCAACAAATGATCGAATGCTCGTCGGAAACATTAGTAGACGGCCGAACCCCCGATGTCGTCGACGAAGTGCACTTAGGCGGAACACCGTGTCCGCGAGAATCTGAACGGATGCTTTTGGCAACGAGGTTCTCCTATAGTCACTTGGTCAGGGCTATGGGGCGTGGCTATCTAGTAATGTTACGCGACGAGTGTTCGCATACTATACGAGATTGCGATGGAGTTTTGATCCGAATCGAAACTCCGTGGCAATCTATCGAATGAGACTAAATTGCTAGATTTACAAAACACTAATAAGTTTTCACAAAACTAATTATTGTGCATTCCAAATATTTCATCACATATCACAGATATACTAGACGATGTTAAATATTTCGATCGAATTATCGAACACCCACAATTCTCAGAGAGCTCAACACTTGAGACTCAATTAAAAATACCCAGAAAACCCAGAATAAGGAAATGGAGCAGCAGAAGAAAATTCACCCCACAAATCTACAATATTGCGGCGGAACCGCGGCCAAACAATGGTTTGGGCCGCGGTTTCGCGGCACATTGATGGATTTGGGAACTCGAATTTCTTAGGGCTCCATAATTTAACCTGCACGATTTTCTGAATATTTTTAATTTCAAAAATTCCAACTTTTGAAAAAAATCCAGAAACTCGAATTTTAGGGTTTTGAAAAGTCGATCGAACACTTTAACTTCGCCTAGACCACTCCTAATGCTCTAGCTTGGCTATGATACCATGAAAGTATGCCTTAACACCACTACTCGGTTTTCAGAAGCATCAAGTATACAATTTAAAAAAAAAATCTAGTGTGCTAATGCATGCTATCCAATAATCGAACTAGAGAATTAGGGTTTCATCGCATGCAAACAAACTTTACACTAAGTGAATAAGGAATACAACCTTTTTAGACCAGTCCTTCACTTCTAAAGCTCCAAGTAGTGGTTCCCGATGTCTTCTTATGCTCCACTTGGTGAAAAGAACAAGCTTGCTCAAGGGTCTTCGAGACCGAAGATGATCTACCTTGAGGAATCTCTAACTCAAGCTACCTCTTTACTAATTGAGGAATTAGTGAAGTAAACAACCTATACTAAATGGCTAGTTTGGTATAGATTGATGAAGTAGGAATTTTTCTCACTTTAAAATTATTTTTCTCTTTTTCTTTCTTACCTCACTCAAAGCTAGAGACAAAGAAGGAGATGAAGAAGATGAACAAGTGATGAACCATGGTGGAAAAATATCTCAAAATGATATTTGTAGAGACTTAACCATGACTAAAGATAATGGTTGGGTTAATAAATATCTAGAGTAAAACAAAATTAGTGGACTAAATCAAGGCTTCTACATGCTTCCACAAGCATCTTTAGCCATGCTAATTTCCACATAATTTTAATTTTTCCCTTAATAATTAATCACTCAAATTATGTTTAGTTGGTGTGAGTCTCATACAATGTATCATCTAGTATAACACAAAAGTAAATACATTAATATATATCTCATATATATTTATATGTATTTGTAGAAAAGAAATTCTTTAGTGAGCTAATATTAGTTAATATATATTAATATATCAAATATATAATTATATATTAAATTATTAAATCAACACTTTATTTAATAATCCGTCTAAATCACATATAACCGACTAATATCATTTATATGTACATCAAATATGCATATAACAAATTATTGAACCAACACTTAATTCAATAATCCGGTTATATCACATATAACCTATATCGCGAGATTAGAATACTGTATCACATACACGTATTAATCTCAGTCCCGCACATATCACATATGTGCCCTACTTCGTTTCGCTTGAGCTAGGAAACCTCTGTGTAGGACTCTAAAGAATCGTCAATACGCCAACAGTAGGTGATGATCATATCAGTCACCCACAAGTCGTCAGTGGTACTAACTGGATGTAACGGCTACCCAGGTATTGAGTGATCAAAAGATCAACAAGCAAGCTTGTCCAAACTCCCTAAAAGCCTATAAGTAACACTATCGTACAGTCCGATCTCTTCGTCTGATATGTCGCATATCAAGTCTGGGGTGGTAAACGTCAGGCCTCAATAACTTGATAAGTCATGCCAATATGAGGCTCATAACAAATCGAGAAACTACTAATAACACTTACCAGTAAATCTCAGCAGCCCTGGACAGGGACTTTCTGTTATAGCCAATCGAACATAGCGCAACATCAAATCCCAATACAGACAAAACCCCTCCTATCGCTCATTGCCTCCATATGACTCGGGACTGTACCCAAAATCCACATATTTGCACGACTCTCTTGAGCGTGGTAGGGAGGAAATCAAAGCACGGTGGTAATCACACAAGACTCTATGACAATCTCGGGTCTACAGACTAACCTGTACCAGTGTCACCAGAGAACTGCTATCTGACGATAGATATAATACCATCTATGAGTTCTCGGCGAGTCTTGTTCGGTGTACCCATTCTCCAATGAACACCTGTGTACAATCTTTGATGTCAAACACCAATAGCTGTGGGATCAATCATCGCCCCATATAGGGTCAAGAAACATACACATTAGTCTACTCTGGAATATCGATGCCATGTCTCGATACTCTCTCAACTAGGAATAATTAAAGGATGTACTTGTGGACTACCCTGGCCCCACTAGTATGATCTGCATCATAGTCCTGGTAGTCAAGTACACATCCTAAGCACTTTATCAACATGTAACGGAGAGACAATATAATGATACAAGTGTACATGTTAAGATAAAGAGTAACCAGATAGCATACTATCATGTCGAGCAAGAAAGTACTCTCTATATATGTCCAAGCATCCATTATAATATACAATCATGTACAGTAATGGTATCTAGGGCATACATATAACTAACAATAAGTACTTACAAAGAGTCGACTAGATTGAGCTGATGCAACGTCTGTGTTTTGTCTATACCGTAATAAAAATTTCATATTTTCCTTCAGTATTTTTTCCCTTTACATTATTACATATAACTACTTGATTATTTGATATTTGTTGTACTGAATATTTGTTTACTATGTTATTGTGTGCATATAATTATACTGTATTTTCCGTATATTTTTGTTACCCATTAAAGATATTAATTTATTTAATCTCTGCATATAATTTTTCTATTATTTTTATAAAGCTCACAAACTCCTTTTACAATTTTCCTTTTGTCTTTTCTTTTCTTTTCTAAAATGTTTTGGGCCCAAGCCCAAAGTCTCATACCATATATTCCCTTACAGTGTTTGAATTTTTATTAATGGTGTTATTAATTTTTTTTAATGGTGATTAATTTATATTAATCATCATTAAGTTTAATTTTTTAGGATGTTTTTAAAACTAATTTCAAAACCTACAAAACCCTAACCCATCTTCCTAATTTCCCTTACGATATTAATTTGGTTTTAATGATGATTATTTTGTAATGATTAATATTAAAAGTAATTTATTATGATGTTTTAAAAACTAATTTCAAAAAACCCTTTCTAAAACACACTTGCAGATCTCGCTCTCTCTCTCCTCTCGTTCACCCCCCGCTCTCTCATAAAAAATACAAAGCTCGAGCTCCACCCTCTTCTCCTTCGTCTCTCAAATTCTCATCTTGCACTCATCTCCTCTCACGTTTGCACCACCACCCTGGCTGACACCATAACCCATCACTATCAAAGCCATCATCACCGTCGACTTCTCTTCTCGCCAACACCCAAGCATCGTCGCCACACCTACAATATCCCCCTTTAATGAAATTTGATCCTGAATTTAAATTTAATCCCCAAATCATTAAAACATTTTTCCCAATCAAATCAACGGGGTCTAAATTCTGAAAACATTTAGTCTGCTAATCAACGGGAGTCCCACTCGAGCTAGAACTACACTAACGCAACTCGTGCGCATGAAAATCAAAAGTATAAAACTCCCATAACTGTAACTTTAGCAGATGTTATGAGAATCACACAAATTATGATGCAAAGTACAAAACGTGAAATCAACCGTTTAAATCAAGTACACAATCATAACCATACCTGTAGTGCAATATCTATAGCACACGACCATGGTCAAATATAATCAAAACTATAATATATCTTCTCAAGTGCAATACACGAAAACGAAATCAACCCCAACGGGTTTGCATAAAAACCAAATCACATGACATGGGTGTGCATAAAAACAATGTCAAGTGCAACGGGTGCGCACGATAATAACATCCAATGCATCAAATGTGTATGGAACCATCATCAAGTGAATCGGGATGCACAAATCAATACTAAATGCACCAAGGTGCACAAAAACATCAATACGTGCAACTAGTATGCACAAAAACAATATCAAATGCCTTTAGAGTGCACAAAATCTCAATCAAGTGCAACTGATGTGCAAGAAAATATCAATCTAGTGCCACTGCTGTGCACGGAAATCTCAATCAAGTGCATCTGGTGTGCATAAAAACATGTATGTGACCCTCAAATCATTAAAACACATAAGTCAAAACAACGGACGTCGAATTATCCATTTTTCAACGTCGAAAATGTGATATTCGGATAAAAAAAACACAAATAAAAAACAAATGATATTGAAGTACACTTTCTTCAATGTCTAAAGGCGTCTGTACACCCGGAGCTGACAGAGCAAGGACTCTCACTTGCCTTCTGCCTACGGTTGTCATGCCCCGCTTCCTAGTGTACGGGCAGAAGGCGCGACGAGGCCGCTACGTATTTACTCTGAAGTAAATACGCTAAGCGTATCTAAGTAATATAAATAAAAATGCACAAGAGACAAAGACAGTAGGTATAATTGAACAACAACTTTATTTATTAACATTCTTTTACAGTACATGGAAAAGTAAATACATCTGAATGAAAGCAATGCCTAAACAGTTGCATAACAGAAAAGTAAAGTACTGAAATGAAATGTGTACAATGAATCTAAAGCTCTGGGTCGTGGGCTAACTGATCCAGGTCCTCACTGGTGGGCTCGATCTCCTGAAGGTCTGAATCACCTGACAACATTCCAAAGAAGAAAGAGAAGGAATGTCATCAGCGAACAATCGCTCGGTAAGTCCCAAAGATAAGGGAGAAGTAAAATAGACAGAGAGAGAGAGAGTGTGTGTAGCTTTTAAAGTTGTATTTAGTGTTAACGTTGTTGTTTGTAGCTTGGTATAAAAGGATGCCATTGTATACGAGAAGAGTCTTTATATGCAAGAGACTAAAGGCAAATGGAGTACAAGGAACCGTTTATGCCACGGTACAACAGCAAATGAATTCAGATTAGGTGTCTTAAATCTTGCAGTCTCGTGCCTCTTCTAACACATTCCGTACCAATCTACTCCTTAAACCCCGCGATATCTTGTTTGTATTGTTTGTAAATAGTATTGTCTTTTATTATAGATTGTACAGATGTATGACTTGCCGAAACCATGATATCAGTAAATAGATGTAACTGGAGAATCATGTAAATAGAAGTATATCCATGGTTCGGTTCAGTCAATACAGATTGAATAGATTGAATATATGGATTCATGGATTAATATTGAATTGTAGTTTGTACTTGAATCATATTCAAGTCAGCTTATTTATAATGAGACTCAGTCTGAGTTAGAACAATTAGAAAAGAAGTTGAAGTCCTGAATTAGGTTTTGATGTTATCGGTAACCGCTGCACATGGGCGACGGGATTTGTGTCTTTTTCAAAGACGATTACCGTGTTGATAACACCGTGTGTTAAGTTGTCGATCTTAAATAGGCAAGCACCCATATCTCCGGCTCCCTGAAACTTAAGAGACTGGTCCCGCTTAAACCTATATTTACTAAGGTCCTTAGGGTAATTTATATAACTTGAGGGGGTTTTATGTAAAAATAATTTTATATAATTTTCAAAATACATCTCAAGTATTTTATTATCGTCTTTAAGGTTTTCATAGATGTAGATTTTATATATGTGACATTTCTAGTGATTAAAACCTATTTTTCATAATATATGATATTTAATTGTAAAGTATTGAACTTGTATGGAATTGCATGGTATTTTCAGGTAAAGTGATTCTTTTGATTTAGAAAAGTTGGAATATTTATATTATATCAAAAATTAGATATTTTGATGATACATACATACATACATATATATATATATATAAAATAATTTTAATTTATTATTTTTCTAGAAATCTCATTTTCTTAAGATATTTGTATCTTTAAATCTTTCGAGACCGAATGCTCCTTGCGGAGGTCTGCATCTCGCACTACTAAGCCCGAGGATGTGCGATAATCCGCACCATCCCGAACGGGTTCCCCAAAATGGGTTGTAGCGGCGCTTTGCAAAGATTTATTTAAAATACATAATCTTGTGAAAATGGTTTTTATAAGTTAAAGGTGGTTTTGTGTAAAACGGCATTTCCCGAATCTATATTTCCCAAAAGATATCGTGCTATGTTGCATATGAGTGTTGTGAAGAGGTAGGTCATTATCTCGTGATCTATCTAAAGGTATAGCAAGAATTATGATGTTTTATTGTCGAAACTAAACTACATGGTATTTTAGTGAAAAAGTACGATAAAAATTACAATATGAAATATTTTGCTATGAAACTTATTCATGATGTTTTGTTAATGTTTAATAGTCAAGATGTGAGAATTTGGAATGGTTGTGTTTAATGAAAATTACACTTTTTAAAGAAAACCGAATCAGAAGTCGGATTAACTCCGCTTCCGTCGGGTTTTAGAAATACTAGATTTTACAATAGAAAAGATAAGAGGGAGGAGGGGCTTACAGGATTTCATATTAGAGGAGAAGGATAGGGATTGGAAGTAGGTTCCGGTGCGTCGTTTCGTCGTCGGGAGCTCCTAGGGTCGTCGTCGGAAGTACGTCGGAGTTTCGCCCTTCGCTAACTGCACTTGCACACAAAGGTCTAGAGATTTTTCTTGAGAGTTTGGACAGAGTTTTGGAAGTGAGGAGGGTGTGAATTGGAGTGGTATTTATAGGAAAAGATTAGGGTCAGGGTTAGATGAAAGGGTGTGAGAAATTGTATTAAATTTTGTATTAAAAAATGGTTTAATGGAGTTTTAAAAAGCTCTGTTAATGTGCATAATATTTAAAATATACAGGGGTTTAGAGAATACCAAAAGACACAATTTTCATATAGGACCAACTCGGATCCGACCGAGTTCGGCCGGCGGCTGCGGCCGATTCGACCGATCCGCCGGCCGAGTCAGGCCGAGTCGGGCCGGGGCTCGTCGCCAAGTGTCCGTCTTCGTTTGGTTTACCCCCTGGGCCAGTTTGTTTTATATGCGACTTTTTGGTTTTTACGAGTTATGCACGTGTAGACCCTTGGGATTCTAAAAATTTAAAAGAAAACAATATTAAAAATAATGTGGCTGATGGGATTCGAACTCTGGTGCTTTGGTTCAGCAGTGCAAGGTATTACCGGTGAGCTACAAGCTTTTATTTGCTATTAAAAAGCAAAACAAATACTTATAGTACTCACAGGAATGCAAATACCCCAAGTATACATTAACTTTTAAACAAATTTTTTTACACTAAAATTGGAGTTGTTACAGTCTACTCCCCTTACAAAAATTTCGTCCTCGAAATTTACAATTTATTTTAAGGACTAGTTTACAAATAAGTGAGGATATCTTGCACGCATCTCATCTTCCCTTTCTCATGTCGATTCTCCTGGAGTGTCTTTTCTCCACATCACTCGAACCAAGTTGACTTTCTTGTTCCGAAGTGACTTCACTTTCCTGTTTAGGATCTCCACAGGTTGTTGCTCACAAGATAAATCGGGCTGTACATTGAGCTCAGAATGATCGAGAATATAGCTGGGGTCACTCACATATCTTCTGAGTTGGGATATGTGGAACACATTATGCACTCCTTCCAATGAAGGTGGAAGTGACAAGCGGTTTTCCACTTCACCGACTCATTCGAGTATATCAAACGGTCTAATGTATTTCAGGCTTAGCTTACCCCGTCTTCCAAAACATATCACTCCACGGTTCGGAGATATCTTTAAGAATACGTGGTCTCCTGGATGGAACTCCAAGTGACGTCGCTTTGCATCAGCCCAGTGCTTCTGTCAATCTTGAGCTATGTGCATTCTTTCCCTGATAGTACGAACCACATCAACAGTTGCTACTATCATCTTAGGTCCAAGAAGTTCCCTATCACCGATGTCGTTCCAACTTAATGGCGATCGACACTTCCTTCCATGTAGCGCCGCAAAAGGTGCCATTCCAATGCTTGCTTGGTAGCTGTTGTTGTATGAAAACTCCACAAGATGTAGGTGATCTTCCCACGATCCTCCGAAGTCTAACATACACGCTCTGAGCATATCCTCCAAGATCTGAATAGTTCGCTCAGACTGACCATCAGTTTGTGGATGATAAGCCGTGCTGAAGTTCAGACTTGTTCCCAAGCTTGCTTGCAGACTCTGCCAAAATTGCGATCGGAACCTGGTGTCACGATCGGAGACAATGCAGACCGGTACTCCATGAAGTCTCACAGTTTCCTATATGAGTTCATGGGTATCAGAGATAGTACATATTTGAGGAGTTTAAATCTTAAGTAGATTCTTACCTTCATGTACTTCTTTGCTAGTGTCTCAGTTGTTTGGCCAAATCGAAATGGGATGAAGTGAGCCGACTTTGTGAGTCGATCCACAATGAACCATACCGCATCGTTACCCTTTATGCTGTGAGGAAGCGCAGTCACAAAATCTATCGTGATGTGTTGCCACTTCCATTTTGGGATAGGTAACGGTTGAAGTAATCCAGCAGTCCTGTGATGTTCAGCCTTTACTTGCTGACACACCAAGCATTTAGCAACGCTTCTGGCTACTTCACGCTTCATTCCATGCCACCAGTAATTCTGACGTAGATCTTTGTACATCTTTGTACCTCCAGGGTGTACTGAGTAGGGAGAGCTGTGAGCTTCTTTCATTAACTCTTCCTGAATAGAACCTTTTGGTACGCATAATCTGCTGCCGTATCTCAAAGATCCGTCTTCATGGATGATGAAGTCTGTTCTGAGTCCATTCTCTACTTGTTCTCTGATCTTTTGCAACTTAGCATCACTTGCTTGAGCTGCTTTGATCCGATTGACAATGGTAGATTGAACTTCTAAATTCATCAAACTTGAAGCATTACCTGGCATGACTACTTCAATCTCCATCTGATGCAAGTCCTGTTGTAGCTTCCACTGAGCGGTGAGATTCATTGCTAATAGTTGGCGACTAAGGGCATCAGGTACCACATTCACCTTTCCCGGGTGATATTGCAGGTTGATGTCAAAATCCGCCATGAGTTCTAACTATCGTCTCTGCCGCATATTAAGTTCCTTCTGAGTAAACACATATTTCAGACTCTTGTGATCTGTGTATATGTTCACTCGTTCACCAAGAAGATAATGGCGCTAAATCTTAAGAGAAAAGATAACGGCTGCCAATTCCAAATCACGCGTCGGATAATTGCGCTCATGAGTCTTCAGCTGTCTTGAAGCATAAGCCACAACCTTACCGTGCTGATGTAGAACACATCCTAATCCCATTCCAGATGCATCACAATGCACTTCGAAACCTCCAGATTGGTTGTTATAACGAGAATAGGCGCTGATGTCAACCTTGACTTAAGTTCTACGAAAGCTTGTCCGCATCCTTCTGACCACACAAAGTCTTCATCTTTACGTGTGAGCTTGGTCAGGAGTGTTGCTATCTTTGAAAATTCTTCAATGAACTTTCTGTAATATCCAACTAGACCCAAGAAACTTCGAATGTCCTTCACTGACTTTGGTGTCGGCCATTCGCTCACTGCTGAAACTTTAGCTGGATTCACAGAGATTCCTTCGCCTGATATAATATTTCCAAGAAAACCAACTTGATCTAGCCAAAACTCGCACTTGCTGTATTTGGCATATAATTGGTGTTGTCGTAGAGTTTTTAGGACAATTCGTAGGTGTTCGGTGTGTTCTTTCCGACTTTTAGAATACACCAGGATGTCGTCAATGAAGATGACAACGAACCTGTCTAAGTACTCCCGGAAAACTTGATTCATTAGGTTCATGAATATTGCTGGTGTGTTGGTCACTCCAAATAGCATCACTAGAAATTCGTAATGACCATAGCGAGTTCTGAAAGCCGTTTTATGAATATCAGCTTTCTTGACCTTCACCTGATGATAGCCTAAACGAAGATCTAATTTGGAGAAAACACAAGATCCACTTAGCTGATCGAATAAATCGTAGATGTGCGGGAGTGGATACTTGTTCTTTATCGTTATTTCGTTCAAGCCTCTATAATCGATGCGCATTCTGTATGAACCTTCCTTCTTCTTTACAAGCAGTACTGGTGATCTTCAACTTGAAGTGCTGGGACGAATCCATCATTTCGCCAATAATTCGTCCAACTGAGTTCGGACCTCCTTCAAACCTTCCGGACTTAATCGATAAGGTGTTTTGATCACCGGTTGTGCTCTTGGTACTAAATCAATACTGAATTCAAGAGCTCGATCGGGAGGCAAACCTGATATATCGTCAGGAAATATATCGTCGAACTCTCGAACCACTTCTGGCTTTGATCCTTCCTCCTCTTGAGTTGCTGCAATTACTGTCTTCTTCGGCTTCGCCTTATAAGTACTTGGCTCCAGGGTACGGTCTCCACTTTTAAAATAGAACGGATGGTCTAGAATCTCGAATACTATCCTCTTTTGACGACAGTCGATGGTAGCATAAAATGTTCCGAGCCAATCCATACCTAGAACCACATCGAAGTTTGGTATGTCCAGCACTTTTGTCACGCCCCGCTTCCCAGAGTACGCCAAATTGGGCACGTGACATAGCCAACCATGCTACCTGTGGGTAGGAAGTATCCATCCACAGTCACATTACGGCTGTAGAGATATCAAGAACAAAATAAAACTATCTAATACATGTCCATAAGCCAAGATAATATGAGTCAAGAATAATAAAAGTGTGGAAGAAAAAGATCCAATACAAATAACTGGAATGTATGTCCCATAATGCGGGCTCACATCAGGAATAAAATGCAGGAAGTAAAGAACTAACTACTACCGACACCTCATAGCTCAGCCTGCTGGTTGAAGTACTACTGCTCGGACTGCAGCAACGGTACAGAATCCGGGCCATGCAAAACCCAGACGTCAGCGCGTCATGTCATCAAGTAATAAAGTGTAACAGGGTAACAAGCAATGCAAATATAATCATAAGTGATAAAGCATGTGTAACAGTGATATAAATCAGGGCGGTGAAGGGTAGTGTGCGGTGAGTAAACTAAACTGGTCTATTGGGTTATCTACTCTAAGTCTTTGAAATTAAATCGATGAATCATCGATGTAACTTAATAGTATCCCGTGCATGCCCGGGACCACGGTCTACAGACTCTCGGGCTGAAACCGAGACGTGCCGCTAGGCAGTAAAAGGTAGCAGGTACAGATGAGTGATGTCAGCATCATCACTCCGGGACTGGCCTAGCCTGTAAGACTGATCAGAACAGGTATCGAACTGTTGAGTTACAAGTCATGTTTCATAATTGATTTCCCCATACCCCCAAGCTATGTATGTCAAGTCAGGTATTCAGTGATCAAGAACTAATGCCAACACAGGATCAGGTAAGAATAGGTTTGTCTGGATAGACAACAGGAACGGTCCGTGAGGACTACATGTCAGGTTTGTTGGCATTAGACACAAGATCAGGTAACGGGTCAAGCCATGGTACATCAGGTCAAGTCAAGTAGTGTACGGTACCATGTCGGGTCAATCAATATGTGTGTAGCAAGTCAGGCCGGGGTGTAAAAGATAACATGTGGGTGCTCATAAACAGCTAGCATAATCATGGTTATAAGTAATCAAGCATGGTTATCAACAACATAATCTAAGCAATGAATTAAGCAATAAAGCTGATTCAATTAATTAGCAGTACAGTTAATAGTTGTGGTTCAGAGACGGTTCCAACATTATATGATTACAGGGTGACATTCATGGCCGTTAAATCATGTTAACCAATATTAAGAATTTCCAGGGTGCAATAATCTATAAATAGGTTCACTGGATGAAGTCACAGCTAAAACTGGTTTAAATGCGCACAAGTGTCCGATGGATTAAACTATAGAAAGATATCATAGGCTATGTCAAAATGTGATTAAACATATGATTGTGGTTATGAGATATAACATTTAAATGTGATCGTGTATGCAATGGTTACCTTTCACGTTCGAGATCTAAAATAATATAAACCGATGCAAACGGAACATCGAAATGATATAAAACGATGCATGGGGTACTATATTTAAACTACAGGTATTAGAATATGTATAAACTGATTTAACTAGCATGTAGCAAGATTAACTTACCTCGACAGGTCGCAAAACGGAAAACGGAACGTTACGCGTCGGCGGGGAAAAATCACGACGCGCATACGGTTCACGGAATGAACCCAAACGACGGACAGTGGAGTCACACGGGTCAGGGGTCCAGGCTGGAACGTCGGGACACATCGTCGGCATCGCCGGATTCCGGCCGTCGAGAAAATAGTGAATAGTTAAGAAAGATTTCACAAGGAAAAAAAATGGAAAAGAGAAGAAGAAGAAGATTGTACCGTGGTAAGGTGTTCTGGGTTATCAGGGAAGTCGACACAGGGCGACGACGACGAAGGTTGCCGGCGTGGTGACTTTCCGGCGAAGGGCAGTGGGTTGTAGGGTTTGCAGCTGTGGTAGTGGGGTTTCGGCAGAGGGTGGTGGTGACGGTTTGTAGGGCCGGGACATGGAGAGGGATGCGAGGAGGTGACGAGGGTGACGACGACGAGTCACCGGCGAAGTTGGGCTTGCGGGAGGTGGCAGCAAACGGCCTCGTCGGGTGCAGTGGGTCCTCGGGAACGCTGGAAGGAAAAGAGGAGAGCAAGGAGGTGGAGAGGGTTATCACAAGGGTGAGACGGAGGTTGCGACGACGAGGTAGGGTCAGTGGAGACGGAGCGGCGAAGGTTGGTTTGAGGTTTGAGTATGGGTTTTTAGAAAAGAAGTGGGGACGAAGAAGAAAATATAAGGAGGGAAAGAGAGAGATTAAGAGAGATAGAGAGACGAGAGAGAGAGAGATAGACGCGGTAGAGAGAGAGAGAGATCGAGAGGAGAGGGATAGAGAGGAAGAGAGAGATCGAGAGGAGAGAGAAAGATTTGAGGAGAAAGAAAATCGTCGTTACGCGAGGAGAGAGGAAGAGAGAAGAGAGAGAAAGAGAAGGAGAAAGGAGGGAGAGGGAGAGGGAGAAGGCGACGTGTGGGGCCCAGGAGAAAAATGAGAGGCTCTGATTGGCTCGTGGCCAAAATAAAGGGAAAAATGAGAAAGATTTTAGTGAATGAAAGAAACGTGTGGGGCCCGGGGGAAGAAGAAACAATTGTGATTGGCTGGGGAAAATTTATGAAGGATTTGTGGGGTTGATCAGTTAGGGAAAACTTTAAAAAGATTTTAAAGAAAATGGGAAAATATTTTCTGGGGTTATGAATTCAATTTCGTTGGTTTTAAAAAAAAATATTAGAAAATAGGATTTGGCGAAAATACAAAATATTTCAGAATTGCGCCCGGGTTGGGTCCACAAATTTGAATTCGAAAAATGAAAATTATTGGCGGGTTCCAAAAATTAAAATGAAGGATTTTATAATAAAAAAAGCATACCCCCAAGAACGAATGCACGTACGTGCGCGTAGCCGTCCAAACACGTCCGTTTCACTGAACGGGACGAAAACATAATGCAAGGACGCTACCACAGGGTTAGGGGCATCGAGCAAGCCATGACAAGTATTTTTAATTTAATTTTAGATGACTTAAATTGTTATATGCAGAATTTGAATTGTCGGGGTAAATTTATAACTAGCAACAGTCAAGCAAGACAAATAAAATAAATACCACACACCATACATACGATAACTGAAATTAGTAGAATTGGACTCGGTTGTTACAACTTTGAAGTTAGCATAGAATTCTTTGCTGCAGACGACTACTGGACACAAGCTGTATCTCGTTGTTGCCTTTAGAACGCCATTTCCTGAACTGACATTCCAGCTCAAAAATTAGGGTTCTGTGTCTCCTTCTCCTTCCTCAAGATTCTAAACCTTCTTCCTTTTTTGAATTAAATTAAGAGTTTAACTCTTCTTTTTCCAAAAAGAAACAGTTTTTCACCATAAAACCTTTGAAGGGGAGCTCGGATCTTCCATCAAATCTCCAAAATGGAAGATTTTTAAGTCTTACCCCCTTTTCTCCAAGATCCAGCCAACAGAGAGGAGAAAGAAAGAGACCCATCTCCAAAATCCCCACTCCGGGAAGATCCAAGGCTCAAAAGAAGATTCAGGGCCAAAGAGGAGAAGAAAGGGGTCCCTTTTGATCATCTTCGAAGATTTCTGGGAGTTCAATTCCATTTGTCAAAATCTTTTGGAGTTTAACTCCATAAATAAAATCCTTCTAGGAGTTTAACTCCATTCAAAATCTTTTGGAGTTTAACTCCATAAATAAAATTCTTTTGAGAGTTCAACTCCACTCAAAATCCTTTTGAGAGTTTAACCCCATAAAGATAAAAATCTTCCTTTTTTCTGGGAGTTTCCAAAGTCCCTCGGGAGTTTAACTCCTAATCCTGGGGTTAATCCCCTTTTTCTGCAGGCGCCCAGCATCTACGTGCCAGGAGCATGAGGCGTCGGCGCCTGGCGCCGGTCGCCCAACGCCCATGTGTCAGGCGCGTGAGGCGCTAGCGCCCATGCGCCTTGCATATGGCCAGTGGGCGCCCACGCGTCCTCAGGACGCTACTCACCCCCTTTTTCCCCACACACTTCCCACTAAAAATACACCTCTCGTTAGAGAAAATTTCTAACGGGGCGCTGCCCTCTCGCGAGACCCCCGTAAACTCTGTGAGGCCCCCGATATATCCAAAACCTTTCAAAACACAACCCACGCACACTGCATATTTAGTTCGCATGACTAGTTGACCTGTCAATCGGAGGTTCCTTCGCTTCAAAGGCGAGGGGTAATTAACGATAGTTTATTCCGCGGCTGCCGGAGAATCGGATCCCCACGATCAATAAACCCCAGTCTACCCTAAACAGGGGGAATCTATAATGCGCCTGACAAGCGCGCATATTCTCATCTCAATTGGGTAACAAAAAACACCCTACAGATTCTGGCATGCCCGGTGAGACCTTTTTCTCATCCCATATCACGGGTCAAGCTTTCATGCGAACTCATTAACATATATACCGATATTTGTACTGAAATAGTTCTTTTCCGTGCAACAATCAACTTTCAACGATGATGTCTTCTAAGATGAATTCAGCTTCCGACACGACCCCGATCTCATACGTGGTCAAGATCAATGCTCGCGTGATTTTCCCCGCAAGCCTCAGTTGGCAGTGAGAGGAACCACCCAGCCAATTTGGTTCTGTCATTATCTACCCTACCGGAAGCGCTCATCTGGTAGAAATCCCGACAAACCAGATGGCCAAGCCGGTCTCAAAAGGCAGGAGGCCGAACGTTGTGGTTGCCAAAGCATCCTACCCCAAATGCAAATCCGTATTCGAACGGCTCTTCACTGTTCCGACTAAGGGCAAGGCCGTCAACACCAATGGAGCCACAAAGCATCTCCAGCAAGCTCAGGCGATGACTTCAACAAGTGCATAATCAGGCGTATCTCCAAAGCCCTTTGTCAATCGATTTACAGTGTCTTCCTGATGGGCCGAAACTTGCCAAGTGCTCAAAACTGAAAGGTTCAGACAGAAGTAGCTTAGGTATCGAGCCAACAAGAGGGCCGGGAGTTCGGTCAAGTGGAATCTTGTGAGGTTCTAAGAGCAGGGTCACCTCGCAACGACGGCTGAGTCGGCCGTAAAAGTCAGCAATTCTTTTGAATCTCTGAAGTGGGTTCAGAAAAACGCCATGACCACCAGAATCTGGAAGACAGCTGTCCGAATGATACTTTAAAGAGACGTGTCTCAGCCCCAACAGAGAAAGCATGACACTATCTCTTCAAGAGTCTATTAGGCGCTCTGTACCACATGAAAAGAGCAGGGCAAAGCCAGAAAGGAAGCTTCAACACCATTCAAGAACCCGGTCAGGCCAATCGCCTTCAGTCGATTGCCCGTTGCCGCAAAAGAAGGGCCACGACATCAGTCCGAAAAATCAGCTGCCAATAATGAAAAGATGGCTGGATATGTTATCAATACGGTCTATATGGCAAGCGCGCATCCCAGCGACAACTTGCGCAGGAAAAGCAAGGATGGGGCCACCACATCCCAAGCCCGATCTGGCTTGAATGTGGTTGGTGTTTCCTAAGATCAGCCGCCTCCGCTGGACGATGAAAACTTTCTCGATGAGGCTGATAGGGAGAAGGACCCCTCAGTCCATGTGGAATTAAGCTCGGATAGCGAAGAAGAGCCGAATTTCCACCCCAGGACCGCAGAGCAAGAGCTTTTTTAAGAGCTTCGAAAACAGCTCAAGAGCAAAGATAAAGAGATGACCAACCTTTACTCCAAAATCGATGACTTAACGAATGTCGTGATGCCGCTCACGGCTCAAATTGCTTAGACGCCATCCAATCAAGCACAAGTTTCCACTCATGAGCCGGGTGATAATGACCCGAAGCAACCAATGCATGTCCCTTTAGGTCCGAGTATAGGCGAGCCACGCGAAAGCCGACCACATTCCACTTTGAGGGATGCCTTGGCCCAAGATGGCACCATCCCGCTAACACAAGATTGGATAATGGATTTGGTCACCAGCAAGGTTAAAACATTGGTGGCCGAAGCCGAAGCTCAGAAAGAAATTGGCAGTAGTGGGCGGCCATATCCCGCACGGTACGATCTGATCGAGTTCCCGAGCGACTACATCATTCCTAAGTTCGGAAGATTTGACGGGATGAGAAACGCAAATCAGCATGTCGTCTACTTTAAAGCGTCGTGCATAAATACAGGGGGCAATGATGCGCTCCTTCTTCATCAGTTTGTCAACAGCCTGACCGATGTCGCTTTCGACTGGTACGCGAGCATTCCAAATGGGTCCGTCACCACTTTTGCCCAAATGGAGTCTCTATTTCGGAAAAAAATCATGAGTGTCAATGATAAGATCTCCATTGCTGACCTTGTGAGGACCAAGCCAGGGAAGAACGAAAGCAACACGGACTTTATTACCTAACGGCGTAATCTCACAGTCAAGTGCGAATCGCCGCTGGAGCAGGACCAGTCCGTCAACCTTCTTATTGGGAACCTTAGCAATTGGATGGTCCCATTCTTATGTACAGCAAGTCTCAAGACGTTTCAAGAGCTGACCAAGAGAGTACAAATGTTGAAATGCTCGAAGCAAGAGTCTATCCCGGACTCTCGGGGTGACAAATCTTGAAAGAGCAGAAAAGATGACAACCGTAAAAGTGGGAGCTCCAACAAGACCAACGCCTTCAATGCGTCTGATAGTGAAGATAAGAGAAAGACGGGTGGATCAAAAATAGACTGGACTCGAAAGCCAGTGCTAGGAGGAGAAGGGCCTTCCCCAGAGGAGAAGAAGAACAAGGTTTACTCTTTTAGAAGGGACAAGGTCCGCAAGATATTCAAAGATGGCTTGAACAACGGTCTACAATTGCCAGAGTCGAAAAGACCTCATGAAGCAAAAATGACCGACAATCCTCTATATTGCCCGTACCACCGAGTAGTGAGCCATGCGATCAAGAATTGCTATATTTTCAAAGATTGGGTCTAGAAGCAGTACAATACAGGGGAGATCGAGTTGTCCAAGAGTGTGTTGGTGAACAATCAAGCTGCAACCACCAATTTTATACAGACACAAGCTGAAGCCTTTTGAGAGCAGACAACTAAACCCGCTATTATGAGGAATGAAACTGACTCGCCGCAGCTTCCATGGAGCATGCACATGTCCAAAAAGAAGAAGAAAATGTTAAAATTGCTTCAGAAAGAACCCGGAACTGAATGGGAAGGGCAGAAGATGCCCACCATTCCAGTTGCCAATTTGGCTCAATCAGGCCCAAAATCCAAAAGGCTCAAGAAGAAGAAAAGTGCAGCTCGACGCGAAAAAAAGTCTGTGGGGGTGATCGACCATTCAAAATTACATCGATTCTCTTGAAAACTATGGACAAAAGGAAAGAAGTCTGATTCAATTAAAGGAGTTCTTCCTCGTGAAAGCGGCTGAAATTCTGGAGGAGCTAGAAGAAGACTCCAATGACAAGATACCTATAGTGACCTGCTACGTTGTCCACCTTGGTAGCGACTCTGAGGAAGAGCTATGTTTTCCCGAAGAGGACGAGGAGCTCGCCACAAAGGCTAAACAAATCCATCTCAAAAGCGGTAAAGCTCTACCGCCAAATCAGGGCAACGCCCTAAAAGGAAAGGAAAAACAAGTCGCTAATGAATAAGATAGCGGAGAGCCGACTCATGAAAACTCGAGTCCTTCCTCAGCGGACTATAATTTCTTGGCCCATCTCCGGAAACTTCCGTCTCTCCTAATCATCTACGATGCCCTGGTCCTATCTAAGGAGCTTAGAGATGTTCTCATTCATGCTTTACAAAACCCCGAGCGGTACCAGGCTCGCTTTGCGGAAATTAATATGAAAGAAGCCTGGTACACTCTACATGCCGCCGCGGGCACGTTTAAGGACGAAGACCTGCTACTGGGAACATCTGAGCATAACAGGCCGCTTTACGTGACCGGGTATAGCGACAGAGATTGGATTAATCGCATATTGATTGATCCGGTTCCTCAGTAAACATCATGAACTTGCGGACTCTGAAGAGTTTGTCAATGGACCTGTCACACCCCGCTTCCCAGTATACGGTAAGGAGACGTGACGAGTCACGCGACGTATTTACTCAGAAGTAAACACGCTAAGTGTATCTAAGTAATATAAAGTAAAGTACACAAGAGACAGGAATGTAAATGAACAAAAACTTTATTTATTAAACATTCTTTTACAGGTACAACTGAAATGTAAATACATGAGTAGAAAGCGATACCTAAATAATGGCATAACTGAAATGAAATAAATATGTACAAGTGCCTACAGCTCTGGGTCAAATGGTATCTGCTCCAAATCTTCAGTGCTGGGCTCGATCTCCAATGAGTCCGAATCACCTGACAACATTTCAAAGAAAGAAGAAGGAATGTCGTCAGCGAACAATCGCTCAGTAAGTCCCAAAGGTGAGTAGAGATAGAATAGACAGAAAAAGAATATAATTTATAATGTTTGATTATATTATTAACACTGTTGTTTGTAGCTTGGTACAGAAAATGCCAGTGTATACGAGAGGAATCCCACTATTCCGGAGACTAAGGTATACGGAGCACAAGGAACCGTTCAGCCACGGTACAACGGCAATGGATATCCAGGTTAGGTGTATTATGGTTACAGTCTCGTGCCACTTCTAACACCTTCCGTACCAATCTACCCCTTATAAACCCCGCGATGTCTTTTGTATTGATTGTATTGTTTTTTTATATAGATGGATGACTTTCCGAAACCATGATATCAGTAAATGGAATGGATATAAATAGAGAGTCATGTAGACGGAGTATATCCTTGGTTCGGTTCAGTCAATATAGATTGATATAGATTGAATAGACGGATTCATATTGAATTGTGTTTATACTTGAATCAAATTCAAATCAGATTGATTAGATTGAGACTCGGTCTGTGTAACACCCGAGCCCAATAATACTATTGAGTTACATCGACGATTCATCAATTGGTTTCAAAGACTATAGAGTAGAAAACCTGATAGGACAGTTTAGTCACCATTGCACATTACCCTGCTTGTTATCTCTTATTATTGCTTTATTCATGTTCATACTTGCATTGCTTATTACCATGTTTATGCTATATACTTGATGTCATGACGCGCTGACGTCTGGGTTTTGCATGGCCCAGATTCCGTACCACTGTCGACGACCGAGCAGGAGTACTTCAGCCAGCAGGCTGAACAGTGAGTCCTTAGGATTTAGTTTATTTATTTCTTTTCATTTCCAGATGTGAGCCCGCATTATGGGACGTACTGTTTATTCATTGTATTGGATCATTAGCTTCCGCACTTATCGTTTATTGATTCTTGTTATTATGGATTTGGACATGTATTAGATTAGTTTTTATCTTGTTCTTGATATCCTTACAACCGTAATGTGACTGTGGATGGATACTTCCTACCCACAGGTAGCATGGTTGGCTATGTCACGTGCCCAATCTTGCGTACTCTGGGAAGCGGGGCGTGACATGGTTCTTTTGGTATCAGAGACATAGGTTAATTGGGTTGATTCTTTGTAGTTGGGTATTGCACCCGATACACGAATCATAATACCCGTGATTAGGAAACATGTCCTGCCACCTTGACCGTTTTACCATCCTTGAATCATCCTTCCAGATCATGTCGACATGCAAACTTACTTTGCATTGTCAACTCGAAAACCTAATTTCTTGTTATCTCTAGGACTTAGGCGACTTGGGTGGAGTTAAGTAATTGCGGCTATGATACCGCGGCATAGCTACAATGCAGCACTCTATTTAAGTATCTTGGAGTTCTAGCCTTGATCTATACTCGAAATCTATCATCATGCTAATGTTGGGTACTTTGATTTCCAGGAATATGGCCGGTCAGAATTTGAAGATGGACCCAGGGCGTGCGGTCTTAGCCGCCAGGCGTAGAGTGATAAGGGGATTGCTGGAGAAACTAAAGGAACAAATCGAGCTGGAACCCGCATTTGCACTGAACCAAACGTCTGTACGTAGAAGTATTCCGGTGAACAGGCGCAGCGTAGCACCAATGAAGAAAACAAGTGTGGGTGATCGGAAGGGGAGCGTGATCTGTAGCTACTGCCATAAACCCGGACATGTGCGAAAGAAGTGTCGTATGAAGCTGGGGCTCTGTTTTAGATGTGGAGCGGCAGATCACACCGTTGATGCTTGTCCGTCGAAGCCTCGCACGAAAGATGATGTTCAGAAGCCTCCGCAGAGACCGTTCCAAGGGCAGAGACAGTTGAATCAAGGATCTAAGCAGGCTCGAGCGTTCACGTTGACAGCTGAGGAAGCTAAGGCATCAGGAGAAGTGGTTTCAGGTAATTTACTCGTTCATGGTTTTTCCGCTTTGGCATTACTTAATTTCGGAGCATCCCACTGATGTATGTCATCCAAATTTATAACTACACACTCGATTACCTGCATGACCCTGTCTAGTTTCTGGGATATACACACTGGGAATGGGAAAATCATAGCTAGTAAGGAATGTAGAGATTGTACAGTTGTTGGTTGCGGACGGGAGCTTTTTGCAGATTTCTTGGTGATAGATACGGGCAGTTATGAGGTTGTTTTGGGGATGGATTTTCTTGGCACTTTCCACGCCCACATTGACTGTAGGGCAAGGAAGGTAATTTTCCAGATTCCCGGACATCCTAAGTTTACTTTCATTAGAGGAAGCAGTTCTGTCGGGCCAGTCGAGTTTAGGGCTAGGCCGACGAACAATGTTCTTGCGGCTATGGTTGTGGATAGTAATGAAGAGCCGGCGGTTGTCCGCGACTTTATGGATGTATTTGAAGTTATATCGGGCGTACCGCCGAAGCGAGATGGGGAGTCCGCGATTGACCTTATCCCTGGTGCAGCGCCAGTATAAAAATTTGATTATCCGATGGCACCGGTGGAATTGGAAGAAGTTAAGAAACAAGTTGGTGAATTACTCGAGAAGGGATGGATTCGAAGCAGCAACTCACCTTGGGGAGCTCCAGTTCTTTTAGTAAAGGAGAAGGATGGCACGAGAAGGATGTGCATTGATTATCGAGAATTGAACCGGGTGACTATTAAGAATAAATACCCGATCCCTCGCATTGGAGAACTTTTGAGCAGCTTAGTGGCGCGAGGGTATTCTCGAAACTGGACTTGCGATCAGGATATCATCAGGTCCGAGTAAAGGCAGAAGACATTGCAAGACGGCGTTTCGGACTCGGTATGGGCATTTCGAGTATTTAGTGATGCCCTTCGCGCGTTTAGCTGAACCGTTAACCAAGCTTACGCGTAAGGAGGTACCGTTTGTTTGGACGGATGGATGTGCATTGGCCTTCGAGACGTTGAAGCAGAAGTTGATAACCGCCCCGATCCTGACCGTACCGGATAATTCAGGAGGACTGGTGATTCACAGCGACGCATCGGGGAAAGGATTGGGATGTGTTTTGATGCAGAATGGGAAAGTCGTTGCTTACGCATCGAGACAACTGACGACTCATGAGAAGAACTATCCGACTCATGACTTAGAGCTTGCAGCCGTGATCTTCGCCCTGAAGATTTGGAGACACTACCTTCTGGGCGAAAGAGTTGAAGTCTTTACGGATCACAAGAGTTTGAAGTAGGTGTTCACTCAGAAGGAGTCGAACATGAGGCAACGCAGATGGTTGGAGCTGATGGCCGACTACGACCTTGATCTTAAGTACCATCCGGGGAAAGTTAACGTCGTGCCGGATGCACTAAGTCGGTTACCAGCCATTCAGGTATTGACCGCACAAAGGGAGATCATTGCGGATTTTCGGAGATTTGACTTGGAGGTTGTGCTACCCCATGCTACAGGACAGTTGATGCGGTTGCAAGTACAATCGTCCTTAGTTGAGAAGATTAAAACGGCACAATCGCAGGATCCTAGACTGCAAAAGTTTCGAGAGCAGGTTGGAGCCGGACTACGAACCGATTTACTGATCCATGAAGATGGTTCGTTGAGATATGGTAGCCATGTATGTGTGCCAAAGGGAGATGTGCGTGAAGAGCTTATGAAGGAGGCACACAGTTCAGCTTACTCTGTACATCCAGGAGGGACAAAGATGTACCGAGATATTCGACAGCACTTCTGGTGGGAAGGTATGAAAAGGGAAATTGCTCGCTTCGTGGCTAAGTGCTTGGTGTGTCAGCAAGTCAAGGCTGAACACAAAAGGGTTGCTGGTTTGTTGCAACCACTACCGATTCCTCAGTGGAAGTGGGAACACATAACCATGGATTTCGTGACGGCTTTACCGCGGAGTCCAAAGGGCAACAATGCTGTATGGGTGATTGTCGATCGGTTGACCAAAGCAGCTCACTTTATTCCTTTCCGGGTTGGTCAATCGACAGAGACTTTGGCAGAGCGGTACATGCAGGAGATTGTCAGATTGCATGGAGTACCGGTAAGCATCGGGTCCGACCGGGACACTCGGTTCTTGTCGCACTTTTGGAGGAGTTTACAAGAAAGTTTGGGGACTCGATTGAAGTTTAGCACAGCTTATCATCCTCAGACCGATGGACAATCGGAGAGGACGATCCAGACCCTTGAAGATATGTTGAGGGCTGGCATGTTGGACTTCAAAGGTTCTTGGGAAGATCATCTACACCTGGTGGAGTTTTCGTACAACAATAGCTTCCAAGCAACTTTTCAGATGGCCCCGTTGAAGCACTGTATGGGCGTAAGTGCCGTTCACCTGTTTGTTGGGATGATGTTGGTGAACGAAGGTTACTAGGACCAGATTTGGTGGTACAGACAGTCGAGAAGGTGAATACAATCAGGAAGCATATGAAGGCAGCTCAAGACAGACAGAAAAGTTGGGTCGACACGTCAAGAAGACCTCTAGAGTTCGCCGTGGGTGATTTGGTATTCCTGAAGATATCACCGACTAGAGGAGTGATTCGCTTTGGAAGTCGGGGAAAGCTTAGTCCCCGATTCGTTGGACCCTTCGAGATATTGGAGCGTGTTGGAGAGGTATCGTACCGGTTGGCGTTACCACAGTCATTAGCAGGAGTTCACGATGTGTTTCATGTGTCTCAACTACGGAAGTATGTTCGTGATGAGACTCATGTCTTGGATCATTCGGAGTTGACCGTTCGGGAGGACCTGACTTTTGAGGAGCGACCAGTTGAAATCAAGGATCGAAGAGAAAAGGGTTCTTAAGAACAAGGTTATCCGTCTTGTGCTAGTTTCTTGGGGTAATCGATCGCATGGAGAATCTACTTGGGAGCGAGAAGACGAGATCCGGCAGAAATTCCCTCACCTTTTCCAGTAGTTAGCTATCTTGCATTCTTGGAATTTCGAGGACGAAATTCTTTTGTAGTTGGGTATGATGTAACACTCGAGCCCAATAATACTATTGAGTTACATCGACGATTCATCAATTGGTTTCAAAGACTATAGAGTAGAAAACCTGATAGGACAGTTTAGTCACCATTGCACATTACCCTGCTTGTTATCTCTTATTATTGCTTTATTCATGTTCATACTTGCATTGCTTATTACCATGTTTATGCTATATACTTGATGTCATGACGCGCTGACGTCTGGGTTTTGCATGGCCCAGATTCCGTACCACTGTCGACGACCGAGCAGGAGTACTTCAGCCAGCAGGCTGAACAGCGAGTCCTTAGGATTTAGTTTATTTATTTCTTTTCATTTCCAGATGTGAGCCCGCATTATGGGACGTACTGTTTATTCATTGTATTGGATCATTAGCTTCCGCACTTATCGTTTATTGATTCTTGTTATTATGGATTTGGACATGTATTAGATTAGTTTTTATCTTGTTCTTGATATCCTTACAACCGTAATGTGACTGTGGATGGATACTTCCTACCCACAGGTAGCATGGTTGGCTATGTCACGTGCCCAATCTTGCGTACTCTGGGAAGCGGGGCGTGACAGTCTGAGTCAGACACTTTGAAAATAACTTGAAATCCTGAATTAGTTTTGATATTATCGGTAACTGCTGCACATGGACGACAGGATTTGTGTATTTTTCCATGACAATTACCGTATTGATAACACCGTTTGTTAGATTATCTACCTTAGATAGGCAAGCACCCATTTTCTCCGGCTCCCTAAGGCTCAAGAGAACTGGTCCCGCTTAAACCTATGTTTACCAGGGTCCTTATTGTAATTTAGTATAACTTGAGGGGGTTTTATGTAAAAATAATTTTGGTATAATTTCAAAATACATCCCAAGCATTTAATTATCATCTTTAGGGTTTTCATAGATGTATATTTTATAAAAGTGAAATTTCTAGTGAGTAGAACCTAGTTTTCATAGTATATGGTATTTTATTGAAATATCGGTATTGTTTTGTATTTGGATGGTATTTTCATGTAACGGTGATTCCTTTGATTTGGAAAACTTAGAATATTTATATAATATAATTAAAATAGATATTTTTATAATAGATATTTATATATATATATTTAAAAATAAATTTTATTTATTTTCTTGTAGAAATATCATTTTTAAAGAAAAATGTATTAAAATTCCATCGAGATCGAATGCTCCTTTCGGAGTTCTGCATCTCGCTCTACTAAGACCGAGAATGTGCGATAATCCGCACCATCCCGAACGGGGTCCCCAAAAGTGGGTTGTAGAGGCGCAATTGCAAGGAATTGTTTAATACACTTTTTATAGAAATGGTTTTGTAAGTTAATGGTATTTATTTGTAATGTCGTATTATCCCATGAATATATTCCCAAAAATTCATCGTGCTATGTCAAAGATGTGTGTTGTGATGAGGTAGGTCGTTACCTCATGAATTATCTAAAATTAATACAAGTTTTATGTTGTTTTATGTCGAAACTAAAGTATGTGGTATTTTACTGTAAAAATACAATAAAAATTGCATAAAAGAATGTTTTGAGATGAAACTTGTTTTAAAGTTTTGGTAATGTTTGTTAAATATTATGTGAGAGTATGGTATTTTGTTGATTAAGAAAAATAGAGTTTTAAAGAAAAACCAAATCAGAAGTCGGATTAACTCCGCTTCCGTCGAGTTTTAGAATTGAAAGTTTTTAAAGTAGAAGAAGAGAGATGGAGAGGAGACTTATTGGCTTTTGGAAAAGAGAAGGGAGAGAGAAAATTAAGGAAGGCTTCGGGGCGTTTTTTCGTCGCCGGAAACTCTTTGGAACTTCGCCGGAACTTCGCCCTTCGCTAACTCCGCTTGCACACTGTTAGGACTTGGGAATTTTTGAGAGTTTTGACAGGGAATTTGTGAGTGAGGAGGGATGAAATATGGTGTGGTATTTATAGAGAAAATTAGGGTTTAGAGGGTTAAAGATTGCATTGAAATTTTCATTAAAAATGGGATTAAATGGTATTTTATTGTGCTCTGGATGAATGCAGAGAAAATAAACAATGTGAGAGAAGTGGGGTAGCTGAAAGGGTGCTCGGGCAAAAATATGAGGGAATTACCTATGGGGGGAACCGGCGGTATCGGGCTTTTGATGAATTTCGCCAGTCCAAAACCGGTGGAATGGCTTCGGATTGTCGCCACGTGTCCCTCACGCTTCACATACCCTCGTGCACATGTTTATTTAATCTGTAACTTATCATTCTACGTGTAGTGCATGTGCAAACTCTTGGGTTTCTAAAAGATTAAACGAAAATACAATAAAAATAATATGTGGCTGGGGGGATTCGAACACAGGGACTACGTCACAGCAGTGCAAGACTTTACCAATGTGCTACAAGTACTTTCTTGTTGTTTTAAAGTAAAACAAATACTTATAGTGTATACAGGATTGCAAATACCCCAATTGTACAGTAACTTTTAAACAATTTCTGTATATTGAAATTGGAGTTGTTACAGGACGTCCGACACCTGTCAGGGGAGAGGATTGTCATCCAGGGCTTCAATCAAAACTGCCGGCAAGTTCTGGAATTTATTGCTTTGCCAATTAGGTTTGTGGACCTGCAAACTAAAGCTAAAATATACATGGTAGACGCCGACACATATTATATGATTCTCCTAGGATGGCCATAGCTCCACGATTACGACATCATTTCGTCAACTCTCCATCAGTGCATGAAGTATACAATAAATGGCGAAGAAAGACGCATTGATGGAGACATCCAGCCGTTCGGTGTGCATGAAATCCGATATGAAGATTCTTGGTACTTTGTGAGCCCCAAAGTGCCGAGCCACAGCTGACCAAGGGCAGAACGTCTCCGAAACTCAAAAGCCAATCTAAGCCGGCTGTCACTTTTAAAAGCAAAATCCCCAAGTGCTTCCGCGTTTCGGCAATGACACTGATGAGTCCAACGCTGGAATTCCATCCTTCCGTAAAACTCGCCGTCATTTCGGTAGTGATACGGACGAGTCTGATGCTGAAGGCCCATACGACAGCAAAATTCACCCTCATTTCGGCGGTGACACTGGAGAGTCGGAGGAAAAGGGCCCGCCTTGCAGCAGCTATGCAGATTGGGCCCTCAGGGAAAAAGTGAAGTTAAGGGAAACATTCGAGATTACAGAAGGGTCCTTAGCTATCACAAGAGTGCCAGGACAGATGTGCAAGGAGCTAGATATTTTGTTGGTCTCTACCGTGAACCAACTGCAAACTTTCTATCTTCCCAGAAGGAAAAGTGGATAGAGGGCATCCTGTTGTATAGGTCAAATGATGTCGTACACCCGGAAGATTTGTCTGTCACATGCCTTCCTTATGAGAAGGCATTAGAGCCGTCCTCAATCCCTGATATTATGTGCCCGAGATGCGGGAATATTTTAAAAAATATAGATGTCGGTTATATCAAACGGAATCCAAAGAGAAGTTTTATGAGGGGATGTGGCATCCGCTTCAGGTCCGAGCACTCGTCGATGGACGAATCCTAGATAGACGGGGCATAGGTTTCATTCACCCTGACGTCAAAGTATGCTACATGATTCATATTGATGAAGCTAGAGGGAAATCAAATGATGACGACGAGCTAGCCGAGCTAGAAGAAGCTCCTCAACTGCTCGAAGATGGCAGACACGCAACCTTCGAAGAGCTAACCAAGATTTATTTGGGAACGCTCGATAATCCAAGGCCGACCTATTTCAGCTCACTCTTGTCAGAGAAAATAAAAGAACAAATAATCGCCCTACTACATGAGTTCATCGACTACTTCGCGTGGACTTACAAAGAAATGTATGGCCTCTCTCCTGAAGTGGCTGTACATAAGCTGGCTATATCTCCTGATGCTAAGCCAGTCAAACAAGCCCCTCGAAGAATGAGAAGGGAGCTAGAAGAAAAGGTCATGGAGGAAACTAAAAAACTTATTGATGCTAGCTTCATCTGAGAAGAGAAATATGCAGACTGGATTGCATGCATCGTCCCAATGAAGAAGAAAAATGGGCAGATCTGAGTTTGCGTCGATTTCAGGGACCTCAACAAGGCATGCCCTAAAGACGAATTTCCACTACCGGTCATGAAAATGATGGTCGACGACACCTCAAATTACGAGCTGTTCACCTTCAAGGATGGCTCATCTGGATATAATCACATCAAGATGTTGCCCTTGGATGAGAAACACACAGCATTTCGAACCCCGGTCGGAATATACTGCTACAAGGTGATGTCGTTCGGACTGAAGAATGCAGGCGCCACATATCAAAGGTCAATAACCAGAATCTTTGATGACTTAATCCATAAAGTCATCGAATTCTATGTTGATATTTGGTCGTTAAGACTAAAACCAAGGCCGATCACATCCGAGATCTCAGGACCATTTTCACCCGACTGAGAGAACACGATTTGAAGATGAATTCTCTGAAGTGCGCTTTTGGCGTGTCGTCGGGAAAATTCTTGGGCTTCATAGTCCGACATCGGGGGATCGAAATTGACCCATCAAAGATAAAGGCCCTCATGGAGATGCCTCCTCCAAAGAATCTGACGCAGCTAAGATCCTTACAAGGCAAGCTCGCTTACATACGAAGGTTCATCTCGAACCTATCAGGGAGATGTCAGCCTTTCTCAAAGCTCATGAAGAAGGAAGCTCCCTTTGTCTTGGATTTCAAATGTCAAGAAGCATTCAAAAGTATCAAACGGTACCTGTTGCACCCTCCAGTGCTTGCTGCTCTCATTCTAAATAAACCGTTGATTCTCTATACTGCCGCGCTAGATGAGTCACTCGGTGCGCTTCTTGCCTAGAACAATGAGGAGGGAAAAGAAAATACCCTCTACTACCCCAGTTGAACTTTTGTCAGGGCAGAGCACAACTATTCCCCGATCGAAAAAGTAATGCCTGGCTCTGATATTCGCTGTGAAGAAGCTAAGGCACTATTTGCTCGCTCAACGGGTTATGCTGATCTCCAAGGTCGACCTGCTTAAACACTTAATGACCAAGGCAAGCCTAGCCGGCAGAATGGCAAGATGGGATATCATACTGCTAGAGTTCGACATAGTATATACTCCTCAGAAAGCAGTAAAAGGGCAAGCCCTCGACGACTTCCTTGCTGCTTATCCCATACCAGAAGGGTCGCCGCTCAATTTGGAGTTACCCGACGAACAAGTGCTGCAACTCGAGGATGGCGAGCCATGTTAGGAGCTCTACTTCGATGGGGCCTCATCAATAAGGACCTCCAGCAAATCAAGCATCTCGCTGTTCCCTCATTAAAAAAAAGAAAAATGGGAGAAAATTCCCCACAACTCAAGCCTCACGTGTTAAACACGTAAGCGCTTATATGCAAAATATATAGGCACTGCAATCAAACAACTTATGGGCTAAATGAGCCTCACGTGTTAATCGCTGCAATCAAACAACTAATGGGCTAAATGAGCCTCACGTGTTAAACACGTGAGCGTCTATATGCAAAGCATATAGGCGCTGCAATCAAACAATTGATAGGGTAAATCAGCCTCACGTGTTTCCCTTTTGCCTATTATAATGGATATAAGGGTTTAACCCTTCATACAAGAACTTAGTTCTTCCTCTGGTTTGAGATTTGTAAAAGCAAATCTCCCCACAAATTGAGAATTTAATTCTCATCGGGGAGATTCTGTTCTTCAGACTCAAAACTTAGGGAAAAGAGCTAGGTTAAAAAGAAAGAAAAAGAAAAAGAACATATGTTCTGGGTGTAGGGTTCCTAGGCACACTAAGGAGGTCTCGCAAGGCATCAACCATGCCAATTTTAAACTTTACAAGTGCCGAGAAACCCTAATACGGATTCGTTGACTAGAGTTTAGGCGAAAAGTGAAACTAGTTAACATTTTAACTAAAAGAAAGAGGCTACAACCTTTGTAGATCCGGTTCTCCACTTCCTTAGCTCCACGTAGACGTCCTCTCGCTTTCCATTTCGAATCCCGGACTCTAGCATCGGCTTCATCGGAGAAATGGGCGGGCTAGGTCGTCGGCTTCGTTGCCGAAGATGATCTACGTCGAGGCAACACAAGATCAAGCTCCTACTTCACCAAGCAATGAAACTTGTGAAGTAAACACCCTATACTTCTTGGCAAGAGGTAGAGGATGAAGAAATAGGAGGTGAGTTCACTTTAGAATTGGATTTCTCACTCTTTTACTCAAGATGCCATTAATGGAATCAAGTTTCTTCTTGAAGAAGAAGAAGAAGATGAAGATAGAATATGATAAGTATTACTTTTAAAATGAAAATAATATGAATGCTTATCATATACTAACCATGGTCAAGTGTAGAGATTAAACTAGGGTTAGGTGAATGGTTAGGTTAAGAGAAGAAAACAAAATGGTCAAGGTTTTAACCCTTCATGAAGCTTCATGAAAGAAACAAGAAAAGCCACCATTTCTATTTTCTTTTCCTAAAATAAATAAACAAAAATAAATAAATGAATAAGTAAACAAAACCCTAACCATTCATATAACCATGGTTTAATCTTTACACAAACTCAAGTTAACATGTATCATCAAACATGATACAATCAAGTGTACACAAAAATATATCACATATACAATGTGCACATCAAGTGAGAAAATCCTTTTAAAGTAAACCAATACTAGTTAATGTAAAGTAATATATCAAATATATAATTATACATTAAATCATTAAATCAACACTTGATTCAATGATCCGGTCATGTTGCACATAACCGACTAGTATCCAATGTATCGACTTATCGAATCAATCTTCGATTCGATAACTAGATTATATCGCATACAACCAATCGAAACATTCATCGCGAGAATGAAATACGGTATCACATACACGCATTATTCTCGGTCCCGCACATATCTCATATGCGCTCCTATTTCGTTTCGCTTGAGCCAGGAAACCTCTGCGTAGGACTCTAAAGACTCGTCAATACGCCGGCAGCAGGTGATGATCATATCAAACACCCACAAGCCGCAAGCGGTCTGCTAAGCGTAACGGCCACCCGGGTATTGAGCGATCAGAAGATCGACGAGCAAGCCCGCTCACACTCCTGTGAATCCGACCAGTAACACTTACCGTACAGTCCGGTCTGTTCGTCTGATACGTCGCATATCAAGTCTAGGGGTGGTAAACGTCAGACCCCAATAACCGATAAGTCGTGCCGATGTGAGGCTCATAACGGTTCGAGAAACTACTGGTAACACTTACCAGCAAATCTCTGATCAGCCCTGGCCAGGGACTTCCCTGTTACGGCCAATTGAGCACAGCGCAACATCAACCCCCAATACCGGGAGAGACGAAACCCCTCCTATCGCTCACTGCCTCCATGTGACTCGGGACTGTACCCAAAAACCACCGTTTTGCACGCCCTCATGGATGTGGTAAGGTGGAGATCAAAGCACAGTGGGAATCACACAAGACTCCATGACGATCTCGGGTCTACAGACTAACCTGCACAAGTGTCACCTGAGAACTGCCATCTGACGTGAGGTATAATACCATCTGGGAGTTCTCGGCGAGTCCGTCCAGTGTACCCAGTCTCCACTGAGCACCCGTATATCATCTCTGATGTCAAACACCAATGGATATGGGATCATCCATCGCCCATCTCATGGGTCAAGAAGCGTATACGCTAGTCTACACTGGTATATCGATGCCCCGTCTCGATACACCCTCGACTAGGGACCTTGAAGGATGTACTTATGGACTACCATGTCCCCACTAGTATGATCTGCATCATAGTCCAGGCAGTCAAGTACACATCCTAAGGGTTTTACCAACATGTAACTATAAGACAGTTTAAAGAGACTAGTATACATGTTAAGATAAAGAGAAACCAGATAGCATACTATCATATCGAGCAAGAAAGTCATCTCTATATATGTCCAAGCATCCAATATAATATACATCATCTGTACAATACTGGCCTCTAGGGCATACATACAACTAACACTGGGAATTTAATTCCCCCGAGATTAGGGTTTAACCCTACATAAAGAACTTAGTTCTCCAATAAAAAAATAATTATGATGATCCACGATCTTCAAAACAGAAATCTTGATGATCATCAATGACTAAAATGTCATTAACAGAGATTAATATCTCTAAAAACAAGAAGAGCTTGGCGTCTCACGTGAAACACACATGAGTAAAATTAGTGCTCAGCACTATTATAGTGCCTCACGTGTTTCCCATGTGAGTGCCTAAAACAAACAAAAGAAGAGCTAAAACGTCTCACGTGCTTCCCACGTGAGCGTCCAAAAATAAAGAAAACCCATTCTTAACAAAAAAAAGGATAGGCTGAATGCCACACGCGAGCGCCAAAGCTCTAACCAAGTGCCTAGCACTTCTGTATAGAGAAAAGGAGGGGAACAAACAAAACCCGAAATTAATATTCAGCGCCTCACGTGCTTCCCACGTGAGTGCCATGCAAAGTGCTTAGCACTCTATATTCAGTCAAAATGACTAAAGTGCTTAGTACTGATTGGGCAACGCCCATATCTGAGCGCCTCCCATGTTTCATACGTGAGCGTCAGAGAAAACTAGTGCTTAGCACTATAGTAGCGCCTCACGCGAAAAACACGTGAGCGCTAGAAAAGATTAGTGCTCAGCACTATTCAGCGCCCTACGTGAAACACAATTCAGCGCCCTGCGTGAAACACACGTGAGCACCGCATATATTAGTGTTTAACACTACTGGGTAGTATAGAAACCCAATCTCAGCCCAAATGGGCTAAATTTCCTGAAGTTAAATCTCTTTGATTTTAAATCAACCGAGCTCATATTGCTCATGATTTCCAAACCGATCATAGTCTCAAACATGACTAATGATCTATTATTGATGATATCCAAAGTGATATTCATCCCATATCTCCTAAAGTAATCTTAGTCTCAAATACGACTAACGATTTTTAGGCCCACGACAACCCCTTTTTCCCTTAAATACGGGATTTGGTTCAAGGGTACATCTTTTGACACCTCTGATATATGTCGTTGTAATTCCTCAACGTCTTCAGAGAGGTGGCGGGTCTCGACAACCAACAACAACTTCTCTTCCTAACTTGATGTAAAATTTCATCAAGACAGGGAATGATACATTCCACATTGATACACTTCCAAACTGACGTGCACACCTCAAATCGGATTGCACCACAAATTGGGCGTATTCCATGTCACCATCATTCACTTTGCCACGTAACGAATACACATGCGTGCAAGTTGAATGCTGGACCGAAATATCCTTAAACTAACATTCGTCCCAAACAAGGAATGTTGGACCGCGACGTCCTTAAACTAATATATTTTGCCCTGTGGACTGTCTCCATAATGACTACCATGGGCTATTCATATATGATCTAATGATCAGTTGAGCCCATATGCTCACTACTCATAAGCCGATCATAGTCTCAAATATGGCTAATGATCCTTAGATCAAACCCAAATATCTCATGAACCGATGGACCTCACAAATGTGAGATCTGCGTCCTCAGTTCATTTCCGTTGGCAAACCAAGCTACCAACGTGGACCCCATCAAGAAAATCCTTGACCCAAACCCAAATCTAAAATATACGGATTTGGACTGATCCGTACCCTATGGGCGATGACATAAATTAGTCTCCATATACAATCCACGGGCAACTACATTAAAATAAAATAACACAAGACATGAAGTGAACTGCTGGAGAAGGAGAAAGTAGTTATCGCAACGCGGTAACGTAATTAACTATAGGGCTTGCACCTGCACGGAAGAGCGTCCCCATAATCAAAAACCCCTCACAAATGAGGGGGAATCTGATAAAGTCTGCTACATCGGTTGTATCTATCCAAACCTCCGATATACGGTGCCATAAATCAACTTAGTATATTCAGAGAGGTGGATGGAGAAGTCCAAATAGTATCTTCCCCCAAATTCAGGCAAGACGATCTATCCCAGTTCGTCTCTGTTTCGGCGGTGAACAGATTCTGGCACGCCCGGTGGGATCTTTTTCTCTTTCCACTCCACACTTCGTGTCTCGTGTTTTATAAACAAAATCGCGGTTCACTATGGTTGCCCTTAGATTTGAGGTACTGAAACTTGGTGTCTTGCTCCTATGCAGAAAATCGATGGCTTCTCAATGCACTGCATGCAACAGCAACTCTCGCTCCACCTTAACCGGAGGAGTGACTTATGGGCCAAACGCGACCTCTATTTTCTCAACAACAGTGGGGCAAGTTACGCAAGCCACTACTGGATTGTTCTTCTGGACCATGCTCCCAGCTGTAAGTTTCGGTGCCTCAGTGCCATAAGAAGAATCTCCAAAAAGGCCGGTCTTCAATTGAATAGCAACCACAACGGCCTCTTTCAAAGGGCCGTCCAAATCTGGTGTCTTGGTCTTCAACAGGCTGAGCCGAAGCTCAAACGGGCCCACAAAGAGGCTTGTGATACCTGAAGGGGCTGCCCCAAAATGGATAGCCCTCCTAACTCCTGCAGGTGAAGCCGTCAAACACGCTTCCCCCATCAGAAGATCGGTCTTCAAAAGATTGGCCGGCCCTCCCCAAACTCCAATCAGGATGTCGGTCTTCAACAAGCTGACACCAACAATAACCCCTCACCAAACCTGGGGGCACGATGAAGCCGCTTCCAAAAATGAGGTGGTCCCTTTTGCAAGACACACTCGACGTCGTCACTGGTGCCGAGTGAGGAAAGCTGGGGGCAACTTCCCCCCCGGACTCACCCCACCAGCTCCAATGGTAAAAGTTGACGCTGCTGTTCCAACCGGGAACAGCTTTGATCTGCTCAGGAGGGTACGCAGGAAATCTCCAACGGCGATGCTAAAGAAATCACCCCCGTATGCAGAAGCCACATTGCAGGCAAAGATAGAGCAGCCCTATCAGCGGCTCTCCTCGTAAATTCACAGGGTCTGGAGAAAAGTCCAAGACTCTGTGATCGATAAAGACTACTCTCGTTGGCCGAAGAAATTGAAGGCTCGGCAAGAAAAAGACCATCCCTCCGTCATGCAGCAAGGGACTTCTTCTACACATGTGCCTGTCATAACGGCTCCTTCAACTTCGACCTCCTACAAAAGGATGAAGCCGGAGAAAATCCCACCGCCGGCGGAAAATTCCAAAGGCGATGGACCCAAACGCCCCAAGTCTGAGGGCATGATCATATATACGGTCCACATGGCTTCCAGGAAAGAAGAAAGCTGTGCTTCCATAGGTCATCGACCGCAAACTCGGTCGTTGACAAAAGCTCAGGAGCAATAACAAAAGCTCCAAGAAATGCTGAACAAAATGGCAGCACAAATCGGGCAGAAAGAAAGCCCGGACATAGCAGCTGAATGGCGCCAAGAGTAGGAGACCGATATAGAGTTCCTACGAAGGGTGTTTGAAAGAAAATATAAAGAGGCCGCTGAACAAGCCGCTAACATAAAGCAGATGGCGCTATTGTTTCAGAATATGGTTGGAATGATGATCCAGCCAAAACCCCCAGCTGAGGATCCGCCGATAATCATCGAGGATGATAAAGGGGAAACATTAAACCCTTTTCTAGCTTTATCAACAGCCAAGGAGGAAACGATCTCTAAGACTGCTCTCGATGATTATATAACTTAACAAATAAGAGCTCATCAAGCTAATGAAGCGGCTGGCCAAATCGTCAGAACTGGACGGCCGTATCTAGGTTGGTATGATTAAATCAAATACCCTCCGGGATATACGATCCCCAATTTCCATGTGTACAAAGGGACAAGCAACCCCCACCAGCATGTCGCACGGTTCAAAGCTCTGTGCGGCAACATTGGAGGCAACGAAAAACTGTTGCTTCGCCAGTTCGTTGGCAGCCTGTCAGAAACGGACTTTGAATGGTACTCGGAGCTCCCAATTGACTCCATAAAAACATTCACAGAGATGGAACTGCTGTCCACACAGCGGTTCGCCAGCGCAAGAGAGCGCACCCCGATCACAGCATTAATCAATGCCAGGGTAAGGCCAGGATAATCTTGGGTCCAATACTTGATTCGGTGGCGGAACCTATGGTCAAAGTGCGAACATCGCATTGAAGAATCTCCCGCTGTGGTCATGTTCATCGGAACTCTTGATTCTCAAATGACTGTGTCCCAGTTCATGACATTCTTCAAACCAACCACTTTCTAGGCTTTGATCGATAAACTGGCCCAAATGGACCAGATGGGCCACAGGCCTTCCTCCTCAAATAAAGACCCTCGAAATAGCGAAGGTAAAGGGAAAGCGGCCTTCATTGCCAATACGCAACAACAACCGAGTGACCCAAAACCGGATGCTCGTCAAAACAACGCGCGTCCACTTCCATCCTTGGAGGAAAGACTAGGACGCGCTTACTCGTTTCCCCGCGACAAGACGAAGAGACTATTCAAATTAGCAATGCATAATAAACTCATCACATTGTCAGACCTGTGGCTTCCACCGCAAACCAGCGATGTCAACAACCCTAACTACTACTCCTATCACAGAATGGTGAGTCACCCAATTAAAGATTGCTGCGTTTTCAAGAACTGGGTCGAGGACCAGTATCAATAGGGAAAGTTCACGTTGTCTTAGAACAGGAGGGTAAATCCACCATAAAAGCACACTCCCAAAAAGGTGGATGCTGTTAGTTATGTATATGCCCTAGAGGCCATTATTGTACATATGATATATATTATAGTGGATGCTTGGATATATATAGAGAGGACTTTCTTGCTCGATATGATAGTATACTATCTGGTTACTTTTTGTCTTAACATGTTGACTTGTATTGTGTTACTGTCTTACTCTCACATGTTGATAAAGCCCTTAGGATGTGTACTTGACTACTAGGACTATGATGGAGATCATACTAGTGGGGCCAGGGTAGTCCACAAGTACATCCTATAATTGTTCCTAGTTGAGAGTGTATCGAGACAGGGCATCGATACTCCAGAGTAGAATAGCGTATATGCTTCTTGACCCATATGATGGGCGATGGATGATCCCACATCCATTGGTGTTTGACATCAAAGATGGTATAAGGGTGCTCAGTGGAGGCTAGGTATACTGAACGGACTCGCCGAGAACTCTTAGTTGGTATTATACCTATCGTCAGATAGCAGTTCTCTGGTGACACTGGTACAGGTTAGTCTGTAGACCCGAGATCGTCTTAGAGACTTATGTGATTCCCACCGTGCTTTGATTTCCACCTTACTACGTTCATGAGAACGTGCAAAATGGTGGATTTTGGGTACAATCCCGAATCACATGGAGGCAACTTCGACTCTCCCAGTATTGGGGGTTGATGTTGTGTTGTGCTCGATTGGCTATAACTGGAAGCCCCTGGACAGGGATGATATGGAGATATACTGGTAAGTGTTATCAGTAGTTTCTCGACCCGTTATGAGCCTCACATCGACACGACTTATCGGTTAATGGGGTCTGATGTTTACTACCCCTAGACTGGATATGCGACATATCAGACGAAGAGACCGGACTGTACGGTAGTGTTACTGATTGGATTCACAGAAGTGTGAGCAGGCTTGCTTGTTGATCTTCTGATCACTCAATACCCGGGTGGCCGTTACGTTTATCTGACCGCTTGCGGCTTGTGGGTGTTTGATATGATCATCACCTACTGCCGGCGTATTGACGAGTCTTTAGAGTCCTACATAGAGGTTTCCTGGCTCAGGCGAAACGGAGTAGGTGCACATATGTGATATGTGCGGGACCGAGATTAATACGTGTATGTGATACCGTATTCTATTCTCGCGATATGTGATATCGGTCGGTTATATGTGATATAGCCGGGCTATCGGATCAAGTGTTGATTCGATAAAATGATACATATTATATTAGTCGGTTATATGTAATATAGCCGGATTATTAAATCAAGTATTGATTTAATAATTTAATGTATAATTATATATTTGATATATTAAATTACATTAACTAATATTTGCTCACTTAATTGTTTCTTTTTCTTACTTTTGTGTACACTTTACATATATATGATATATGTGATTGTGTCATGGTTGTTGATACATGCAACATGGGTGTATGAGACTTACACCATTCTTTGGATAAATTAGGGGTTTGCTCATTTAAAGTAATTCAAAATGAATTGGATTTTGTCATGACAAAGAAGCTTGGAGAAGCTAGGGTTTGCCATTGACTTAGTCCACTCAATTTGGATTACTTAAGATATTTATTAACCTTACCATTTATCCTTGACCATGGTTTATTCTTTACAAGAGTTAGTATGAGATATTATCTCACCATGGTTGCTATTCTCACACAACTAATTCACTTGTTCATTTTCTCTCTTCATCTTCTTCCTCATCTCAAAAGCTTTCTACGGTTTCATGAGGTGATGAATCCTAGTGAGAAAATAAATTCTAAAGTGGGCAAAATTCCTACTTAATCATCCTCTTCTATACTAGCCATATAGTTTAGTATGTTGGCTTCACTAATTCATTATTAGTGAAGTGATAGCTTGAGTTTGTGTTTCCTCGAAGTAGATCATCATGGATTTTGAAGACTTCAAGCAAGCATGCATCATACACCGTGTGGAGCCTCTCAAGAGTCCGGGAGCTCGATGATCGCAGCGAAGGGACCACAACTTGGAGCTATAGAAGTGAAGGAGAGGACTACAAAGGTTGTAATCCCTAATCACTTAGATGTAAAGTTGTTTACTTTAAGTTTCCGTATGATTCTCTAGTAAAAGATCCAGGTCAGGGTTCTTTTAGCATGGCAAAATTTTAATTTGGCATGGATGATGCCACCCGAAACCTTGCTGTCGTGCTTAAGAACCCTACAGTGGTATCAGAGCCTAGCTAGAGAATTAGACGGATTGTGTAGGATTACGAAACCGAAACAACTCCGAAACATCCGATTTAAAACCCTAGTTTCTGTCGATTTTTAAGGAGTCAAAATTTTTTAAAACAACTGCAGAATGTTGTATGAGATGCAACATGAACACAGTGAAAAATTCATACCCCTCGCCGGATTTTGGCCGGCCAGTCTGCTTGTAAAACCGGCCTGCTCGGCCTAATGTGGGAATTTTGGGTTTAATTTTTCAGTGTGTTCCAGTCTCTGGGTTTTGGTATTTCAGGTGTTGTTCGTTTTTTCTAAATTCGCATGTGATGTTATCTTTGTACAAAGGCTATTCAGAGTTTTTCATATTCGTAATTCTAGTTTTGTTTCGGGTTATTTAGATGGTGCTTAAAAGTTCGATCGGATATCAAATTCCCACTTTAACCCTTACCGGAAAATTTTCCAAGAGTTGGATTTTTTCATAGTTAAAGAACATTTAAATATCGTGCAAGTGATGCGGTGGACCCTTTAGAAGAACGAAACCCTAACTCGATTCTGTAACCGTATGAACTGCCGCTAAACCCTAGGATTTGTGGTAGTTCCGCGGCGCCATAGGTGAGGCATTGGTTGACCCTTCTACGGCTGGTTCATAGGCACTGTGGCATGTACTGAGTATTTATAAACCGCGCTCAAGTGTTGAGCTTTTTGGGAAATTTTGGGTGTTTGTTGATTCGATCGGAATGTTAATATCGTCTAGTTTTTTCTGGAATGTGATACAATATGTGGAACTCGTATAATTAGGCATGAAATGCGAAGTATGTGATATTTCGGGTTTATGATGTCTAAGGTGATTGTGGATTCCAAATGTTGTAGTTTGACATTTTCTTTTCTGCGACCGTAAGTGTAATATGTGGTGTATCGCCGTTTTCGTCGCTATATGTCAATGACAATTATGATACGCATATTTACTTACGTTGATGACATGTGATGTTATGTGTTGCTGTGATATGTTACATTGGATCGTCGTGCTTTGAATAGCCGGGGGTTTTATGTGAGGAGAGTTTTTATTTTCATTCATGTAAAATTCATTGTATGTAATATTATTTTATTATGGCACTTCCGGGTTGAGGATGATGTCACCATTGATGTATATTATTTAATTTTCCGCATTAGGATAGACCCAAGGAGGGGAGCAAAAGTAACCGGGTTCTAGAGTCCAGTGGGAGACCAACTCGAGGAGTCGAGTCCGGGTCTCCTAACTCTAGAATTGGTAGGGTTGCTTGCCGCTCTCGTAGGGGTCTAGGGAGGTGGGTTTGGCTATTCATCATGACCGTGGAATCCGTGTTTTATACAGGCTCAAAATAAAATACGGACCTCCTAGTATATCTAATATTTCATATGTTATCTTCTGCTGCTGATATTCTGTGATGTGATCATTTTATATGCGTGAGACGAATGCTTTATTATTGTATATATGATATATAATAAACGTTGCTTATGTTTTGCACCCGCGCAAGTCCCGCCCCAGTATGCTGTTAGTTAAGTAACCTAACAGTGCATAACGGGACACTGTGGTGAATGCGGATGGCATAAGTGTACATTGTATTTTTGTTTCTTCTGTGATGCTTAGGAAGCATAAATGATGGGACTTCATTAATAAGATTAATGAAAGAAAAGAAACCTAAAAGATGTTGTGGAATCAAATTTTCAAAAAGGGTAGCTCTAGTTTTGTAACGTTTTAGAAATCGTTATGCAATTTTTTCCCGTTAATAGGTAAAATAAATTGTGTTTTTCCGTAAAAACCCTGAAGTGATCATTTTTTCATTATTGACTTAACTGCACCTAGTTTAACTAGGAAATTGCTAGTTTACGGTTTTTAGTTGTTACTTGAAAATTTTAGTTCATTTTAATATTTTTCCTTAATTAATGGTTAATGTAAGTGTATCTTTTTTGGCCAAAATTCATTCATGTGCTTTCTTGGAAATTCGTGGGCAGCATGGTGGCTTGGGGTGAGTCATTGACTTGCTTTGATAAGGCATGGGTTTTTTTGTGAGGTGGCTAGTGCATTAATTAGTTTTGTTTATGCTAAGGATATTTGTGATGAATCCTTATGCTCAGCACTTGTTGGTTTATGCTCACCTCTCCCAATCATATAGCCTGTGAACCATTTCCTTCATCAATTTGGTATGGCCGAGCACTATTTGTCTGAGCCCCCCTTTTTTGCTGCCCTCTCTTTTCATTTGCCCCATTCTCACTTCTTCAAGCCCATATAAATCATCTAAAATCATAAAATAATCTCACAAACTCAAATACAAATCCTTACCCATTATTCTTCAACCCTAAATAAGCTTGGATCTTCATGAAAATTATCGTTTTGGAGGCTAATTTGGAATTTGGTAGCTAAATTGTGAATCAAGTGGAGGTATAAAATCCTAATCCTAAGCTTAAGTTCTTGTTTTAATACCTTAATCTAGTTAATTAGATGTTTAAAATTTCTAGAAAAGGTTTTTGAAGATCTAGTAAGGTTTTGATGGTTTGAAATGGTTAATCAAGATGTGTAGACTTGGAAAACTTAAGCTAGTTGTGAGATTGTTAAATGATATTTTTGCTAATCGTCTAATTAAGGTTAAGTGCAAACTAAAGTTTTACTAATCTTATATGGGTGAGATTAAAATTGTAGTAAAACTTTGTGTGGTTTAATCAAGCTTTTAGGTGATGATTATGATCGCTAGAATGGTTTAACTACTAGATATGAGCTAAAATATTTAAAAGTTGCTTACTAGGTTTTCAGATAAATTAGGCGTGGGTTTCTATTGACGATGCGATGTTAGATATTTTATCTTCCACGATATATTCAGTGTTGTGAATGCGCGATCGGTACGATCGGGGTCTAGGCTTGGTGGTTGTGTCATCCTAGCTACGGTTGTGTCGATATCGTACGCGTTTTATGCACTGAGTGCACAGTGTGTATATCTGTTGGGGTAAAAATTTACACCCCGGTTGACCAAGTCAAAATCATAGTCAACCTCAAGCCAAGTGGGCCAATGCCCTAGTCGAGCCCGAACATGAAGCAGCCGGCCTTCCCCCATGCTAAAATAAAAATTTTGTAATAAATAATTTTGTTGTATTTCTTTTATTTTATTTTATGAATAAATGTAAGAAAAATGGGCATAAAGCCAAATTTTTGTAAAGCCCATGGCTTATGTGCAAAAAGAAATAGCACATGAGGCATGGGATAGGCAAAATGCCATTTTTGTAAAGTCTAAGGGGCTATATGTAAAGTGTATAGCCTATAAAGGCAAAAATAATAAAAATATCTCAACAAACTTTTCTCTCTCCCAAAAGAAGAATCAAGATCTTTGATCTTCTCCTTCCTCAAGGTTCTAAAACCTTCTTCTTTCTTTTGAATTAAATCAAGAGTTTTACTCTTCCTTTTCCAAAACTAAATAGTTTTTCACCACAAAACCCACAAAGGGGAGCTTGGATCTTCCATTAGATCTTAAAAAGGAGAGATTTTTAAAATCTCACCCCTCTTGTTATCCAAGAGCCGGCCAACAAAGGAGGAAGAAGGAGACCCATCTCCAAAGACCCCACTTTGGGGAAGATCCAGGGCTCTAGGGGGAGAAGCCCCTTCATCAGCTTCAAAATATCCTAGGAGTTTAACTCCTCATACACACACACACACACACACACACACACACAAAAAAAAAAAAATAAGTGTTCCTTTCTGGGAGTACAACTCCCATTGCAGGGACCAAATCCCTTCTAGCGCCCCAAAGCACGAGCGCTTGAGCTCCCACGTGCTTGGCACGTGAGGCGCTAGAGCTCAAAGCGCTAGCGCCCGAGCGCCCACATGCCTGGCATGTGTGGCGCTAGTGCCCAAAATGCTAGCGCCCGAGCGCCCACGTCCCTGGAATGTGTGGCGCTAGTGCCCAAAGCGCTAGCGCCCGATCGCCCAAAGCGCTAGCGCCCGAGCGCCCACGTGCCTGGCACGTATAGAGCTAACGCCTAAAGCGCGAGCGCCCGAGTGCCCACGTGGGTGGCACGTGAGGTGTTAGCACCCAAAGCGCGAGCGCCCAAAGCGCTAGCGCCCGAGCGCCCACGTGCCTGGCACTTTCTCCCACGCATCCTTTGGATGCTCTTTCCCCTTTATATATATAAGTGTGTGTGTGTATGTATATATACATACACACACACATACTCTACAACACTGTCCCCTGTTAGAAAAAAAATTTCTAACGGGGAGCTGCCCCTCACCCCGCAAGGGGGCTGCTAGCCCCCTTGACTCCCAGCCAGCTATCCGGATAGCGGGACCCCCGTGAAAACTTTGCAGGGACCCCGATATATACAAAACCCCTTCAAAACACAACACTGCATATTGAGTTTGCATGACCAGTTTAACCTGTCAATCGGAGGTTCTCTCGCTCCAAATGCGAGAGGTAATTAACGGCAGCTTAGTCCACGGCTGCCGGAGATTCGGATCCCCACAATCAATAAACCCCAGCCTACCCTAGGAAGGGGGAATCTGTAATACGCCTGACAAGCACGCGCGTATTCCTATCTCAATGGGGTGACGAAAAACACCCTACAGATTCTGGCACGCCCGGTGAGACCTTTCTCTTCTCCCATATCTCGGGTCATGCGTTCATGCGAACTCATTTATCATATATATCGATGTTTGTACTGAAGTAGTTTTCTTTTCGTGCAGCAATCAACTTTCAAAGAAAATGTCTCCTAAGATGAATTCAGCTTCCAATACGACCCCGATCTCGTACGTGGTCAAGATCAATGCTCGTGTGGTTCTCCCCGCAAGTCTCAGTCGACAGTGGGAGGAACTGTCCTGCCAGTTTGGTTCCGTCATCATCTACCCTGCCGGAAGCGCTCATCTGGCAGAAATCCCGGCAAAACAGGTGGCCAAGCCGGTCTCAAGGGGCAAGAGGCCGAATGTTGTAATCGCTAAGGCACCGCAACCGAAACTTGAGACGATGTCTGAACGACTCTCTGGTGCTCCAGCTGGGGGCAAAACTTCCGGTATAACGGGCAACATCAAATGTTGCGGGCGAGCTCAAGCGATGACTCCAACAAATGCATGATCGGGCATCTCCTCTGGCTTCTCTATAAATCGGTCTACAGCGTCTTCCCGAAGAGCCGAAGTCTGCCAAGTGCTTAAAACAGAAAAGTTAAAGCAGAAGCGGCTCAGGTATCGAGCCAACAAGAGGGCCAGGACTCCGGCCACGTGGAGTAGTGTGAGATTCCAAGAGCAGAGTCATCCTGCGACGACGAATGAATCGGCCGTAAAAATCAGCAATTCCTTCAAACCTCTGAAGTGGGTTCAGAAAAATGCCATGACCGCCAGAATCAAGAAGACAGCGGTCCGAACGTCGCTACAAAAAGATGTGTCCCGACTCCAACAGAAAAAGTATGACACTGTCTCTTCAAGAGACTATCAGGCGCTCTGTGCCGCGCGAAAGCAGCGTGGCAAATCCAGAAAGGAAGCGCCAGCACCATTCAAGAACCTGGTCAGGCCAGCCGCCTTCAATCGACTGCCCGCTACCGAAATAGGGGGGTCAAGACAACGATCTGTGAAATTAGCCACCGATAATAAAAAGACGGCTGGATATATTATCCATACGGTCTATATGGCGAGCGGACACCCCAGCAACAACCTTCGCAGCAAAAGCAAGGATGGGGCTACTACATCCCAAGCCCAATCTGGCTTGAATGTGGTTGCTGCTTCCAAAGAACAGCCGCCTCCGCTGGATGATGAAAACCCTCTCGATGAGGACGATAGGCAGAAAGACCCCTCAGTCCATGCAGAGTCAAGCTCGGACGGCAAGGAAGAGCCGACTTTTCGCCCTCGGACCGCGGAGCAAGAGCTGCTTCAAGAGCTTCGAAAACAGCTCAGGAGCAAAGATAAAGAGATGGCCAAGCTCTATTCAAAAATTGACGACCTAACGAACGTTGTGATGCAGCTTATGACTCAAATTGCTCGAGCGCCACCCAATCAAGCACAAGTCGCTACTCATGAGCCGGATGATGACAATCCGAAGCGGCCGATGCCTGTCCCTTTGGGTCCAAGATTGGTCGAGCCGCACGAAAGCTGGCCACATTTCGCTTCTGGGGATGCCTTGGCCCCAGATAACACTATCCCGCTAACACAAGACCGGATAATGGATTTGGTCACCAGCAAGGTTAAAACATTGGTGGCCAAAGCTGAAGCTCAGAAAGAAATTTGCAGTAGTGGGCGGCCATATCCCGCACAGTACGATCTGATCGAGTTCCCGAGCGGCTACGTCATTCCTAAGTTCGGAAGATTTGACGGAACGGGAAATGCAAATCAGTACGTCGCCCACTTTAAAGCATCGTGCGGAAATACAAGGGGCAATGATGCGCTCCTTTTTCGTTTGTTTGTCGACAGCCTGACCGGTGTCTCTTTTGACTGGTACGCGAGTATACCAGACGGGTCCGTCATTACCTTTGTCCAAATGGAGTCTCTGTTTCGGCAAAGGTTCATGAGTGTCAGTGATAAAATCTCCATTGCCGACCTTATGAGGACCAATCCGGGGAAGAATGAAAGCAACATTGACTTTATCGCCCGATGGCGTAATCTCACGGTTAAGTGCCAACCGCCGCTAGAGCAGGACCAGTCCGTCAGCCTTTTCATTGGGAACCTCAGCAATTGGATGGTCCCATTCTTATGTACAGCAGGCCTTAAGACGTTTCAAGATCTAACCACGAAAGTCTAAATCCTGGAACACTTTTAGCAAGAGTCTACCCCGGACTCTCAGAGAGACAAGACTTGGAAAAGCAAGCGGGATGAAAACTGTAGAAGCGGGAGTTCCAGCAGTACCAATGTATTTAATACGTCCGACCATGAAGACAAGCGAAGGGCGGGCGAATCCAAAACCAACCGGTCTCGAAAGCCAGTGCTGGGAGGAGAAAGGCCTTCCCTAGAGGAGAAAAAGAACACGGTTTACTCTTTCAGAAGAGACAAGGTCCGGAAGATATTTAAAGATGCTTTGAACAACGGTCTACAATTGCCAGAGTCGAAAAGACCTCAAGAAGCAAAAATGATCGACAATCCCCTGTATTGCCCATACCACCAAGTAGTGAGCCATGCGATCGAGGATTGTTATATCTTCAAAGACTGGGTCGAGAAGCAGTACACGGCTGGAGAGATCGAGCTGTCCAAAAGTGTGTTGGTGAACAATCAAGTTGTAACCACCAACTTTATACAGACAGAAGCTGAAGTCTTCTGGGAGCAGACAGCCGAACCCGCTGCCCCGAGAAATGAAACCGACTCACTGCAGCCTTCTTGGAGTAAGCACATATCGAATAAGACGAAGAAGATGCTAAAGCTACTTCAGAAAGAGCCCAGGACGGAATGGGAAGGGCAGAAGAAGCCTACCACTCCAGCTGCTAATGTGGCTCCATCAGGCTCAAAATCCAAGAAGCTCAAGAAGAAGAAAAGTGCAGCTCGGCGCAAAAAAGAGTGTGCAGGGAGATCAACCATTTAAAAATATATCGATTCTCTCGAATACTATGAACAGAAGGAAAGAACTCTGATTCAATTGAAGGAGTTCCTCCCTATAGAAGCGACTGAAATTCTGGGGGAGTTAGAAGAAGACTCCAATGAAGAAGTCCCTATAGTGACATGCTACGCCATCCATCTTGGCAGCGACTTCGAGGAGGAGCTCTGTTTTCCTGAAAAGGACGAGGAGCTCGCCATAAAGGCCAACCAAATCCAGCTCAGAAACGGCAAGGCTCTACCTCCAAATCAGGGAAACGCCCCAAAAGGAAAGGAAAAATAGGTGGCTAATGAGGAAGATGGCAGAGAACCGGCTAATGAAAACTCAAGTCCTTCCTCGGTGGACTACAATGTATTGGCTCATCTCTGAAAGCTCCCGTCTCTCCTGAGCATCTATGATGCCTTGGTCCTACCTAAGGAGCTTAGAGATGTTCTCATTTATGCTCTACAAAACCCCGAGCGGTATCAGGCTCGCTTTGCGGAAATTAATATGAAAGAAGCCCAGTACGCTTTGCATGCCGCCGCAGTCATGTTTAAGGACGAAGACTTGCTACTGGGAACGACTGAGCATAATCGGCCGCTTTACGTGACCGGGTACAGCGACGGAGATCGGATTAATCACATATTGATTGATCCGGGGTCCTCAGTGAACATCATGAACTTGCGAACTCTGAAGAGTTTGTCAATGGACGTTCGACACCTGTCAAGGGAAAGGATTGTCATTCAAGGCTTCAACCAAAATTGCCAAAAAGTTCTGGGGTCCATAGCTCTGCCAATCAAATTTGGGGATCTGTAGATCGAAGCTAAGATATACGTGATCGACGCTGACATGTCATATAAAATTCTCTTGGGGCGGCCGTGGCTCCATGATTACGACATCATTTCGTCAACTCTCCATCAATGCATGAAGTATACTAAAAATGGCGAAGAAAGACGCATTGACGGAGACATCCACCGTTCGTTGTGCATGAAGTCCGATATGAGGATTCTCGGTACTTTATGAACCACCAAAATGCTAAGCCACAACCGACTGAGGATAGAGTGGCCGTAAGACTTAAAAGCAAATTTGAGCCAGCTGTCACTTTCAAAAGCAAAAACGCCCAAGTGCGCCCGCGTTTTGGTAGTGACACTGATGAGTCCGATGCTGGAACTCCGTCCTTCCGTAAAACTCGCCCTCATTTCGGTAGCGATACGGACGAATTTGATACTGAAGGCCCATCTAGAAGCAAAGTCCACCCTCATCTTGGCCGCGACACTGAAGAGTCGGAGGAAGAGGACTTGCCTTGCAATAGCTGTGCAGATTGGACCCCAATGCAACAAGCGAAATTACGAGAGACCTTCAAAATTGCAGAAGGGTCCCTGGCTATCACAAGGGTGCCGGAACGGATGTGCAAAGAGCTCGACGCATTTTCAGTCTCTACCGTTGACCAGCTGAAAACTTTCTACGTTCCCAGAAGGAAATGTGGACAGAAGGGCATCCTGTTTTATGGGTTAAACCCCGTTGTGCACCCGGACGATTTGTCTGTCGCGTGCCTTCCCTACAAGAGAGGCATATGAGCCGTCCTCAATCCCAGATACTATGTACCCGAGATGCAGGAATATTTTAAAAGGTGCGGATGCCGGTTATATCAAACGGAGTCCGAAGCAAAGTTCTATGAAGGGCTATGGCATCCGCCCCAGGTCCGAGCACTTATCAATGGACGAATTCCAGATAGACGGGGCATAGGCTTCATTCAGTCTGATTCTAAAGCATCCTACATGATCCATGTTGGTGAAGCCGACGAAAGATCAAATGATAATGACGAGATAGCCGAGCCAGAAGAAGCTCTTCAAGAGCTTTAAGATGGCGGACAAGCAATCTTTGACGAGCTAACCGAGATTGACTTAGGAACGCTCGATAATCTAAGGCCGACCTACATCAGCTCACTCTTGTCAGAGGAAATGAAAGAGCAAATAATCGCCCTGCTGCATGACTTCGTCGATTGCTTCGCGTGGACGTACAAAGAAATTCCTGGCCTTTCCCCTGAAGTGGCCGTGCATAGGCTGGCTATATCTCTTGATGCTAAGCCAGTCAAACAAGCTCCTCGAAGAATGAGAAGGGAACTGAAAGAAATGGTCATCAAGGAAACCAAGAAACTCATCGATGTTGGTTCATCAGGGAAGAGAGATATGCGGAGTGGATCGCATGCATAGTCCCAGTGAAGAAGAAAAATAGGCAGATCCGAGTTTGTGTCGATTTTAGGGACCTCAACAAGGCATGTCCTAAAGAAGACTTCTCGCTACCGGTCATGGAAATGATGGTCGATGACACCTCAAATTATGAGTTGTTCACCTTTATGGATGGCTTGTCTAGATATAATCAGATCAAGATGTCGCCTGAGGATGAGAAACACACAGCATTTTGAACTGCTATAAGGTGATGCCATTCAGACTGAAGAACGCAGGTGCTACAAATCAAAGGGCAATGACCAATATCTTTGATGACATGGACATGATCCATAAAGTCGTCGAATGCTATGTTGATGATCTGGTCGTCAAGACTAAAGCCAAGGCCGATCACATCCAAGATCTTAGGACCGTTCTCACCAGACTAAGGGAGTACGCTATGAAAATGAATCCTCTGAAGTGCGCTTTTAGCGTGTCATCGGGAAAATTCCTGGGCTTCATAGTTCGACATCGAGGGATTGAAGTTGACCCATCCAAGATAAAGGACATCATAGAGATGCCCCCTCCGAAGAGTCTGACGCAGCTAAGATCTTTTCAAGGCAAGCTTGCTTATATACGAAGGTTTATCTCAAATTTATCGGAGAGATGTAGGCCCTTCTCAAAGCTCATGAAGAAAGGAGCTCCTTTTGTCTGGGATGCCGAATGTCAAGAAGCGTTTGAAAGCATCAAACAGTACTTGTTGCACCCTCCAGTGCTAGCCGCTCCCATTCCAATAGACTGCCGATTCTCTACACTGCCGCGCTAGATGAGTCACTCGGTGCGCTCCTTGCCCAGAACAATGAGGAAGGAAAAGAGAATGCCCTCTACTACCTTAGTCGAACTTTAGTCGGGGAAGAACACAACTATTCCCCGACCGAAAAGCAATGCCTGGATCTGATATTCGCTGTGAAGAAGCTGAGGCACTATCTGCTCGCTCATCAGGTTATGTTAATCTCTAGGGTCGACCCGCTCAAACACTTAATGACTAAAGCAAGCCTAGCCGGTAGAATGTCAAGATAGGCTGTCATGCTACTTGAGTTTGACATAGTTTACACTCCTCAGAAAGTAGTAAAAGGGAAAGCTCTTGCGGACTTCCTTGCTGCTCATCCCGTATCAGAGGGGTCACCGCTTAATTGCGAGCTACCCGACGAATAAGTGCTGCACCTCGAGGAAGATGAGCCATGTTGGGAGCTCTACTTCGATAGAGCCTCATCAATGAGGACCTCTAGCAAATCAAGCATCCTGGAGATAAAAGCAGGGATAAGATTGGTGTTCATCACGCCATCGATGGGAACCCTATAGCGTTCTTTTTCTCTCACCGAGTCTCGAACAAACAATGAAGCTGATTATGAAGCTTTGATAGCTGGTCTGGAGCTTGCCATAGAAATGGAAATCCTTTGGCTACGGGTTTACAGTGACTCCCAGCTTGTCGTCAACCAAGTAAGCGATGACTATAAGATATACAAACCCGAGTTAGCTCGGTACAGAAGCCGAGTGGTGGAACTCATGAAGCAGTTCACTCACATTGAACTAATGAGAGTCCCTAGAGCGTTGAATGGAAAGGCTGACGTACTCGCTCGCTTAGCCAAGGAGCTGGCTGATCCTGACATGGACGAAATTCTGATCACAGTCAGGAGCCGGCAAATTCTACCTCCAGTCTCTCTACGAGAAGAGGAAAGCGCGGAACAGAAGAGCAGTCCTGCCGAAGAAGCTTCGATTATCCAAGACGAGCCCGATTGGGGAGAACTCTTCATAGAGTACCTCCGATACGACAAGCTGCCCAAAGGAAAATCTGCAAGGATTCAGCTAAAGAAGAGAGCTCTCCGATACATGTTTGTAAATGACACGCTATACCGCAGGTCATATGACTAACTCTGGCTCAGATGCCTGTCATCGGCCAAAGCCCAAAAAGTTATGAAAGAAGTTCACTCAGGCGTCTACGGGGCTCACCAGTCTGGCCCCAAAATGCGGCTTCAGATCAAACGACTTGGATATTATTGGCCCACCATGATAAGGGATTGCGAAGAGCATGCAAATAAATGCCATCTCTGCCAAATCAATGGTGATTTCATTCACAAACATCCCAATCCGTTGCATCCTACGGTGGCGTCGTGGCCCTTCGAAGTTTGGGGCACCGACATAGTTGGCCCAATTGATCCTCCGTCATCTAAAGGCCACTGGTTCATATTGGCCGCAACTGACTATTTCTCCAGATGGGCTGAAGCTGCCCGCTAAAAGAAGTCAAGACAGAAAATATTCTTACGTTCTTCCAGCATAATATTTTATACCACTTCGGTACACCAAGAAGAATCATTTCTGACAACGGGCCTTCTTTCAAAAGCTTCAAAGTCTCGAGATTCGCTACTCAACACAAGATAGACTGGAGATATTCCTTCATCTATAATCCAAGAGCCAATGGGCTAGCCAAAGCATTCAATAAGACTCTATGCAAGCTCCTGAGGAAAAATGCTTCACCCAACAAGAGAGACTGGAATCTCAAGCTTCATGAGGCGTTGTGGGCATATCGTACCACGCACCGTACTCCACCTCAGTCCACTCCATACTCATTGCTCTTCGGAGTGGAGACGGTCCTCCCCCTTGAAGTCGAAGTTCCAAGCTTAAGAATGGCCGTTCAGCACGAAATGACGGAGGAGGAAAACATGCTCCTTCGGCTGGAAGAGCTTGACGCCCTCGAAGAAAAGAGGCTCGCGGTGCAGCAAAATCTGGAGCTATATCGAGCCCAAATGTCACGGGCCTATAACAAGATAACCCGTCTCCGCGCTTTCAAGAAAGGTGAATTGGTGTTGGTCCTCAAAAGACCGATCATCCCCAATCGACATGCAAAAGGAAAATTCGAGCCAAACTGGGAAGGACCATACATCATCGAGAAAGTGTTTGATGGAGGATCTTACCAACTAATAAATGCCGAGGGAAAAAGGCCCATGCCACCTATCAATGGCCGATATCTCAAGAAATATTACGCGTGAATGCTCCAAGTCGTAGGCGAATTGAGCACACCGGCCCTAAGGTCTGGATCATACATCCTGCAAAACCGTATACAATCCACGGGCGTAAACGAGACCAAGTCCTGCCTAAAAAAACGGCATGTCCACAAGCAAAACGGGTACGGATGAAAACCCGAAAGGGCTCTGTGAGTAAAAACAGCAGCACTGCCGGCGAGTTTATGAAAACCCGAAAGGGCGCAAACTCGTGAAAGGAGATAAAATACACTTTCAAAGTCCTCTCGACCTTATGAGGAGAAAATCCCGGCGTGAGATCCTTACAACTCACAAAGGAGCAACACACTTAGGAATCCCTATGATTCCTAAGGAGAACATACACCTGCGAGATCCTCTCAACTCGTAGGGAGAAAATGCTTTTATGAGACCCTTACGGCTCATAAAATTGAAAAGCCTTAGGTGATAGGGATCTAAACCTGTCTCCTAAGCCATCGCTCCCCAACGGGTAACGGCAAATGATGAGTCACTCCTGGCATTTCGCTTCAGTGTTAGCGATGCTGATGCCGACCCAAAAACCAAATCCCAAGTCCTCCCGGGGCAAATGGTGTGTTGCTCTTGGCATTATTCCAGTGCAGCAATGCTGATGCCAAACAAGATCCAAATTCCAAGTCCCCAAACGACGAAGTATGAGTCGCTCCTGGTACCATATCCCAGTGCAGCGATGCAGACGCCAACCAAAATCCAATTTCTCAAAATTCTCCTGGCCCTACGGTTAGTCCCCAAATTGACTACCGTATACAATCCACGGGCTCAAAAAATTCTCATCATATCCATACCCCACCCAATCACCAGTCCAGCGGCCGGTCTCCGCCCTTGGACTTATTCCCCATTTGGGAAGACCCACTCATGCATCCTCACGATGCATGAGAAGAACAAACCTTACGGGATCCTCACGACTTGTAAGAAAACACCTTCGTGGGATTCTTACGACTCACAAAGGAAAAACACACTTAGGAGTCCTCACGACTCCTAAGGAGAAAGTACACCTACGAGATCCTCTCGACTCGTAGGGAGAAAATGCTTTTATGGGACCCTTACGGCTTATAAAATTGAAAAGCCTTAGGTGATAGTGACCTAAACCTGTCTTCTAAGCATCGCTCCCCAACAGGAAAAGGCAAATGATGAATTGCTCCTGGCACATGTGCTTCAGTGTTAGCAACGCTGATGCCTACCCTAACCCCAAAACTCCAAACTCTAATCCAAATGACCCATAAGTCTTTAATCTGGGAATAGATGACCTCTAAGTCGTTAAACTGGGAACAGATGACCCATAAGTCGTTAAATTGGGAACGAGGGAAATTTTCTCATGGCAAATGATGATTCGCTTCTGGTACCATATTCCAGCGTAGTGATGCTGATGTCAATCCAAATCAAAACAAATCAACAAAACAACCAATGACTTCCCTGGCAGAATCAAATTCCACCTCGGAAACAAGTCAACTTCATCCCTGACACCGCAAGGAGCGGAGCAAGTCAAATCCAGAACCGACCGTCCAACTCGCAAAAAGGGCAGAACAGACCGTCCACGTCGCAAAAAGGGCAGCACCGACTGTCCAAGTCGCAAAAAAGGCAGAACCGACCGTCCACATCGCAAAAATGGCAGCACCGACCGTCCAAGTCGCTAAAATGGCAGCACCGACCGTCCACGTCGCAAAAGGGGCAGCACCGACTGTCCAAATCGCTAAAATGGCAGCACCGACCGTCCACGTCACTAAAAGGGCAGCACCGACCATCCAAGTCGCTAAAAGGGCAGAACCGACCATCCACGTCGTTAAAAGGGCAGCACCGACTGTCCAAATCTCTAAAAGGGCAGAACCGACTGTCCACGTCGCTAAAAGAGCAGCGCCGACCATCCAAGTCGCTAAAAGGGCAGAACCGATCGTCCAAGTCGTAAAAAAGGTGGGATCGACCGTCTATGTCGTGAAAAGGACAGTGCCAGCTTCCCAAAAGCAGGAACCAAATCACGTCGCCTCCACGTGAAAGAAGATCCATCAATTTCATGCATACGACCCACATGTGTGGTGTGCATTTATTGATGGGGGGCAATTTGTTGGGGTAAAAATTTACACCCCGGTTGACCAAGTCAAAATCAAAGTCAACCCCATGTCAAGTGGGCCCAAGCCCATGTCAAGTGGGCCAATACCCGGGTCGAGCCCGAACATGAATCGGCCGGCCTCCCCCCATGCTAAAATAAAAATTTTGTAATAAATAATTTTGTTGTATTTCTTTAATTTTATTTTATGAATAAATATAAGAAAATGGGCATAAAGCCAAATTTTCGTAAAGCCTATGGCTTATGTGCAAAAAGAAATAGCACATGAGGCATGAGATAGGAAAAATGCCATTTTTGTAAAGCCCAAGGGGCTATATGTAAAGTGTATAGCCTATAAAGATAAAAATAATGAAAATATCTCAACAAACTTTTCTCTCCCCCAAAAAGAGAATCAAGATCTGTGATCTTCACCTTCCTCAAGGTTCTAAAATCTTCTTCTTTCTTTTGAATTAAATCAATAGTTTTACTCTTTCTTTTCCAAAACTAAATAGTTTTTCACCACAAAACCCACAAAGGGGAGCTTGGATCTTATATCAGATCTTAAAAAGGAGAGATTTTTAAAATCTCACCCCTCTTGTTAACCAAGAGCCGTCCAACAAAGGAGGAAGAAGGAGACCCATCTCCAAAGACCCCATTTTGGGGAAGATCCGGGGCTCCAGAGGGAGAAGCCCCTTTATCAGCTTCAAAATATCCTAGGAGTTTAACTCCTCATACACACACACACACATAAAATAATAAGTGTTCCTTTCTGGGAGTACAACTCCCATTGCAGAGACCAAGTCCCTTCTAGCACCCAAGCGCCCCAAAGCGCGAGCGCCCGAGCGCCCACGTGCTTGGCACGTGAGATGCTAGCGCCCAAAGCGCTAGCGCCCGAGCGTCCACATGCCTGGCAAGTGTGGCGCTAGCGCCCAAAGCGCGAGCGCCCGAGCGCCCGAGCGCCTGGCACGTATGGCGCTAGCGCCCAAAGCGCGAGCGCCCGAGCGCCCACGTGCTTGGCACACGAGGCGCTAGCGCCCAAAGCGTGTGAGGCGCTAGCACCCGAGCGCCTACGTGCCTGGCACGTGGAGCGCTAGCGCCCTGGCGCCAAAAACGCTAACGCCCGAGCGCCCACGTGCCTGGTACGTGAGGCGCTAGTGCCCAAAGCGCTAGCGCCCTGGCTCTTTCTTCTACTGTTCCCCTCCGAACGGCGGCCAAGACAGGGACGTCTTGCCTGAGATTCGGGGTAGATGCTATTTGGTTTTATCCGTCCACCTCTCCGAAGATGCCAAGTTGATTTATGGCACCGTGTATCGGAGGTTTAGACGGATGCAGCCGATATAGCAGACTTCATCAGATTCCTCCTTGCTTGAAGGGTTTTTGATTGTGGGGATGCTCTTCCCTGCAGGTGCAAGCCCCTGTAATTAATTACGCTACCACATCGCTGTAACAACTTTCTCCTTCTCCAGAATTTCACTTCGTGTCACGTGTGTTTGTTTTGTTTGTGGATGCCCGTGGATTGTATACGGAGGCTAAGTTATGCCGTCGCCCGTAGGACGTGGATTAGTCCAAATCCATATTTACTTATATTTGGGTTTGGTGTTTTAGTTTAAGGATACAAGATCAACTTAAACGTTCGTTAAGGATACGTTAGTCTGATTTGAGACTAAGATCAACTTAACGGAAAGAGCATTTAAGGGGCTCTATTGTTCCAATTTAGGGACGTAGTGGTCCATTTAATATATGGCCGTCGGGACCCGCCACCTCTCTGACGACGTTGAAGGATTACAACGACAGGTGTCAGAGGAGTTCGGAGATGTACCCTTGAACCAAATTTGATTGTGGGTCTTATTGTCCAATTTGGGACTAAAGTCAATTTGAGGGTTTAAGGATGCGTTAGCCATATTTGAGGCTAAGATCGACTTAAACGGGACCGTTTAGATCCGACAAAAGAGCATTTGGAGGCTCTATTGTTCCAGTTTAGGGACATAGTGGTCCATGTTCCAGTTTAGGGACGTGGGGGTTCATTGTATATATGGTCATCGGGACCCGTCACCTCTCTGACGACGTTGAAGGATTACAACGACAGATGTCAGAGGAGTTCGGAGATGTACCCTTGAACCGGATGTAAATTGATTTAAGGGAGCAGCCGTGCTCAGTCAATTTAATTTGAGGACTTACGGCCATGATTGGGCTAAGTCCAGTTGAGAATATTTCAACGTTTTTATTTTTGGCCTGTGCTAGGGCTTTGCCCTTGTTTTATTTTGGCCTGCTAGGCATTTCTGATTTGGGCTCTGTCCCTTTATAAATAATACAGAGCATCTGTTTGGGCTCTGCTCTTCTTTAAAATAGTGCATTGCATTTTTATTTAGCCTGTTAGGCCTTTTTTAATTGGGCATGGCCCTTCTGCAGTGCATTAATTACTTGACAGTGGCTTGTCAGGCGCTTTGCACCAATTACTGAGCGCAAGCGCTTGTCGTGGTGACACGTGTCACACTCTGGTAAGCGCAAGCGCAACAGCGCAGTGCGCTGCGCTGTTGCGCTACTGACACGTGGCGCGCTTGCGCCAACTTTAAAGAGCAATACTCTATTTTTAAAAGCGCATAGCGCAAGTGGTTCTGGAGCAGACACGTGGCGCTCTCTGGCGGCTTGCGCCAACCCAGGAGCGCAACAGTGCAGTTTTTGCAAGTGCAAGACACTCTTTCAAGAACTTGAGAAACTTTAAGATTCCAGAACCAATGGTTCACAAAAAAGTGCAAGGCACTGTTATTATTTATTTTTTATTGAGGATCATTGATCTTGTTCTTAGATCAATGATCTATTCAGAAGAATTTCTTCTTTCTTTTTTTTTGTAAAGGTTTTTACCTTCTTTCCCTTCTTGATTTCTTCTTAAAAATTCTTCAGAGTTCTCTCTGTTTTGTTGTTTTCGAAGTTCTTGATGTTCCCCCTTCTTGATGTCTTTTGAATTGGGGTCTAGGGGTCTTTATATAGTGCCCATAAATTTGTTAAGTTTGTTAAAGAGATCATTCTGTGAGTGATTCGGGAAATTTTTCCCACCGTTGGATCTTTGATCCAAGGGCTTCTGTTTTACAGAAGACAATCTTCTTGTTTTAACAAGAATAGAAGGATCTTACTGGGATTTTAATTCTGTTTGGCGCAAACGCCCCAGCGCTTGACACGTGTCACGCAGCGCACAGCGCAGTGCAACTGCGCTGCCACGTGTCGCATATCGCAGAATGCAGCGCAACCGCGCTGACACGTGTCGCGCAGCGCAGTGCTTGCGCAACTGAAGCATTAATTCCTTTAATTTTTTTTAAATAGAGCCTTGCTCTGATTGGGCGTGCTGCCTTGGGCGCACCGCTGACGCATCAGCTCTTGACACGTGGCGCGTTGCGCGTAGCGTAAGGGTTTTGAAGCGTTGCTACAATTTTTTGAATTTTTGAAATTCAAACAGAGCTTTGCTCTGATTGGGGGAAACTAATGCCCCCCCACCGTTACGCTCACGTGGCACACACGTGAGTGCAGCGGTGGCAAGATCTTGACCGTTGGATCAACAGGTGAGTTGAAGGGGCGCAGGCGCCTATAAATAGGACCTTTGGTCCTTAGTAAATGTTTTACCATTTTTCAAGAACTTGAGTTTTCAGAGCTTTGCTCTTGTTTAAGAATTTTAGAGCCTTGCTCTCGTTTCTTCCCATGAACTTCAAAGTTCAGAACCTAGAATCATCTTAGGTAAAATTTAAATTGAATTAAATTTAATTAACAGCGCCTTGCTCTCATAGATCTTTGATCTAAAGGAAACTCCTTTGGGGTTTCATCAACAGAGCCTTGCTCTTAAAAAATCTATAGATCTACAGAGATCTTGTTTCATGGGTTTTAACCCATGAACAGAGTTTTGCTCATGGATCAAATGTAGATCTTTTTGATCTGAAAATGAAGAACTCCTAAGAGCTTTTATGGACCTTTAAGATCCCAAATTTTTTAATTCTTTAAAGAGTTAAAAAATTTTATTTTTTTTTATGGATCTTTCCATCATTATTACAGAGCTAGGCTCTTTTTAGGAAATTTTATTCCCTCGAGACCAGAATTTGATAAATGTCACTCTGTGACAGAGCTTTGCTCTGAAAGAGGAGTTTTTCTCCTTGTCTCTAGGGATTTCCCATTAATGAGAATATTCTCTTGGGGATCTCTTCATTAATTGACAGTCTCATCCAATGATGGGGCTGTCTTATTAAATGATGCACTGTCATCCAGATTTTGTGGGTCCCCATTTGGTCCCCTACCCACTGCATTGCAATGTAGTATAGATTTTAAAATGCCAAGCGTTGGAATTACAACACCGACGGCTAACTTTTGTCCCTTTACAGGAAACATGCCTGCTGACTTATCAGTCCCATTTGTTCGCTCGGAGGGAGGATTTCCCCAGGCACCAGTGGACCGAGAGGTGCTCACTCTCATCAAGGCTCATGACCCTGAGCACAAGAACCTTCACCTGTGGGGTAGGTGGTATAACGAGATCATCCAGGGTCGCCGAAGCTTCGGTTCCGCTACGCCGTCTGAGCCCATATTTTCGATCCCCTATGCGGATGAAACCCCGGTGAAGTATGCCGTGGAGGTCAAAAATTGGAATTTGGAGGACCTCCTCCAGCCTGCAATTGGTGCTGTTCCCATGCAGCCGCCGCCGGCAATAGACATTTTGGGGAGGCAAATCTGTCAGGGTGAAGCACGCCCTTGGGGACAGGCCTATAACATTGGATTGATCCCGCGACCGACCGCCGGGTATTTGCAGTGGGCCCGGTACATCTTATCAGCGAAGAGGACTCATCTGATGAAGATTGGTTTGTATTCGTCCATCTATGTTTCGCTCTTTGAGTATCCCTCTCTTCCAACTTGGTGGATTAAGGCTTTTATCGAGCAATGGAATATCCCCACCCACACCTTCCTGATGACGGACCGGGAAGTCTCTATCTCCTTGGAGGAATTTGCTGAAATCTCGGGTCTGCCGATGAGGGGGGAGCATTACGTGGAGCTGCTTCCTCCTAACGAATACGTCTTTACCACCAAGCTGCTGGTGTTTGATCTGACGCCGGAGAATGCTATTCAGCACCAGTTTCCGGGCTTGGTGAAGGTGCTGGAGATTTATGAAGGGCTCTATCTAGAATCGGGCATCCGGGGAGTCAGTTTCGCAGATTTTATCGCCCGCTTCATTCGACCGGAGTTCCTATCGGAGTGGAGCGAGAAGTTCGCCCAGCTTGATGACCCTTTTGGCTTCGGCTTGGACCGCCGACCCATATCGGAGGATGATCACAAGGAATTTTATCTCCCCGGCGCCGCCGTCATATCCTTGTCAGAAATCGCCGTCCCGGGCATGGATGAGGAGACCTTTTTTGTAGGGTTCCTAGGATTGTGGCTGTGCAGCTTCGCGCTACCCAGGCACCCACGCCACATGCGGCCATCTGTTTTCTACCCAGTGCATCGGATGGTGGCTGGTCTGCAGTTAACAGTAGGAATCGCCGGGCTGGCTCACCTTTATAATGGACTTAGTGTAGCGGCAGACGCTAATGAGCCTGGGGTGCAGCCTGCTAATTTCCCGATGCACTACTTCACCTCTTGGATGGAAATGCATGTGCACAGGGTGTTCGGCGCCCATAAGATCCCTCCGTTTTTTCAGAAGTGCAGACTCCCAAGAGTCATGCGGTTGGTCGGCGCTTCGATCGTGGTTGCACCTCCACGGGAGGCTAGGGGGCTGCTCCTTCGTCCACACCTGGTCGGAGCGAAGGTTTCTTTTGTGGATAAAGTCATAACCATAGGCCTAGAGACCGCCAAGTCGGTAGTGCCGCTGTGCGATGATTTTAAGGATGGGGCCTCCATATTGAAAGCTCAGGAGATCCTCCACCTCTACTCTATTCAGCCGGGCTACCGGATGTTTAGGCAGAATGAGATGGCACTCTTCATGAGGTATAACCCTCACCGGTTCGCTCAGCAATCGAGCTATCACTAGGGGATCCCGATGGAAGCTTTCTTGGAAAAGCCCGTGGCCAGCTGAGAGGGGATAAGGAATGCAATGCACCATTTCATGCGGCTTAACACGGGTTCCTATTTCTTCATCAGCGAGCCGAGCTGCGTCCCCAAGGTGCTCAACACGTACATGGCTTGGTACGCGCATGCAATAGGTCTAGTTATCCTTATAGAGAAGCGCATGCTGGTTGACCGCAAGGGTGCACCTCCCGGCGGCGATCGCAAGGCTCCCTTGAAGCCAAGGACCCCGGTCATTCCTCCGCTAAAAGATGCCGGAGTTAGACCACCGCGCGTGTTGAGCCCCCCGAGTGGATTGCCGCTTCCTGATACGGTAGATTCGCCACCAGCGCCCCGTGCTCCAGCGGAAACGGTCAATGTGGTATCGCCGGAGTCCGGCGTGGGTGCGGATATCGGGACCCACCGCCCTAAGGTGCCTGCAAAGCGCAAGTTGATCTTGGGTGCACCCAAGGCTGGCGGGCAGAAGAAGAAGAAGAAGTCACTCTTCTCAGCTGACGTTGTATTCGGTCAGGAACCCCATGCTCCCTATAGAGAGGGCTTGGGCGAGTACGGGACCAATAAAGGATTGTTTATGCCGCCAGATGACACTGATCTGGCGGCCGCCATTGCAGCTTCAGAGCGATTGGCGAGGCGCGATGCATGGCTAGCTAAGCTTGCACAATCGGGTAGTTACTAATCACATTTTCTTTATTGCATCGTACTTTTATTATTGTCTTTGACTAATGCTTTTCCTTTCTTTTCTTCAAACATGCATCACCACTGAAGAAGCCATCGCCGCTGTTGGAGATAGTGCCCTCAGAGTCAATTATTGGATCACAGGCACGTGATTGCAATGATTGAGAGAGGACCTATGCCGATAGGACGGTCTTACTCAAGATGATAGTATGCTATCTGGTTTATCTTTATCATCGTGTACTGCTTTAGGTGACCTTATAGGTCACTATTGCGCGTTGATAGAGCCCTTAGGATTCTTGCTTGACGGCTAGCAGTATGATGGCGATCATATACGTGGGAGCTGGGGTCTATAAGCACATCCTTAAAAGGTCCCTAGTCGTAGCAGTTTTCGAAACAGGGCATCGATACTCCAGAGTAGACTAGTGTATACAGTCGAGACCCCGACGAGGGGCGGTGGCCGGTCTCACAAGCCACTGATATCAGTTGGTTCACCTAAGATGTATACAGGTGCTCATTGGGTTATAAGTACACCGGACAGGACTCGCCGGGAACATGCTAGTTGGTCTTATACCTGACGTCAGATAGCAGTTCCCAGGTGGCATGTGTACAGGTTAGTTCATCGACCTGAGATCGTCATTTGTCTCGTGTGAGTTCCCACTGTACTTTGATTACTACCCTACCACGCTCAAAGGAGACGTGCAAACAGGTTTTAGTTGGGTACAGTCCCGAGCTACATGGAGGCAGTGAGCGGATCTGCAGGGGTTCGTCTCTCCCGGTATTGGGGGTGAGGTCGCGCTGTGTCTAGGAGAGCCATTACATGAAGTTCTTGGCCAAGGCAGGAGATTTACTGGTAGGTATTCCAGTAGTATCTCAGGGTGTTCTGGGCTACACTCCGACATGACTTGTACCGCTTTTGGGGGTCTGACTTTTACCAACCCCCTTGGCCCGCCATGCGATGCTCATAGAGGAACGGACCGGACTGTACGGATATTGTCACTGACAGGCTCAGTAGGGTGTCAGGATGAGTTCGCTCATCGACGTCCCTTTTGGTCAATACCCGGTAGCCCGTTACGTATGGCTAATACCTCTGACGTGCTAGTGGTTAAATCCACAGCCAAAGTATTGACGAGTCTTTAGAGTCCCCCACAGACCGTTTCTCAAGTTTCGGGCGAAACGCTGTAGAGGCCGTATGGAGATATGGCAGGGTTCGATCATATACGTGCGGTATTGCACGGATCATGATCGGACGGATAATACTAGCGTGCTTTGGTTTAAGCCGGATCCTAGTATTGTACAGTGTAGATTTTGTCTCATTGCATTTGTATTCGGTCGGAATACAAATGCGGGTATGTATATACAGTCACGGGGTTTTCCTGTAATTTATTACGGGATCAGTTTTCTGAAGTTGCCAGTCTGCTTTCCGTTTCGGCCATTTTCATTTGTTTCCTTTCTTTGGCTGAAATTTGGTGGAGGGGGTTATTTGCAATTATGCAATTAACAATTGAGAAGAGTTTATGCATCATGATAGTTTCATGATGGTTGCACCATCCCTTGACTTTCTTTAATTCATGATGGCTTGACTTTTGATGATGGGTGTTGATTCGGATTTGATTGTGATCATTGTTTATCATCATCACATTTTCTCTCTCTTGCATTATATTGGGGCTCACTCTTTTTCATTACGACTCTCTCCATTTTCTCTCATTCCTTAAGAGGGGCCGGCCACATTGAGGGGGGGGGGCTGTCCAAAAATATGGGTGGGGTTTTTATCTCTCTTGCTTGCTGCAAAATTCATTAGCCATCACAAAAGTTCACTACATCTTATTCCTCCACCAAAAGGCAACTTCTAGTAACCCCATGAGATCCGATGTTCTACACTTCATCTACAGCATTTCTTGGACACGTCGACTCGCCAACTTCGTGCCCGAGTTGCCTCGGTCCAGAGGTGGGAGCTCGTAAAAGAACCCGGCGATGTGGTGCCCTTCCGGCGAGGAGGCGAAGACCGGAGTTTCCGCGGGGAGATCGGGACGGCGACGAGAAGACCGAAGGACACGGATCGCTCGGTATATCTCTCTACCCCTTCTCTAGTTAGCTAGGATTAGATTAATGGCCCGATCCGGGATTAAAGTGCGCGGTGGTGCCGGTTCAAAAGTTTAAAGAAAAGTATCATTTCCGCATTTTGGCCTCGGATTGACGGCCGGGGCGCTGCCGTGCACTTACACTGGTATCAGAGCCACGCCATTAACATAATCTAGCTTGCTCTAACATGTTTACAAGTTCGATCGATCGGATTTTCAAAAAACCGCGATTTCAAGTGCATCAGTTTCTGTCGAATTTTTTTTGGCTCGAAATTTTTTCAGTGGATTGCAGAAATTTGTGCAAAGAAATTTAAGAAGTCTGTGAAAAATTGGTAGCGTGATACTGTAGATTGACCGCGGAACCGCGGCCAAACCCCTCTTCTGGCCGCGGTTCCGCCGCAATACAGTCTCTTCACTGTACCATTTTTACACAGAGCTCTTTAAACTTGTAAATGGGGTTTTTTGTATATTCTGTTTGGGCCCAGATTTTCTTTGAGTGCTACAGTAGTGCTTGGGGCCCCCTTGGGAAATTTTTGGTCGATCGAAAATTTTAAACATGTTAGTTCACAGTATTTACATTATATCTGCGACGTGAATGTCATTTGATCGGTAAATCCTGTCTAACCGCTATAGCCCTTTTAGACGGATTTGCGAACGTGACATTCACGTTGATGTTCTGTGTTGTGCTGTGATGTTGCGGATTGTTGTGGTGGATAGCCTGGATGCAATGGTAGTACAGTTTGGTTATTTATGTACATTTGATATTGCGGGGCGAGCGTCCGACATGTGGACTGCCGTCACTGCCTATTTGTATATTATTCTTTTGGGGCACGACCGGGGTTAGGTCGATGTACCCGTTGTATGTATATTTTACTTTCTGTACTAGGATTACCCCGCGGAGGGGTGCACGGATAGCCGGGTTCTAGAGGACAACGGGCCCGCATCTCATGGCATTGAGACAAAGGGGGCTTTACTCTAGAATTGGCGGGCTATTCGCCGCACTCGTAGGGGGTACAGGTTGACCCAGGAGGGATGCCCAAGTTACCGAATTCCGTGAAGTGCTGGGTGGTCCATTCATGTTGCTGAAGGGGGCTGCCTCGCTTTAGGTTTTGGCGGGTAACTTGCCGCACCCGTAGGGGTCTAGGATTTCATTGCACAGGCTATCCACACGACCAGGGGAACGTCGGGTTTTAGTAGCGGCTCTATGAAACTCGGGGATCCGAGATATCTGTATTGTTCTGTGATGCTTATTACAATTCTGTGATGTTGCATTTTATCACGCCTTGAGCGAATATTATATATTGATATATATACTAGTAGATGTTGTATATGTTTTGCACCCGCACTAGTCCAGTCCCCGCTCCGTCGTTAGTTAAGTAACCTAACGGGTAATGACGGGACCCAGTGGCGAATGTGGATGGCATATATGTACATCATTATTTTCGTTCTTTATTGGTGTGATCAATTGATGGGATTGCATTGATTCGGATCAATGCAAGCTAAACAAACCTATTATGATGTTGTTGGAACATTTTTCAAAAAGCTGTTATTGCAAGGGCGTTTTCTTTTGTTTTGCACAGTGGTATTCGGTTATGAATAACCAGCACCTCAGTCGACGAGGCAAGGGCCGAGATCCCTTCACCGGGAGTGACCCCTTGGACAGGAGTTTGCGTCTGGGCAATAACTTCACTATAGTCGATTACTTTTGCTTTGCATCGTGGTATTCAGTTGGAATATCCTGCACCTCATTCTACGAGGAAAGAGCCGAGATCCCTTCACCGGGAGTGACCTCTTTAGCAAAGGTTTTCGCCACTATATTTTTATAAAGCTATCCAGTTCCTTCAACGATATCAAGTTCATTACGTTAAAGGTTTTTCGCCAAAAACCATTCGTAGCCCTCCGTCGTTTCATATGGATAGCCAATAGTATTCAAGCTGTGTTTGTTGGCCAAAGTCAAGGCACAGTGTTTGGTAGCTATTGGGTATTCATATGCAACATAGATAGATGCGTTGGTTTGGGACAGTCGTACTGCCTTGTTGGCCAAAGTCAAGGGTAGGTACGGGTATGTTCAAATTAACCTGAAGAATGACGGGTAGAACTTGACATGTGACTTATGATTTGTTGGCCAAAGTCAAGGTCATAAGAGCATGGGGTAAAAATCACATCGGGAGTTTCTAAAGAAACTGAAACTTGCCAGATATGCGCATACCTTCTGGAGTGTGATAACGTGAGTGGATTCCGTCATGTTATCATGCGATGATAGTTGGATCCCGATTCCCACTGATGAGTAGGTTTACTCCTCGGGTGATCCCGACTAATTCTTCTTTTAGGTTTGGAGGAGAATTTGACGGTACAGTGGGAGGTTTCCTGATTAGATAAATTGGTAACCATTCTGATCTAGGTTAGAGTGCACGCTGAGTGTTTCTTTTCTCTCTCTCTTTGGCAGCGACCATTGACCCGACCCTAGACTATGACTCAGAGACCAAAATTAACCGAACCTTCTTAAACACTGGCTTTTGGATTGTCAGAGTTGCAAACCTCATTGCCACTCCTACTTTTACCATTTTCTCCAGGACACCCCGTATTACTACGAATGTCCACTTCCATTGGATAAAACCATCGTATGGTTATATACGAACTCGATGGAATTTATTCGATGATGGTTTCCGGTTCTAGAGAAAACGAATAGGACTATTCAGTTGTCTTTTCCTTTTACCTTCTCTCAGGTTGCGAGTGCTCCTTGGTTTAGGAGATAGTACACCTATTACGCAAATTGGATAGTCTTCTTCCAAACCTTAGGCTGGTGCCGAACGGTGGGGAATGAAGAAAACCAATTAGTATAACGATGGTGTACAGAATGTATTAAGTAAAGACATATCAAGGGATTGGTAAGAGGGCAAAGTAAATTGCGACTGCTATTCACGACCAAACCAAGTATTTCTTCGCCAATCCTATTTCACCTTTGTATTTCTCCAGAACACTCCGTATCACTACGAAGATCCACAGTTATATTGTATACTCCATCGTATGGTTATATACGAACTCGAAAGGAACTTGTTCCAGTTCGGGGATGGATTCTGGTTCAGGAGAAATAGGAATAAGGTTTATTCGGTTGTCTTTTATTTTCACCTTCTCTTGCATTTCGAGTGCTCCTAGGATTAGGATAGTAGACCCATTATGCTTATTGGATAGTCTTCTTCCAAACCATAAGCTGGTACCGAAAGGTAGGGAAGGGAGAAAACCATTTAACCTAAGAGGGTGTACAGAAGGTAATGACTAAAGACATATAAAGGGATTTGGAGAGGTGGCAAAGAATTATACGGTTACAGTTGTGAATCTGGATAATGGAAGAGGCATTACTAGGAATACCAGGATACCCCTACGAAACATTTCAATGTTTCATTTTCACTGTGTAGTGTTAAAAGAAAACTGATTTCCCAATTAACACTTGCTCCAGGATATATATTTACCAAGTATGAATCTCACATATATATGGTTTTACAGATGATGAGTGGGAGTAAGTTATTGGGAATTGGGTGATCATCCTCATTATATCGGGATTCGTTGTAATCGGTGATATTTGAGGAAGTCACCTGGATTGTTTGCCAGACGGCAAATATTTGGTTTCGAATATCCGCTGTTATGCACCAATTTCAAATTGATATATCTGTACGTCTATTTTTATAGAGTGAGATATACCTTTTTGAAATTATGTCTATGACATTTACCTATATCAGTGGATGGTTAGGTAAGGAGCATTAAACGGCGGTGTAATTCTTCTTAATCATAAGTACAGTCTTCAACCTACGACACACAGGGTTTGAGTTATTAGACTCAGGGGACTTATACAGAGTATTGTATATTGTCCAGTGTCCATTAGGACAGAGGGGTTGGTCCTCGTACTATATTCAGTTTACTTATGACTTCTCTAGTTCTTAGACAAGTGTTTCTTAGAAACACAGGGTCCAAGTTTTGAGAAGTTATAGGTATATGAATAAAGTAGAGAACCAGGTATTGCAAGTATCGGGATTCTTCAAAGTGATCAAAGATGTAGATACTTGTGTATGGTATTCAGTTGATAGTAATGATTAAGAGAACTTGCTTATCTTTCAGGTTACTCATAATTGGAAGCATTCTTAAGTTGAGTAACACTGATCGGCCTCCTTCCATTTAGTTGACATGCACTGGAGACAGTTGCATGATTTGAATCTGGTTCAATTAAATCAGTGCCTCTGTTTCTGTATTGGATATAGAACAGTTCGTATCTTAACGATGTTAAGGTACGGGGAGTTGTCCGGCTTATGCTTAAAACCAGACTCTGGATAACTCAAGGCACGTTTCTGTAATGGCTGTTTGTGGGTTGACCCAGGCTATGACGAGGGTTGACTTTCTACCATCTGGAAGATCAATAGTGATATTGTTCTTGACTCGCCACAGTTTTAACAAAAATGGATTTTTTCAGAAAACAGTAGTGGGAGTATGGTAGAACTGGAAGTGATTCCAGAACCGCAGACGATTACTGAAAATTTGATAAGAACCTAAAGATTCAATTTGGTTTGACATTCCATTGGCCACTCCGCAGATACGGTGGGTAACCTCAGGCACCCGAGAGGTACTCCGGTAGCCTCAAGGACGGTGGCAGGGAGGTTCTTGTTTACCCAGACTTGCCATTGCTGTTGTTCCAGGCTGCGAGACCCGGCAGGAGGATGAGTATAGCGTCGTTCTAAACTAGCTTTAGAAGTGTACGTGTATATGACTCTGCCAGAGGGTTGTCTTAATCAGTGGGAGCAGCGGAAGCATTGGTGGACAACTAGCTTATGTCTATTTATAGACTAAAGCAGATACAGCGGAGATAGATCATCTATTTCTGATGTGACAGTCATAGGGTTTGACTTCATCAGAATAGGGGATGGATCTGTTAAGGAGGTAGTAGCGTGTGATGTCCTGGTATTTGGATGACATACACAGAGTAAGAAGTGAAATTCCTTTACTACGGTCGGTTATACTTTGGTCGTCACACAGTGGTTTCTCCACAAAGGAAATGGATTTCATATCAGACATTCTGGTTACTAGATCTATGGTTTTAGATCTAGATTTGGGTAGTTTCCCAATCAGGGTACTTAGACAGCATTCTGGAGGTGCTTTAGAATGGACGACTCCTGGCATGGTGGTGTACCTGCAGGTAATGGAGTTACCCTCTCTAAAGGTGTCTTACAGACTAAAGGGGAGAGGGATGTGCATGATTGGCAGATCACTTGCTTAGGCAATTGAGTCGATCATGAGATGTCAAGTACCATATCAGATGTTGTTTTTGCAGTGGATGCAATAAATTGATATTAATCCAATCCTGGAGAAACGATCGGAAGAAGTTTGTAGAACATAAGTGGATGTTCTAGAGATATGATAACAACAACCTCTTTTAAGGAGACAGTTATCATTCCAGGCTTCCAAGGTGACCTGGATGACAGAGAGGTTGTCAGAGTTATAGTTTTCCTTCTGACGAGGGGCAGTATTTGGACAGGTGGTCAAGGTAAATACTGAGGGAGACATGGCGCAGGATACTGATTAAGTTCAGTTGACGATACAGTCTGAGAAGTTTGGATTTAGAGTTCATTCATGAACTAGGTCCCATCAGATATCCAGACATACTCTAAGACAGGTATTGCTCATTTCGGGAGATGGTTTTCTCCGCGAACTTGAGATATAGAGAGACATAGAAAGAAACATCAAAGAGGATCCACCCACTGAGGCTATTCCTCGAACGCAATAGTTTCGCAAACGGGTTTTGTGAGACTGACTAGTAGAGGAGTTGGGTGTTCGGTATCACACGGGCTGTGAGTATGCGACATCGCAATAATTAGCCTTGAGTGCAAGTGGGAAATTGTTGGAGATAGTGCCCTCAGAGTCAATTATTGGATCACAGGCACGTGATTGCAATGATTGAGAGAGGACATATGCCGATAGGACAGTCTTACTCAAGATGATAGTATGCTATCTGGTTTATCTTTATCATCGTGTACTGCTTTAGGTGACCTTACAGGTCACTATTGCGCGTTGATAGAGCCCTTAGGATTCTTGCTTGACGACCAGCAGTATGATGACGATCATATACGTGGGAGCTGGGGTCTATAAGCACATCCTTAAAAGGTCCCTAGTCGTGGGAGTTTTCGAGACAGGGCATCGATACTCCAGAGTAGACTAGTGTATACAGTCAAGACCCCGACGAGGGGCGGTGGCCGGTCTCACAAGCCACTGGTGTCAGTTGGTTCACTTAAGATATATACAGGTGCTCATTCGGTTATGAGTACACCGGACAGGACTCGCCGGGAACATGCTAGTTGGTCTTATACCTGACGTCAGATAGCAGTTCCCAGGTGACATGTGTACAGGTTAGTTCATCGACCTGAGATCGTCATTTGTCTCGTGTGAGTTCCCACTGTACTTTGATTACTACCCGCTCAAAGGAGACGTGCAAACAGGTTTTAGTTGGGTACAGTCCTGAGCCACATGGAGGCAGTGAGCGGATCTGCAGGGGTTCGTCTCTCCCGATATTAGGGGTGAGGTCGCGCTGTGTCTAGGAGAGCCATTACATGAAGTTCTTGGCCAAGGCAGGAGATTTACTGATAGGTATTCCAGTAGTATCTCAGGGTGTTCTGGGCTACACTCCGACACGACTTGTACCGCTTTTGGGGGTCTGACTTTTACCAACCCCCTAGGCCCGCCATGCGATGCTCATAGACGAACGGACCGGACTGTACGGATATTTTCACTGACAGGCTCAGTAGGGTGTCAGGATGAGTTCGCTCATCGACGTCCCTTTTGGTTAATACCTGGTAGCCCGTTACGTATGGCTAATACCTCTGACGTGCTAGTGGTTAAATCCACAGCCAAAGTATTGACGAGTCTTTAGAGTCCCCCGCAGACCGTTTCTCAAGTTTCGGACGAAACGCTGTAGAGGCCGTATGGAGATATGGCAGGGTTCGATCATATACGTGCGGTATTGCACGGATCATGATCAGACGGATAATACTAGCGGGCTTTGGTTTAAGCCGGATCCTAGTATTGTACAGTATAGATTTTGTCTCATTGCATTTATATTCGGTCGGAATACAAATGCGGGTATGTATATACAGTCACGGGGTTTTCCTGTAATTTATTACGGGATCAATTTTCTGAAGTTGCCAGTCTGCTTTCCGTTTCGGCCATTTTCATTTGTTTCATTTCTTTGGCTGAAATTTGGTGGAGGGGGTTATTTGCAATTATGCAATTAACAATTGAGAAGACTTTATGCATCATGATAGTTTCATGATGGTTGCACCATCCCTTGACTTTCTTTAGTTCATGATGGCTTGACTTTTGATGGTGGGTGTTGATTTGGATTTGATTATGATCATTGTTTATCATCATCACCTTTTCTCTCTCTTGCATTATGTTGGGGCTCACTCTTTTTCATTAAGACTCTCTCCATTTTCTCTCATTCCTTAAGAGGGGCCGGCCACATTGAGGGGGGGGGGCTGTCCAAAAATATGGGTAGGGTTTTTATCTCTCTTGCTTGCTACAAAATTCATTAGCCATCACAAAAGTTCACTACATCTCATTCCTCCACCAAAAGGCAACTTCTAGTAACCCTATGAGACCCGGTGTTCTACACTTAATCTACAACATTTCTTGGACACGTCGACTCGCCAACTTCGTGCCCGAGTTGCCTCGGTCCAGAGGTGGGAGCCCGTAAAAGAACCCGGCGATGTGGTGCCCTTCCGGCGAGGAGGCGAAGACCGGAGTTTCCGCGGGGAGATCGGGATGACGACGAGAAGACCGAAGGACACGGATCGCTCGGTATATCTCTCTACCCCTTCTCTAGTTAGCTAGGATTATATTAATGGCCCGATCTGGGATTAAAGTGCGCGGTGGTGCCGGTTCAATAGTTTAAAGAAAAGTATCGTTTCCATATTTTGGCTTCGGATTGACGGCCGGGGAGCCGCCGTGCACTTACAGCCGCTTCCCTCAAAACTTTTCAAGAGGAAGAACGACTCAGAGCATCCCTTGGCCTCGGTACACTTCGATTCATTCAGTTTTTATTCTCCTTTTGTTGTGGTCGATCTAACCCTTTCTTTTTCTCATCATAGGAACCACAATGCCGGTCCCGCGAAGTGACACAGAGACTCTTCCTGGATCAACTACTGAAGTCCCGGTCTCTTCAGGATTGCCGCAAGAATCTCGACTCGAAAAGCCGATGAGGGATGCCCTGAAGGCTCTGGAGGCGTCTCTGTTCTCGGACGATGACGCCTCAATGAAGGAAGCTTTGAAAAGCTCCGTCTTGATGGCTTAAGAGGAGAGAAAGCGGTCAAGGGGCGAGGCGAAGGCACGCAGGGCTGCTTTGGCCGTGGGAGCGGGCCCAAGCAGTGTCCCTCGTGCGGATACCCCCTCGGAAGAGCCCCCGGTCGCCTTGTTTGCAGCTCACAGACAGGCGGCGCGCGCAAATAGGGAGGCTAATGATAAGTCCACCTCAGGTAATTTATCTTTCAAGATTTTTGATGTAAGGAGTGTGAACCTGTCGGTTCTGATATATCTTGTCCTGCAGGGCCGAGTCCAACCGAAGGGGAGACGGAAACCATCGAACCTAAGGGGTCAGAGGAAGAGGCACCGGCCGAACCCGAGCCGACGGTGGGAAACGTCGTCGGGGTTGCTGAGCTTGAGCTGGGGGCTGAGGGAGCTGCACCAGAGAAGGTCGTTGATGCCGAGCCTGGGGTGGCGGCAAATGAGACGACCACTATAACTGAGCTTGGGGCAGCGGCGGGCGGAGCATCTGAGACTGGTGACCCCATGGTAATGGCAGACGAGACAATGGCGACCGCGGAGCCTGAAGAAGTAGCGGGTGAAATGGGCACGACTCCCGGGGACAAGCCAGCCGCTCTTTCTCAAGAGTCTGGCAATGCTCCAATTATTGCTCTCCCCGTTTACGGTCTTCCGCCGTCTCCTGGTCGAGCGAGTACGACGACATCCCCTGTCGAGTCCGGTGATGAGGCCACGGGAGGTGGACTCGTATCGATGGAGGAGGGAGACGCAGCTGGTGGCTCATCAGGTAAATTTCGAGTTACCGTCCCCTTTTTTATCTTGCAATCCTTTCTGACAAGTTTATCCTTGTTTTTTAACGCAGGTGCGGCCAGTGCCGATGCTCCATTGCTTGAGGGAGCGCCGTCAACTACTGCCTTGGCGGTGGTCACCTCTCAGCCTTCCCTTGTACCATCGCAGATGTTGGAAGGTATGAATTTGCAACCCATCAGTTTTATCTTTCAGCCGCATAATTTGTGTACTAATGTCATACTATTGCATCTTTTCAGGAGTGCTTTTTGATTATCTCTATCAGGTGTTGCACCCACACTTCTCCTTCCCATCTGAACTCGCTTCTTCCTCCAGTGACGCTGGTGAGTGTAGTTTCCAACTGATGTCTTTCTTTTTTCAGTAATGAAATTATTTCTAATTTTCCCTCGTCCTGATTGCAGTGCTACAAATCGAAGGAGGGGATGAAAGATCGGTCACGCCACCGGCCCTTCCGGCTTTGCCACCTGCTGCAGCCGGTATAGTAAACTATCGCATCGATGATTTTTTTTTATTTCTTGAACCGTCATCTAATCGTATTTTGTTTTTTCAGCTGTCGTTCCGATCTCGGCGCCTTTTGAGTCTCATGTCACAATGCCGGCAGGCCCCTTCCTGAGACGTCCGTCTTCAAAGGGTGCCGTAATGAGCTTAGGTATGCTGAGCGGGTAAGTCAAGGAGCTTGACGCAGATGCTCTCCCCTCTGCCGTGGATTTCGCTGTGGAGGTTAACCCGATATTGGCGGCGCTTGTGAATTTTCACGATGGAGGCGTCGTCGAGCTTTGGGTTAATCACTGCAGGGAAATCGAGGTCTGCTTGCATCAGTCGGAGTTCGCGCGCCCTGCTCCTGAGACCTTAGCCGCAAGCAATCAAAGAGCAGCGTGGATCGAGCAAAGCGCTTCCTACTTCCATCACTTGGAACAAGAAGCAGCTTTAAGGCTGAAGGAATGTCAAGAGTCTTCAAGCGAGACCGCTCGCCTACGTGCTGAAGTCGAGGCGAACGCTGCCCAAGTGAAGGCTATCTTCGAGGGCCTTCTGGAGCGTATCTCTAATGGTCTAAACTTGAAGCGGAAGCTTGATGCCGCCGAGCGTGACGCCCAAGGCCGTGAAGCAGCTCAGTAGGCCGCCGGGGAGCAGCTTGCAACTTTCTTGCAGCAGCGGGCTCAAGTGGAGGCGGAACTTGCGGTGATGGCCGATCAGGAAAAGGCATGGAAGGAAGTGCGCGAACAACTGATAGGGCTATTTAAGACGCTTCCTTCCCAGTAGCCGCCTTTGTATCGATATAATTGTAAAAAAATTTCTTTTTCGAACAAGATGTATCCATTCTTTATTCTTTTGTACGATTTACCTTGTACTTGATTGAATTAATAAATAAAGATACACATTTTTTCCTTTGCAATGTCTTGTATGCTCTTTTCCTTTCTCCCTTTCTCTTATTACCAGCATGTTGTCTTAATAAACATGGTTGACAGATAATAGAGTAAGCGTCTTAGTTTCTTCAAGAAACAGCGATGGCTTAGGCCGTAGGTTCAGATCTGCTGCTTAAGACTTTTCAACTCTATGAGCCGTGAGGGTCTCATGGAGATTTTTCTCCCTAAGATCGAGAGGATCTCGTAAGTGGATTCTCTCCTTAGGAATCGTGAGGATTCCTAAGTGCGTTTTCTCTTATAAGTGGTAAGGATCTTATAAGAGAATTTTCCCTCTTACGAGTCGAGAGGACCCGTAAGCGGTTGTTTCCCTCCTTGTTGAGATTCGACTTTGGAGAGTGAGACCCATGAATAGTATGCAAGAGACCATTTTGGGCCGACTTGCAGGGTCCCAGTGCTTAGGAAACAAGTTTTTTAATCCTTACTGCTTAAGGCTTTATCTTACGAGTCGAGCCGCATCGAGAAGTTCTTGCAAAGACATCAATTTCCTCATGAGTCGAGACTAATCGAGCATTTCTCGCAAGAATATCCTAACGTCACAGTTAACCTCTGCTCTTTATGACAAAAGTCCGTTAGAGTCTGTGGTACTTAGGGTTTTGGCCGTCGTACCGTCGCATTAGCTGATATATTCCTCGATATGCAATCGTGCTGTTCGAGTAGCCCTGCGACTGCCGTGTCTCTGATCCCTTCGGGGGCTGGACAAGACGTCTTCAAGCAATCCTCCTTGGTAGTTTGACCGTCGGAAGAGCAAGCGTTAGGAATTTTGCCATGCCGCTTTTTACTTGAGGTTAGGCTCATTTTGGAAAGCCCCGATACGTCATAACCACTCCGCGCTGGTGTGGAATGATCTCCGATAGTCTTTCAGGTTTTATGTGAGTTTCCGTCAAGACCCTGAAGCTAGGAATTTGGCCTTTGCTTCGTTTGCCGGCATCGCGTCTGCTGTATCGAGACGAATGTCGCGGTTGTCTCTAGGTTGCTGGTGAACCGTCGAGGTTTGGAACTAAGGATTTTGCCGTGGCTCCATTTGTTTTATTGTCTCGTCTGATCCCTGCTGGAGGAAGAACGATGGGGTGATATTTCTTCTGCTGTATCGAGATGAACGTCGCGGTTGTCTCTAGGTTGTTAGTGAACCGTCGAGGTTTTGGAACTAGGGATTTTGCCGTGGCTCCGTTTGTTTGATTGTCGCGTCCGAACCCTGCTGGAGGAAGAACGCTGGGGTGACATCTCGTCTGCTGTATCGAGACGAACGTCGCGGTTGTCTCTAGGTTGCTAATGAACCGTCGAGGTTTGGAACTAGGGATTTTGCTGTAGCTCCATTTGTTTGATTGCGTTGCGTCTGCTGTGTCGAGACGAACGTCGAAGTGGTGACCATTCCGCACTGGTGTGGGATGATCTCCAGTTGTCTTTCAGGCTTTATATGACTCGCCGTTAAGACCTTGAAGCTAGGAATTTAGCCTTCGCTTCGTTTGTTTTGTCATGTCCGAATCCATGGGGTCTTTTGTTGACGTTGCATCTACATCCTACTGGACTGCGAAAGAACGCCGTTGTTGACATTGCGTCTGCTGTAACGAGACGGATACTGAGATGGAGTTGGGATTTTGCCGTCACTCCGCTTTACTGACCATGGGGTCTTTTGTTGACATTACGTCTGCATCCGGTTGGAATGAGGAGAAACGCCGTTGGTGATATCTAAGTTGTCGATATCAACGTCGAGACCCTCAAGCTAGGGATCTTCTTTTTGCTCCGTTTGTTGACATTGTGTCTGCAATATTGCGACAAATGTCGAGACTGTCTCTAGGTTGTCTATGAACCGTCGAGATTTGGCTTCACTTCCTGATGAAGCCTGTTGGGAAGGTATGGTTCTCTCTTTGTTCATGCCCCTGGACTGTATACAGGGATCGATGTGATCTCACCTGTAGGGCAAAAGTTTTATTCATTTTTTTTGTATTATTATTTTATTTCAGCGATGCTCTATCATTTTAGGTTTATATCGCGAAGGTCGCGATTGCCCAATCATTTTGGCTATTTTTCGCAGTGCCCAATCATTTCGGCTATTTTTCGCGGTGCCCAATCATTTCGGCTATTTTTCGCGGTGCCCAATTATTTCAGCTTTTTATTTTATTTTTACTCGCTGCTTTTTATTGCGAGTTGCCCAATTATTTCGGCTATTTTGTGTGCATACATTTTTACTTGCTGCTTTTTATTGCAAGTTGCCCCATCATTTCGGTTGTTTCGTATGCATGTGCGGCCTACTGGCTTTTCACCGTAAACCTGAAATTAGACACCGATTTCGACATCAGTACCGCTACAACTGGGATATTGCCAGGAGCGAATCATTATTTGCCTCTGCCGATGTCGAACAGAGGTGGCTTAGCGAACAGGGTTAAGGTCCTGTCGACTAAGGCTTTTGACTTCATGAGCCGTAAGGGTCTCACAAAGGTATTTCTCCCTACAAGTCGTGAGGATCTTGTAGGTGTATTTTCTCCTTAGGAATCGTGAGGATTCCTAAGTGTATGTTCCTCTGTAAGTCGTAAGGATCTTACAAGAGGGTTTTCTCCTTGTAAGTCGAGAGGACTTATGAGGGTTGTTCATCATGCGTACATATCCCCAGTCACGGATGGGACTTGGTTAGGGAAATGTTTATTTGCGCCCGTGGATTGTATACAAGGGTCAGTATGAGCCGCTTGTAGGGCAATATTGAAGGTTGTGGGGGTTGCTTAAGCACAGGTTTAGGTCTCTGTAACTTAAGACTTTCAAATCTTATGAGCCGTGAGGGTCCCATAAGAGAGTTCTCCTTACGAGTCGTAAGGATCTCGCAAGTGTATTTTCTCCTTAGAAATCGTGAGGATCCCTAAGTGTGTTGCTCCCTTGTGAGTCGTAAGGATCTCACGCGGGTGGTTTCTCCTTACAAGGTCGTGAGGACCCTGTAAGTGTCTTTTAACGAGGTTGCGCCCTTTCGGGTTTTCATAAACACTCGCCGGTAGCCCTGCCGTTTTTACTCATGGAGCCCTTTCGGGTTTTCATCCGTGCCCATTTTGCTTATGGACATACCTTTTTTTTTCTTTTTTTCTTTTTTTATTTTTTTTAAAAGGTCGTGCCCTTTCGGGTTTTCACAAACACTCGCCGGTAGCCCTGCTGTTTTTGCTCACGAAGCCCTATCGGGTTTTCATCCGTGCCCATTTTGCTTATGGACATACCGTTTTTTTTTATTTTCTTTTTTTTATTTTCGTCAGCCTGAGGATGCTGCGGTAGTTGTTTAAAGACGTTTCGGTCATTTGCAAGTTTTAGGACATTGCGGTCCATCATTAGTTTAAGGACGTTTCGGTCCGTTGTTGCCGTATTTGAGGCGAATCTCTAGTTTACTGACTTTTCGGTGTATGGGGCTTTCTCTATGACTGAGCATGATGCCCCCGGCGTATCCAACTTTCTCGGAGCGTGCGGTTGTGGCGGGCTCACCTTCCAGTTTTCAGACAACGCGAACTTGCCCTGTTGGTATTGGTCTTCAACCCAATTTTTGAAGACGTAGCAATATTCGATCAGGTGACCCACTGTTTGGTGGTAAGGGCAATAATTATGATTATTAACATCACCTGGCCGCAACGGATATTTTGGACTCGACAGATTGATGAGTCTGTCACGTGCTGCCAGCTCGAACAGTCCCCTTGTTTTATCTTGCGGAAACGAGTAAGGACGTTTCAACTTTTCCTGACGGGGTTGCCGCTTTTTGTTTCGGCAAACGACCGGTCTAGGGCCACTCGATTGCTGTTGAGTATTGGCTACGAAGGTCATTTTCCCCTTTCCTTTATCCTTTTTGCTCGATCCTTTGTCCGCGGGGCCGAGATTCCTTTCGAGTAGCGGGCGATTGCTCGGCTGAATGTTCTCGCAACTCCTCAATTCTTTCATTTTTGAAATGGATTCCTTGAGGAGAGGGTTGAGGGCAACTTCTTCGTCAGAGTTGCTTCCAAAGGTGATAATTTGCGATCCCTTGGAGTCGGCTATATGACAGTTGGCGGCGGCTCTTTTGCGCTCATCTATCGCATTTTTCCGATGTCTACGAGCTTCACACTTTGTCCTGTTGAAGTGTTGCTTTTGAGCGACATATCCTTGCCACCAACACTTAAAGGAGTTGCAGTCTTCGGTAGGATGTATGATCTTCTGATGATATAAGTAGAAGTTAGGATGCATCTCTACTCCATCGAGAGTATTTTCTTCAGAGGGTGGTAGCTTCATTCCCATTGATAGGGCTTTGGTAAACCTTTTCCTCGTCTTGAATTTGTTTTTATCCGCAGCGGATGACTTTTGATTTGACGGAAGTGCCTCGACTCTTTGGTCTAGTAATGGGTGTTTGGCTCCTTCCAATATGGCCATCTCACGTTCTTGATTGGCTTTAACTTTCAGACGAATCTCATTCAGGAAGGCATCGATCAACTCGTCTGACGGCCGCAGAATTTCTGGTTCAGGGTTCGCTCTCGGTTTCTCGACGCAAGGAGCCTCTTCATCATCCTCCAATGAGTGAGAGATCACATGACAATTCGCTGCGTAATCTTCGGATTCATCTGATGAGTCTTCTCCATTGTTTTCGTCCTCGACAAAAGAACAAGCTGCCCCCATCGTGTCCGTCTTCTTTGGAGTGTGCGGTTGTGGTGGGTTTACCTTCCAGTTTTCAGACAGCGTGAACTTGCCTTGTAGGTACTGATCCTCGATCCATCCCGTAAAGACGAAACAATCCTCGATCGGATGACTTACCGTTTGGTAGTAAGGGCAATAATTGGGATTATTGAGATCGCCTGGCTGCGACAGACGTTTTGGACTCGGCAGATTGATGAGTCTGTTGCGCACTGCCAGCTCAAACAGTCTTTTTGTTTTATTCTGAGGAAATGAGTAAGGACGTCCTAGTCTCTCCTCGAGGGATGGGCGTGGACGCATATTGTTTTGGCGAACGACCGGCTTTAAGTTGCTCGGCTGCTGTTGAGCATTGGCGACGACGATCGCTTTCTCTTTTCCTTTCTCATTTCGAGAGTCTGGTTTTGGAGGAGACGGCCCATGGCCCATCTGGTCCATTTGGGCTAATTTGTCGATCAAGGCCTGGAAGGTGGTCGGCCTGAAGAACATCATGAATTGCGAGATGGTCGCTTGCGGATCAAGAGTGCCCACGAACATGCCTACCGCAGGTGCCTCTTCTATGCGTTGTTCGCCTTTCGACCATAGGTTCCGCCATCGTGTTGCGTATTGGACCCACGTTTCGCCTGACCTTATCCTGGCATTAATCAGTGCTGTTATCGGGGTGCGTCCACTAGCACTCGCGAATCTTTGTGTAAACAGTAGCTCCATATCCGCAAACGTTTTAACAGAGTCGTTAGGTAGCTCTGAATACCATTCAAAGACTGTTTCCGCTAAGCTACCGACGAACTGGCGAAGCGGCAGTTTGTCGTCGCCTCCAGTGTTGCCGCATAAGGCTCTGAATTGAGCGACATGTTGATTTGGGTTCCCTGTCCCCTTATATATGTGGAACTTAGGGATCGTATATCCCGGCGGGTAATTGATTTGGTCATACCAGCTTGGATAGGGTCATCCGGTTCTAATAATTTGCGCAGCTGCTTCACTCTTGATGAGCTCATGTTTGCTGAGCTATACAGTCATCCAGTGCGGCCTTGGAAATGGTTTCATCTTTGGCTGCTGAAAGAGCCGGCGGAGGGTTAGATGTCTCCCTTCTATCGTTTTCAACAATGATTGGAAAGTCATCAGCTGGAGGGTCCAGCTGTAACATCATCCCTACCATATCTTGGAAGAGGAGCGCCATCTGTTTTATGTTAGCCGCTTGCTCTGCTGCTTCTTTGTCCTTCTTTTCGAGGACTCTACGTAGGAAGTCAGCGTCAGTTTCTTGTTCGTGCTGCTGTTCTGATGATGCCTCCGGGCTTTCTCTTGGCCCGGTGAGTGCAGCCATTGCAGTCATCATTTCCTGAAGCTTCTGTTGTTGCTCCTGGGATTTGGTCACGGATCGAGTGAGCGATCGGTGACCAGTCAAAGCACGGTTTTCCTCCTTTCCGGAAGTCATATAAACAGTGTGCACCACCATGCCTCCAGACTTGGGGCGTTTGTGCCCAGCGCTTTTACGGTTCGCCATGTTCACAGAGGCTTTTTGCGGCCTCCTTTTCTTTTGAGTGATTGACGTTGAGGAAGCCGTTCTAGTATGCACCCAGCCAGCTGTTGCTTTTTTTGGCTTGACAGAGTAGTCCTTCTCCTGCCGAACCTTCATCTTTTTCTGTCGGCGGAGATAGTCTTGATCCATTACGGAGTCTTGGACTTGACGCCAGACCTTGTAAATTTTAGAAGACAGCCGTTGAGGGGGCTGCTCCAGCTTCTTCTCTGGAGTATTCTCCACAGGTGAAGGAGTTCGCTTCAGCACCGCAGTAGGAGAGTTTCTGTGCACCGTGTTCAGCAATTCAAAGCTGTTCCCGGTTGGAACAGCAACATCGATCCCCACCGTTGGAGATGGCGGAATTATCCCAGAGGGGGAGTTGCCCCCAGCCTTCCTTATTCGGCGCCAGTGACGACGTTGAGCATGTCGTGCAGATGAGATCACCTCCGTTGTTGGATAAGCTTCTTCATGTCCCCTCTGGGCAGCTTTGATGACCTCGCTTGGAGCAGCAACCGGAATGGCCAGCCTTGTAAAAACTGACTTCTTGGAAGGAGGAGCCTTCCCCATGATTTCGCCCGCTTGAGCCGGGATGGCTATCCGCTTTGGGAAGGCAGCTTCGGGTATCGCCGGCTTGTAGACGTTCTGGCCCTGTCTGTTGAAAACTGAGGTATTGAAGTTGGGCGACCCGCTGAGAGGGGTCGCGACAGTGGTAAGTCGATCAAAGAATGACTTCTTTGGGGATTCTTGCAACGTCATTGGGGCATTGAAGCTCATCGGTGGGAGCATGGTTCCGAAGAATAGTCCAGTGGTGGCTTGAGTTACTTGCTCCATTGGCATCTTGAAAAGGGAGACCGCTTGGGGCCCATAAGTCACTCCTCCAGCAAGGACGGAGCGAGAGTTGCAGTTGCTGGCAGTGCAGTTTGAAGCCATTGATCTTCTATTTTCTGCACGGAGCAAGACACAAAATCTTAGTACCTCGAATCCACAGGCAGCCACAACAAACTGCGATTTGTTCGCGAACACGACACACGAAGTGTGGAGTGGAAAGAGAAAGAGGTCCCACCGGGCGTGCCAGAATCTGTTCCCCTCCGAACGGCGGACAAGAAAGGGACGTCTTGCCTGAGATTCGGGGTAGATTCTATTTGGTTTTATCCTTCCACCTCTCCGAAGATGCCAAGTTGATTTATGGCACCGTGTATCGGAGGTTTAGACGGATGCGGCCGATGTAGCATACTTCGTCAGATTCCCCCTCACTTGAGGGGTTTTTGATTGTGGGGACGCTCTTCCCTACAGGTGCAAGCCCCTGCAGTTAATTACGCTACCGCATCGCAGTAACAACTTTCTCCTTCTCCAGAATTTCACTTCGTGTCGTGTGTGTTTGTTTTGTTTATGGATGCCCGTGGATTGTATACGGAGACTAAGTTATGCCGTCGCCCGTAGGATGTGGATTAGTCCAAATCCGTATTTACTTAGATTTGGGTTTGGTGTTTTAGTTTAAGGATACGTTAGCCATATTGAGGCTAAGATCAACTTAAACGTTCATTAAGGATACGTTAGTCTGATTTGAGACTAAGATCAACTTAACGGAAAGAGCATTTAGGGGGCTCTATTGTTCCAATTTAGGGACGTAGTGGTCCATTTAATATATGGCCGTCGGGACCCGCCACCTCTCTGACGACGTTGAAGGATTACAACGACAGGTGTCAGAGGAGTTCGGAGATGTACCCTTGAACCAAAGTTGATTGGGGGTCTTATCGTCCAATTTGGGACTAAAGTCAATTTGAGGGTTTAAGGATACGTTAGCCATATTTGAGGCTAAGATCAACTTAAACGGGATCGTTTAGATCCGACAAAATAGCATTTGGAGGCTCTATTGTTCCAGTTTAGGGATATAGTGGTCCATGTTCCAGTTTAGGGACGTGGGGGTCCATTGTATATATGGCCGTCGGGACCCGTCACCTCTCTGACGACGTTGAAGGATTACAACGACAGGTGTCAGAGGAGTTCGGAGATGTACCCTTGAACCGGATGTAAATTGATTTAAGGGAGCAGCCGTGCTCAGTCAATTTAATTTGAGGACTTACGGCCATGATTGGGCTAAGTCCAGTTGAGAATATTTCAACGTTTTTATTTTTGGCCTGTTAGGCCTGTGCTGGGGCTTTGCCCTTGTTTTATTTTGGCCTGCTAGGCCTTTCTGATTTGGGCTCTGTCTCTTTATAAATAATACAGAGCATCTGTTTGGGCTCTGCTCTTCTTTAAAATAGTGCATTGCATTTTTATTTGGCCTGTTAGGCCTTTTTTAATTGGGCTTGACCCTTCTGCAGTGCATTAATTACTTGACGGTGGCTTGTCAGGCGCTTTGCACCAATTACTGAGCGCAAGCGCTTGTCGTGGTGACACGTGTCACACTCTGGTGAGCGCAAGCGCAACAGTGCAGTGCGCTGCACCAGTGCGCTGCGCTGTTGCGCTACTGACACGTGGTACGCTCTGGTGAGTTGCGCCAACTTTAAAGAGCAATGCTCTATTTTTAAAAGCGCATAGCGCAAGTGGTTCTGGAGCTGACACGTGGCGCTCTCTGGTGGCTTGCGCCAACCCAGGAGTGCAACAATGCAGTTTTTGCAAGTGCAAGGCACTGTTTCAAGAACTTGAGAATCTTTAAGATTTCAGAACCAATGGTTCACAAAAAAGTGCAAGGCACTATTATTATTTATTTTTTATTGAGGATCATTGATCTTGTTCTTAGATCAATGATCTATTCAGAAGAATTTCTTCTTTTTTTTTTGTAAAGTTTTTTACCTTCTTTCCCTTCTTGAGTTCTTCTCAAAAATTCTTCAGAGTTCTCTCTGTTTTGTTGTTTTCGAAGTTCTTGATGTTCCCTCTTCTTGATGTCTTTTGAATTGGGGTCTAGGGGTCTTTATATAGTACCCATAAATTTGTTAAGTTTGTTAAAGAGATCATTCTCTGAGTGATTTGGGGAATTTTCCCCACCGTTGGATCTTTGCTCCAAGGGCTTCTGTTTTATAGAAGACAATCTTCTTGTTTTAACAAGAATAGAAGGATCTTACTGGGATTTTAATTCTGTTTGGCGCAAACGCCCCAGCGCTTGACACGTGTCACGCAGGGCACAGCGCAGCGCAACTGCGCTGCCACGTGTCGCACAGCGCAGAACGCAGCGCAACTGTGCTAGCGTAACTGCGCTGACACGTGTCGCACAGCGCAGCACAACTGCGCTAGCACAACTGCGCTGACACGTGTCTCGCAGCGCACAGCGCAGCGCCATTGCGCTTGTGCCACTGCGCTGACACGTGTCGCGCAGCACAGTGCTTGCGCCACTGAAGCATTGCTTCCTTTAATTTTGTTTTAAATAGAGCCTTGCTCTGATTGGGCGCGCTGCCTTGGGCGCTGCGCTGACGCATCAACTCTTGATACGTGGCGCGTTGCGCGTAGCGCAAGGGTTTTGAAGCGTTGCTTTAATTTTTTGAATTTTTGAAATTCAAACAGAGCTTTGCTCTGATTGGGGGAAACACCTACGCATCGTTTGGATGCCTTTTCCCTTATATATATATATGTATATATACATACACAAACATACATACTCTACAACACCGTCCCCTGTTAGAAATTTTTTTTCTAACGGGGCGTTGCCCCGCATCCCGCAAGGGGGATGCTAGCCCTCTTGACCCCCAGCCCGCTATCCGGGTAGCGGGACACCCGTGAAAACTCTGCGGGGAGCCCGATATATCAAAAACCCCTTCAAAACACAATACTGCACATTGATTTCGTATCACCAGTTTAACCCGTCAATCGAAGGTTCTCTCGCTCCAAATTCGAGGGGTAATTAATGACAGCTTAGTCCGTGGCTACCAGAGATTCGGATCCCCACAATCAATAAACCTCAGCCTACCCTAGGCAGGGGAAATCTGTAATGCGCCTGACAAGCGCGCGCGTATTCCCATCTTAATGGAGTGACGAAAAACACCCTACAATATTTTGTGGACGTTATCCTTGCGTTTCGTTGGTTTTGTATCGGCGCAGGATATTTAACCTTATGTGTTGTATTTATGAAATTTAGGATCGCGAGCAGGGACTTCGGACACTGCGAAGAAAGGGAAGCAGGCGGTCGGATTTACTTAGCTCGAGATCATCTGTGAGTAGATTTAATATCTACAGGGGAATCGCCCGCATGGCGTTATGCGTCTGGACTAGATTATATGACATGACTATTTGTTATAAGTATATGGACATTGATTGTGCATGTGTACCATTGTTGCATATCTCATTTCCTATTGTATATGGATATAGTATTAATGAGACACAACACTATTATTGACGGTTCATGTTGCACGAGCATAAATTGTATGCTACACTCACACCGTCGATAATTGCCATGACACGCACAACACCTATACATACGTGATATTGTATTGGTTAAGGACATTGAGACATGATCCTTATTTCCATTGTGCATATGAGATATAGCATATGTTCAGTTGATAAAACTGCACTTTTAATATGACATTTTCCTTACTATTTATTTATAATAAAAGATGTTTATTATAAATATGACACATATAGGGGTTTATTCGTAAAAATACCATTTTCATGTGTTTATATATTATAATTAACATTATGAAGGGAAATATAAGCATATAATATTCATGTAATATTTGGTCTATTTAAATATGCTTACCTTATAAAATATCTTTGACCAATTCTCTTAAAACTAAAATATTATGACAAATGGTTAAGATAATATCCCAATAAAAACAAATTTTACTAATATCATTTATTGAGATAATTGTGCAGGAATTATATCATGACTGAAATCAATGAAATCCAAGTTGGCGAATTCAAATCTGCCGAAGATATTCAAGTAAATTGAAGAAACCAATTCTGGCAGAAACGTAGAGATGATTTTCAAAGTCTAGATATTCAAAAGATCACCATGTGTCACCAGAAGAAGCCACATGAGAAATGAGCCCAAGATCTCCTTAACTAACCGCGGATCCACGGCCAAACCCACCTAATGGCCGTGGTTCCGCCGCAATTTGAGGGAGTTGAGATTCTGGATTTTTTTGGGTAAGATCTCAACAGATAGTTACCTTATTAGGAAACTAGAGATTCTGGCTCTGTGACTATAAATAAGGACCGAGAGCCTCTTGGAAAGATCATCATACCGACGAGATCACGAAGTCCGCGACGGCTCAAGAATCTTGGTTGATCATCAACGGTTCATCTACCTCCTTAGAAGAGATCGAGAAGCAAACTAGCATTTTGTAATCATTTTCTAAGGGAATAAAGTGTAATTGATTCTGTTGATTAATAAAGGTAGTTTTTCTTATTCTATTTCTTTGTAGTATGATTTCCCTCTCTATCTTTTCTTCTCTCAATATGCACGAGTAATTCTTTGTTTGTTAGGGTTCATAGGATTAGGGTAGAGTAATGGATGATGAAGATCCTTAAACTTTTTTTACATCCTATAAAGTTTATAAACTTTATCAAAAGAATAGTTAAAATCCTAATTGGGCGCGCTATCAATTCATTGATAATCACGACCACAATTAGAGATTAGATTAACAATTGTTTTGGTAAAGGCTAGACATGAACGGAGATCCATGTCAAGATAGGGGTTAAGAGTGGGAACCCTTTTTTCCTCCAGAAACCTTAATCTACATGCATCACTGTCGATCTAGTTTTAAATCTATTAAAGGATAAAAAAAAGTAATTTTTAATTAATCATCCATGACTACTAAATCTTAATGAACCCTACAAGCCCCCTTTTATATTAACCTACATCCGTAGCTAATCTAGATCTATATTTTGCATCCGTGTTTAACGTAGATCTAGAACCTACAACCATTCTTCACCATTTTTGTAACAACTCCATTTTAAATGTACAAAGAATTGATTTAAATTCAAAGTATACTTGGAGTATTTAATGTTGCTGATATCTCTTTAAGTATTTATTTCACTCTATAATTACAAGAAGGAACTTGTAGCTCATTGGTAAGACCTTGCACTGCTGAACCAAGCCACCAGAGTTCAAATCCCATGCCCCACATTATTTTTAATATTATTTTGTTTTTGATTCTTTAGAATACCAACAGTTACACGTGCATTTCTCACAAATTTCCTACTACACATGAAAATGTAAATGCACCAGAAGCCACACCTGACGATCCTACACCCCCCGACCACCCGACTCGGGCCGGCGCCGCCGGCCGGACTCGGCCGGACGGCCGAGTCCCCAGCATCGAAGTTGGGTATCTTTTTATTCTCAACCCCCCTGCATACTTTAAATAGTCAGATCGGTTACAGAAAGCCTATTAACCCCCATTTACTCCATATTTTAATGATTTTTTAAAATATATTTTTACATTTTTTAATTAAAAACCCTACACTTATCCTAACCCTAGCCTAACCCTATAAATACACCCCCTACCCTCTACCCTCTCATCCCAAATTTATGAGCCCACTCTCTCAAAATTCCAAGAGAACTTGCGTACTTTGAAAACGAGTGAAAGGCGAAGCTCCGACGAAATCTACGGCGAACTTCCGGTGATCGTGCTAGGAACTCGCGGCGACGAATCGACACACCGATGAACTCTCTTCTTCCTTATCACTCTCGTGTTGTCCAAACCCGTAAGTCCCACTCTAACCTCTCTCTCTTTTTCTAAAAAAATACGAAATTACAAAACCCGACGGAATCGGAACAAATCCGATTTCCGATTCTGTTTTCTATAAAATTCCACTTCTCGCTAATACAATCATTCTTAAACTTCCTCATGTTGATTATTAAATACTAATTAAACAATTTGAACAAGTTTCATCACATGAAATGATAGCTTTCCCAAATTATCGTATTTTTCACTTAAATACCACAATGTTTCGATTTCACATTTAATCCCATTAACTTGCTATACCTTTAAAGTAGATCATGAGGTAACGACCTACCTCCTCATACACTTACATACAACCTAACACGACATCATTGAAAACTTAGAATACGATAAAACAATATTTTCATTTAAATGCCATATTCTTAATAAAACCATTTCTAAAAGTTTTAGCTTGTTACACTTTTAAAATAAATACCTCTTAATATGAAAATACGATAAGTTGTGGACATCGGTCGTTTATCTAAACCTAACTTTGTGGTGCCTAAGCTAGGCAAGTGAGAAAGGTAACTTTAAAAGGCCCGTCTCACGATGATTCGTGAGCGGATCCCTCATTTCTTCACTTGTACTTACCTAGCCACAATTGGCGGTGAAGAGGCGATTTGAGGCATCTAACAACTTGTCGTTTAGACCTTTTAGAATAGTCTAGTTGAATTAGAAAACCCTAGAATCTAAAATACGGAAAATTGACTTTTTACAAATAAATACCATTTACTTTATAAAACCGTTTTCTAAAGGATTTAGTAATTTACAATCTTTGCAAAGCGCCACTACAACCCATTTTTGGGGAACCCGTTCGGGATAATACGGTTTATCGTGCACCCTCGGGCTTAGTAGTGCGAGATTCAGACCTCCGCAAGGAGCATTCGGTTTCGAAAGATTTAAAATATGGCATCTTAAGAAAATGAGACTTTTAGAATATAAAATATTTATTGAAATTATTTTTGTATAAGTATATATATATATTTATCATTAACATATCTATTTTGTTATAATATAAATATTCCACTTTTTCTAAAAATCACAAGAATAAATTTTACATTAAAATACCATGAATTTCAAATAAATCAATATTACAGATAAATACCTTTATTTATAAAACTAGGATATTTTCACTAGAAATATTACAATATAAAATCCACATTCATTACAACCCTAAAGACGAATAATAAATGCTTGGGGTATATTCTGAAAAGTATATAAAAGTATTTTTACATAAAACCCCCTTAAGTTTTATAAATTACCCTAAGAACCCTAGTAAATATAGGACTTCGATTTACATTCTAATTGTCTGACTCGGATTTGAGTCTGATTATATCTGACTTGAATATGATTCAAGTCAATCTACAACCTATAATATTCCAATTCAATATGAACACATGAATCCAGTTATCAATCTATACAACTTGACTGAATCAAACCATGGATATACATCCATTATCCAGTTATTCCGTTTACATGATTATGCAGTTACAATCTGTTTACTGATATCATGGTTTTGGTCAGTCATCCAACTTATACAATACAATACAACAATACAATCAAAACACTACGGGGTTTAAGGGGTAGATTGGTGCGGAAGGTGTTAGAAGTGACATGAGACGGTAAGATTAAGACACCTAACCTATATTCCGTTGCCGTTGTACCGTATCTTAACAGTTCCTTGTACATTCTGTTTGCCCTGGTCTCTAGCATACCGAGACCCCTCTCGTATACACTGGCATCCTTCCGTACCAAGCTACAAACAACAGCGTAAACACAATATTCTACAATATTATACAACTTTAGAAGATACCTCTTATTCTGTCTTTTCTAATTCTCCCTTATCTTTGGGACTTACCGAGCGACCGTTCGCTGACGAAATTCTATTTCTTCCTTCTTTGAATGTCGTCAGGTAATCTGGACACAGCAGAGATCGAGCCCACCAGTGAAGACTTGGATCAGTTCCTCGAAGACCCCGAGCTCTAGACATTGTACCTTTTTCTATTCAGTATTTTTCATTTCCTATTATGCCATTGTTTAGGCATCGCTTTTATTCCAGATGTATTTATTTTTCATGCATTGTACAAAAGAATGTTAAGAAATAAAGTTGCTGTTATTTTTATATCTCTTGTCTCTTGTGATTTACCTTTATATTGCTTAGATACGCTTAGCATATTTACTTCACAGTAAATACGTAGCGGACTCGTCGCACCCCCTTCGCCGTACACCGGGAAGCGGGGCGTGACAGGTTTTGTTGGTGGCCCATGCAGGTCAGAGCTGTATAGAACCATACTATGCAGTTCTGTTCTGTGTGAACAACCTAAGCAATATAACACAAGAAACAGCAACTAAAACATTCTTTACAATTCATGTTTCTTGAATCTTACAATTTTCTATTCCTTGAATCTTATCATTTCATGTACTTGAATCTGTCCTAACCCAAATTTTTCTTCAAGGTTATGGATTTCTCGAACAACACCAGCACCAACGTCAACAACACACCTCCAGCACTACCTCTCACACCAGCTGTTCCCGCGCCACCCACTGAGCAAACAGTACTACTTGAGGCAATTCGCAACCTTCTTGAGGGACAGCAACAACTCCTGAACCGTCCCGAGACTGACGCACCGGGGGTAAAGCAATTCAGGGCTTTACATCCCAAGCAGTTCTCAGGAAAAGAAAGCCCTCTTGAAGCTGAAGAATGGGCACAAGGCATAGAAGATGATCTGGCGGCAGCACAAGTGCCAGACATAGCTTGGGTCCGTGTGGCGAAACTACAGCTCACGGACAATGCTCACAACTGGTGGAAGGCGAAAGAAAGCCGTCTTGAACAGCCTATTGAATGGAAGACTTTTCGCGAGAAGTTCGACGCGAAATACTTCCCTGTGATTGCCAGGTTTGCCATGGAGCAGCAGTTCATTCATCTACAACAGGGTTCGATGTGGGACAAATCAGTAGATGAGTATGACGCTGAATTCACCATGCTAAGCCGGTAAGATATGTCACAACAGTTCAATTTTTTAAATATCACATACTACACAGCTAACACAATCTCTAAATAGATTCGCGGCACACTTGATACCGACGGACGAGATCAGAGCCCGTCGCTTTCAACAAGGCCTGGATACGGAGATTCAGGCTGCTCTAGCCACGGGAAAATTTCCGACTCATAAGGATGCTCTGGAAGCTGCCCGAAGTTATGAGGCAGTGATAAAAGCAAGGGGCATACCTCAGTCTGCAGGAGTCAAACGTCCTGCCAACCAGATGGCAGGAGGAGCCTCGTCTAGGCCACCTTTCATGCCAAGGCGACCCAGAGTACCGAACCATCGTCTCAGTCCATCCTTTTGCACCAACTGCAAGAGAACTGGTCATATGATGAAAGACTGCCGTCGAGCCAACCGTCTTTGCTTAGTCTACGGCTCAGCTACTCATGATATTGGGTCTTGTCCCCAAAGACAAAACCCAGTTGCTGCATCCAGGCCAGCAATTACCTATCCGCAGCGACCGGCCCTTCAGGAACCTTCTTCAAGACCTGCACCACCCAGAGGACCACAAGCTGCACCACCTCCTTGTCAGTTCCATCAAGATCAAAGGAACGTTCCGAGGAATGCTCCTCAAGCCAGGAGGAATGTTCCAAAGCGCCAGGCTTTCACGATGTCCGTGGAAGAAGCTGAGGCCACTGGCCAAGTCATCACTGGTAAACTTTCCTTCTCAAACTTTTCTTTTAGTCTTGTTTATCTACACACTTTCCCTATACCTAAAACATATCCCGCATACCTTAGGTACAATCTTAGTATCCTCAATCCCTGCACTAGCATTGTTTGATACTAGAGCATCAAACTGCTTTATGTCGCAACGGTTTGTTCGAACCCATGCGATTCCAGTCTCACCGCTTGTATCCAGCTGGAATGTCAGTTCAGGAAATGGCGTTCTAAAGAAAACTATGGGATACAGCTTGTGTCCAGTCGTCGTTTGCAGCAGAGAGTTTTATGCTGACTTCAAAGTGCTGGACATACCGAACTTCGATGTGGTTCTAGGAATGGATTGGCTTGGAACTTTTTATGCTACCATTGACTGTCGTCAAAGGAGGGTAGTATTCGAGATTCCAGACCATCCGGTATTCTATTTCAAAAGCGGAGACCGTACACTGGAGCCAAGTACCTACAAAGCGAAGCCAAGAGAAGCAGTAGTTGCAGCAGCTCAAGCGGAGGAAGAATCAAGACCAGATGTGGTTCGAGAGTTCGACGATATATTTCCTGACTATATATCAGGTTTGCCTCCCGATCGAGCTCTTGAATTCAGTATTGATTTAGTACCAGGAGCACAACCGGTGATCAAAGCACCTTATAGATTAAGTCCGGAAGGTTTGAAGGAAGTTCGAACACAGTTGGACGAATTATTGGTGAAAGGATGGATTCGTCCCAGCACTTCAAGTTGGGGAGCACCTGTACTACTGGTGAAGAAGAAGGAAGGTTCATACAGAATGTGCATCGATTACAGAGCCTTGAACGAAGTCACTATAAACAACAAGTATCCACTCCCACGCATCGACGATTTATTCGATCAGCTAAGTGGATCTTGCGTGTTCTCTAAATTGGATCTTCGTTCAGGATATCATCAGGTGAAGGTCTAGGAAGCTGATATTCATAAAACAGCTTTCAGAACTCGCTATAGACATTACGAATTTCTCGTGATGCCATTTGGAGTGACCAAACCACCCGCAATATTCATGAACCTAATGAATCAAGTTTTCCGGGAGTACTTAGACAGGTTTGTTGTTATCTTCATCGACGACATCCTGGTGTATTCTAAGAGTCGGAAATAGCATGCGGAGCACCTACGAATTGTCCTGGAAACTCTTAGACAACACCAGCTCTATGCCAAGTACAGCAAGTGCGAGTTTTGGCTAACGCAAGTTGGTTTTCTTGGACATATCGTATCAGGAGAAGGAATCTCTGTGGATCCAGCGAAAATTTCAACAGTCAGCGAATGGCCTACACCAAAGTCAGTGAAGGATATTCGAAGTTTCTTAGGTTTAGCTGGATATTACAGAAGGTTCATTGAAGGCTTTTCAAAGATAGCAACACCTCTGACCAAGCTCACATGTAAAGATGAAGAATTTGTGTGGTCAGAAACATGCGAACAAGCTTTCATAGACTCAAGTCAAGGTTGACATCAGCGCCTATTCTCGTCATACCGGATCAATCTGGAGGATTCGAAGTGCATTGCGATGCATCTGGTAAGGGATCAGGATGTGTTTTACATCAGCACAGTAAGGTTGTGTCTTATGCTTCAAGACAGCTGAAGATTCATGAGCGCAATTATCCGACGCATGACCTGGAGTTGGCAGTCGTCATCTTTGCTCTCAAGATTGGGCGCCATTACCTACTTGGTGAACGAGTGAACATCTACACGGATTATAAGAGCCTGAAGTACGTGTTTACTCAGAAGGAGTTGAATATGCGGCAGAGAAGATGATTAGAACTCATGGCGGACTTTGACATCAACTTGCAATATCACCCAGGGAAGGTGAATGTAGTACCTGATGCTCTTGGTCGCCAACCAGTATCGATGAATCTCACCGCTCAGTGGAAGCTTCAACAAGACTTGCATCATATGGAGATTGAAGTAATCATGCCAGGTAATGCTTCAAGTTTGATGAATTTACAAGTTCAACCAATCATTGTCAATCAGATCAAAGCAGCTCAAGCAAGTGATGCTAAGTTGCAAAGGATCAGAGAACAAGTGGAGAATGGACTCAGAACAGACTTCATCATCCATGAAGAAGGATCTTTGAGATACGGCAGCAGATTGTGTGTACCAAAAGGTCCTGTTCGGGAAGAGTTAATGAAAGAAGCTCACAGCTCTCCCTATTCGGTACACCCTGGAGGTACCAAAATGTACAAAGATCTACGTCAAAATTATTGGTGGTATGGAATGAAGCGTGAAGTAGCCAGAAGCGTCACAAAATGTATGGTGTGTCAGCAAGTAAAGGCTGAACATCACAGGACAGCTGGACTATTTCAACCGTTACCAATCCCAGAATGGAAGTGGCAATACATCACGATGGATTTTGTGACTACTCTTCCTTGCAGCACAAAGGGTAACGATGCCGTATGGTTCATTGTGGATCGACTCACAAAGTCGGCTTACTTCATCCCATTTCGAGTTGGCCAATCTACTGAGACACTAGCAAAGAAGTACATGGAGGTAATAATCTACTTAAAGATTTAAACTCTTCATAATGTATTATCTCAGATACCCATGAACTCATACAGGAAATTGTGAGACTTCATGGAGTACCGGTCTGCATTGTCTCCGATTGTGACACACCAGGTTCCTATCGCAATTTTGGCAGAGTCTGCAAGCAAGCTTGGGAACAAATCTGAACTTCAGCACGGCTTATCATCCACAAACAGATGGTCAGTCGGAATGAACTATTCAGATCTTGGAGGATATGCTCAGAGCGTATATGTTAGACTTCAAAGGATCGTGGGAAGATCACCTACATCTTGTGGAGTTTTCGTACAACAACAGCTACCAAGCAAGTATAGAAATGGCACCTTTTGCAGCATTGTATGGAAGGAAGTGTTGATCGCCATTAAGTTGGGATGACATCGGAGATAGGGAACTTCTTGGACCAGAGATGATAGTAGCGACTGTTGATGTGGTTCGTACTATCAGGGAAAGGATGCGCATAGCCCAAGATCGACAGAAGCACTGGGCTGATGCAAAGAGACGACACTTGGAGTTCCAGCCAGGAGATCACGTATTCTTGAAGATATCTCCGAATCGCGGAGTGATCCGTTTTGGAAGACGGGGAAATCTAAGTACGAGATATATTGGACCGTTCGACATACTCGAACGAGTCGGTGAAGTGGCATACCGCTTAGCGCTTCCACCTTCATTGGAAGGAGTACATAATGTGTTCCACATATCCTAACTCAGAAGGTATGTGAGTGACCCCAGCCAAGTTCTCGATCATTCCGAGCTCACTATACAGCCCGATTTGTCTTGTGAGCAACAGCCTGTGGAGATCCTGGACAGAAAAGTGAAGACACTTCGGAACAAAGAAGTGAACTTGGTTCGAGTAATGTGGAGGAAAGACACTCCAGGAGAGTCCACTTGGGAAAGGGAGGATGAAATGCGTACTAGATATCCACACCTCTTTGTGAACTAGTCCTCAAATAAAAGTTGTAAATTTCGAGGACGAAATTTTTGTAAGGAGGGTAGACTGTAACAACTCCATTTTTAATGTACAAAGAATTGATTTAAATTCAAAGTATACTTGGAGTATTTAATGTTGCTGATATCTCTTTAAGTATTTATTTCACTCCATAATTACAAGAAGGAGCTTGTAGCTCATTGGTAAGACCTTGCACTGCTGAACCAAGCCACCAGAGTTCAAATCCCATGCCCCACATTATTTTTAATATTATTTTGTTTTTGATTCTTTAGAATACCAACAGTTACACGTGCATTTCTCACAAATTTCTTACTACACATGAAAATGTAAATGCACCAGAAGCCACACCTGACGATCCCACACCCCCGACCACCCGACTCGGCCCGACTCGGGCCGGCGCCGCCGGCCGGACTCGGCCGGTCGGCCGAGTCCCCAACATCGAAGTTGGGTATCTTTTTATTCTCAACCCCCTGCATATTTTAAATAGTCAGATCGTTTACAGAGAGCCCATTAACCCCCATTTACTCCATTTTTTTTAATGATTTTTTAAATATATTTTTACATTTTTTAATTAAAAGCCCTACACCTATCCTAACCCTAGCCTAATCATATAAATACACCCTCTACCCTCTACCCTCTTATCCTAAATTTCTGAGCCTACTCTCTCAAAATTCCAAGAGAACTTGTGTACTTTGAAAACGAAGGAAATGCGAAGCTCCGACGAAATCTACGGCGAACTTCCGGTGATCGTGCTAGGAACTCGCAGCGACGAATCGACGCACCGACGAACCCTCTTCTTCCTTATCACTCTCGTGTTGTCCAAATCCGTAAGTCCCACTCTAACCTCTCTTTCTTTTTCTAAAAAAATACGAACTTACAAAACCCGACGGAATCGGAACAAATCCGATTTCCGATTCGGTTTTCTATAAAATTCCACTTCTCGCTAATACAATCATTCTTAAACTTCCTCATGTTGATTATTAAACACTAATTAAAAAATTTGAACAAGTTTCATCACATGAAATGATAGCTTTCCCAAATTATCGTATTTTTTCACTTAAATACCACAATGTTTTGATTTCACATTTAATCCCATTAGCTTGCTATACCTTTAAAGTAGATCACGAGGTAACGACCTACCTCCTCACACACTTACATACAACCTAATACGATACCATTGAAAACTTAGAATACGATAAAACAATATTTTCATTTAAATACCATATTCTTAATAAAACCATTTCTAAAAGTTTTAGCTTATTACACTTTTAAAATAAATACCTCTTAATATGAAAATATGATAAGTTGTGGACATCGGTCGTTTATCTAAACCTGACTTTATGGTGTCTAGGCTAGGCAAGTGAGAAAGGTAACTTTAAAAGGCCCGTCTCACGATGATTCGTGAGCGGATCCCTCTTTTCTTCACTTGTACTTACCTGGCAATAATTGGCGGTGAAGAGGCGATTTGAGGCATCTAACAACTTGTCGTTTAGACCATTTAGAATAGTATAGTTGAATTAGAAAACCCTAGAATCTAAAATACGGAAAAATTGACTTTTTACAAATAAATATCATTTACTTTATAAAACCGTTTTCTAAAGGATTTAGTAATTTACAATCTTTGAAAAGCGCCGCTACAACCCATTTTTGGGGAACCCGTTCGGGATAGTACGGTTTATCGTGCACCCTCGGGCTTAGTAGTGCGAGATTCAGATCTCCGCAAGGAGCATTCGGTCTCGAAAGATTTAAAATACGACATCTTAAGAAAATGAGACTTTTAGAATATAAAATATTTATTGAAATTATTTTTGTATAAATATATGTAAATTTATCATTAAAATATCTATTTTGTTATAATATAAATATTCCACATTTTCTAAAAATCACAAGAATAAATTTTACATTAAAATACCATGAATTTCAAATAAATCAATATTACAGATAAATACCTTTATTTATAAAACTAGGATATTTTCATTAGAAATATTACAATATAAAATCCACATTCATTACAACCCTAAAGACGAATAATAAATGCTTGGGGTATATTCTGAAAAGTATATAAAAGCATTTTTACATAAAACCCCCTTAAGTTTTATAAATTACCCTAAGGACCATAATAAATATAGGACTTCGATTTACATTCTAATTGTCTGACTCGGGTTTGAGTCTGATTATATCTGACTTGAATATGATTCAAGTCAATCTACAACCTATAATATTCCAATTCAATATGAACATATGAATCCATGAATCCAGTTATCAATCTATACAACTTGACTGAATCAAACTATGGATATACATCCATTATCCAGTTATTCCATCTACATGATTATGCAGTTACAATCTGTTTACTGATTTCATGGTTTTGGTCAGTCATCCAACTTATACAATACAATACAACAATACAATCAAAACACTACGGGGTTTAAGGGGTAGATTGGTGCGGAAGATGTTAGAAGTGGCACGAGACGGTAAGATTAAGACACCTAACCTATATTCCATTGCTGTTGTACCGTGGCTTAACGGTTTCTTGTACATTCCGTTTGCCCTGATCTCTAGCATACCGAGACCCCTCTCGTATACACTGGCATCCTTCCGTACCAAGCTACAAACAACAGCGTAAACACAATATTCTACAATATTATACAACTTTAGAAGATACCACTTATTCTGTCTTTTCTAATTCTCCCTTATCTTTGGGACTTACCGAGCGACCTGTTCACTGACGACATTCTATTTCTTCCTTCTTTGAATGTCGTCAGGTAATCTGGACACAACAGAGATCGAGCCCACTAGTGAAGACTTGGATCAGTTCCTCGAAGACCCCGAGCTCTAGACATTGTACCTTTTTCTATTCAATATTTTTCATTTCCTGTTATGCCATTGTTTAGGCATCGCTTTTATTCCAGATGTATTTATTTTTCATGCATTGTACAAAAGAATGTTAAGAAATAAAATTGGTGTTATTTTTATATCTCTTGTCTCTTGTGATTTACCTTTATATTGCTTAGATACACTTAGCGTATTTACTTCACAGTAAATAGGTAGCGGACTCGTCGCGCCCCCTTCGCCGTACACCGGGAAGCGGGGCGTGACAATTTTTTATTCTCCCTTCCTAATCAACACGTCTAAAATAAGAATAAAAGGTTCCACGTTTCCCTGAGAAGGACCCGTACTCATCTCGGTCTAGCTACACGCGACACCGTTATTGATTGCCGTTAACTACTACACATAAAACAGATAAATCAGTATACCTGTATACCTACATGCTTACACATATACCTTGCTATACCTTGATACAACTACACATATACCTAGAGGGTATTACATCATTATTGACATGTATATACACATATACCTAGAGGGTATTACATCATTATTGATATGTATATACACATACTGGACATAGCTACACCTATACCTAGAAAGTATTGCATCATTATTGACATGTATATACACATATACCTAGAGGGTATTACATCATTATTGACATGTATATACACATACTGGACATAGCTACACCTATACTTAGAGGGTGTTGCATCATTATTGACATGTATATACACATACCTGAACATAGCTACACCTATACCTAAAGGGTATTACATCATTATTGACAGGTATATACACATATGAGATATAGCTACATGTACATCTTGCATATATACTTACATGTACACACATATACCTTGCTATAGCCACATGTTCACTTTTATATGATGTTGCGTTGGATTTTGGAGAAAATAGGAACCGCATGATATATTTAATAACTTGTTGCATTTAAATAGCGGTTTTCATTTATATGCTCATATTACTGTTTTATGTTGCATATATTATATTTCATGGATTTCGCATTGAGATATGGATTTCATATGATGCTTTCTGGATGTTTTACTCCTGAGGGTATATATCAGTGGTATGGGACACTGATATATACGTATATATATCAGTGGTATGGGACACTATTATATATGTACATATAAATAATATATATATATATATATATATATATATATATATATATATCATCATAATGATCTATGCAAGTATTCTTATTCATTACTTGATATTTTCTGGATTTGAGGACCGTGGTATTTTCATAAAATTATGCATTGTTTGAAAAACCCGGTATCTTTTGATATGATATTTCGATGCGCCCACCATGATATTTTTCGGTTCTGAGATTTGTGATATATACCCGATGCGAGGAGTGGAGTGGGCCGTGTGCGGGTACATGGTGGAGCCCGGTATGGTTCCCCGGGGCAAGAAGATTGCAGATGATGGCGATGAGCCTGGCAGGCTGGGCTAGTACCTACCGGTGATAGTATTTGGATTCGGCGGTTATCGTGGGGATACCGACCGGAGTCATGAGATGTACGGACATGACATCAGGGCTAGTCGTGGTGACGGCGCCTGACAGATGAGTATGTACGTGTCGATACTGGACACGGGTTTCATGATATTTCGAGTGTCGATGTTAGACACTCAGGTTCCATGGTTTTGATGTGTCATTGAGGGACACACACACACACAGATATATATATATATATATACACACACAGGTATAGTTTTCATGATGTTTTCGGGTGTCGATGTTGGACACTCAGATTCCATGAGACTTACAGGATATGAGGGCCGACCTGAGTATGCGGTGCCTATGGTATTGGGATTTGGAGTGTCATTGATGGACGCTAGCTTCTCCACGATGAGAATTTCGTGTTGATGATATGTTTTATCCCATACTCAGCATTTATTTTATATGCATTGCTTCATGTTTTAGTAGTATCTGATAGAGTACCTGATAGAGTACCTTTCATGACTGTTGTATATACATAGTGCTATTTATTGCTATCAGCTTGCATGTGATAGATTTCCGCAGTACGTGCATACCTACGATTACCTGCATATGTTATTTACTATTCACGAGTTGGCAACTAACCCCTTTGTGCCACAGTGTTTGCAGGTATCCCTCAGAGCAGTCGCGGCAGGGCTTCTTCATCACATCATATCATCTTTTGCAGCGGATACCGCTACGGCTGACAGTGTGCACTTTTGCTATAGGTGGGTTTTGCGGTTATCCGATGATGCTCATTTGTATATTCGTTGTATCTAGTACTCTCCATCTACTACTTCATGTATTGACTTAGAGACGAGTTGTGAGTACGATATTGTATATTATTTGTGACTTTGGAGGTCTTTCATGCTGTTTCACATTATATCGTCTTTTCTTCGCTATGGCGTCGTATATCTGTTGTGGTGGTTGTTTTCCGTGTTTGGGCGTGGATTTGCTCCCGTTAGGGATGCTTTACTTATATTCTATGTTTTACCCATTTTTGGGGCTAGTTTTTACAAAGGAGGTGTTGCCGAAATTTTTAAGAAGGTAAATTTGGACTTTAAAGAATTTTTACTTGAGATTCCTAAAAGTTTTAACAATGTTTTCTCCACTTATCCCTTTTGGGGGTGGTTTAGATTTCTGGGTTTTCGGCTTACTTGAATTGCGTTACGCATGTAGACGTTACGCAGTTTAAGTGCTGTCACGTGCCAATTTCGGGTCATGACAAAGTTGGTATCAGAGCGCTAGGTTTTACCTTTCGGAGTGTAGGATGACCTTGGTATGATGGAGTATGTAGCTTAAGCAGAGGGACGTAGCGTGTGTTTGTCCACGACATACTTACGACACGGTACTCCGCCTAAGTGACCTAAGAACTAATTGCTTGAAATTCCTTCAATGATATAAATCCTTGTGATTCGATTTCTGTGTTCATATCGAATCTTATTTCCATTTCTAGCCACTATGCCGCCGAAGACTTTGAGGGCTCAGAGAAAGACAGCGAGAGCCGAGGTCAGAGTTGACTCATTTGGGACGAGGAATGACCAGGACGGTACGCTCATTGTACAGGAGCAGATTGATGCGCCTTCGATAGATCGTATCGCTAGGCTAGATACAGATATGCAGGATTTGCACCAGATGATGAGATCGTTGGTTGAGACCGGTCGAGTGCAGCGACAGGAGGTTGCCAATCCTGTTACCCAGTTATTCCTTACTATCAGCACACGGTATTGTGTTATGTATATAGCAGCAGTGGACGCAGCCCTACTAGATGAGGCACGTCTTCCCGAGACTTTGGAAGTTTCAGGACCGAGGAGGGCTCGTATAGGTGTATCAGCCAAGAGACAGATGGTTAGACGTCGCGACAGATTTCGTTCGGTTTGCGAGAGTAGCAGAGGCTTGGGACGAGGACAGTTGTTTAGCTCTTATCCCCAGGAGGGTCAGTAGTCATCGTATGGATGTTTCCGGTGCGGGAGTTTCCATCACCTCGTCAGAAATTTTTCCTTGGTACGCCAGAAGAGGGCAGCAGTACCATATGTTACCTTACCACCTTCACCCCTTGCGCCTGTTGTCGCACTGCGTCAGACTTATGTTCAGAGAGGTCGTGGTCATGGAGGGTTCGTTCAGAGAGTACAGGATGGCAACGGAGGAGGACAGCCTGTTGCAGGTAGAGGACATGCACGGGCTTTTGTTTCGACTCATCAGGACGCGCGGGCGTCCAATGTAGTGGTTTCAGGTATTCTTTTTCGTATGATCCTTTGATGCGTATGTTGTTTAATTCAGGATCTATGCATTCGTTTATTCTACACACTTCGTGCCGGGGTTGGGCTGAGAGTCGTGTATGCTAGATCAACCGTTATTGTGTTTAATCCTGTTAGTGATTGCGCGACACGCGTTTCGATCATGTGCCAATTGGATAGGAAATAGAGATTCGTCCGTCGATTTGATCCTTCTAGAGATGTTGGACTTTGACATTCTCCTGGGCACAGACTGGTTAGCTATGTGCTATGCGTCTGTGGACTGCCGCGAGAAGACAATCCGGTTTTGTTTTCCCGGCGAGTCGGCTCTTGTTGTGCAGCGGGGCTGTGGTGCCGCCCCTCACAGCTTGATTTCAGCCTGTTACGCTAGTCGGATTTTGAGGAGATGATGTCGAGGATTCTTGGCTTTCATTCGTGATACCGGAGCCACAGTGAATTCGTTGGACCGAGTTTCTATTGGGCGAGATTTTCCGACGTTGTTCCAGGTGAGCCGGCGGAGCTTAGTGAGCTTAAGGATCAGCTGCAGAGTTGCTAGATAAGGGGGACTTGTACGTCCAAGTGTTTCGCTTTGGGAAGCTCCTATTCTGTTCGTCAAGAAGAAGGACGGCAGTTCGAGGTTGTGTATTGATTGATCGTCAATTGAACCGAGTTACGGTGCGGAATCGGTATCCTTTACCCCGCATTGACGATTTGTTTGATCAGCTCCAGGGTGTGGGACATTTTTCTAAGTTTTATTTGGGATCAGGTCATCATTGGTTGCTGGTTCGGAGTGATGACATTTCGAAAACTGCTTTTGTGCGCGTTACGGGCTTTATGAGTTTTTGGTGGTGTCGTTGGACTCACCAATGTCCTAGCAGCATTCATGGAGGTGATGAACCAGATTTTTTTTCCATTCTCAGGCCGTTCCTCGACCAGTTTATTGTTGCGTTGTTTATGACATTCTTGTCTATTCCAAGAGTCGTGAGGAACATAAGCAGCACTTGAGGATTTCTTTGTAGACATTGAGAGGGTACCAGCTGTTTGCTAAATTCTTGAAGTGTTTCTTCTAGCTTGATAGTGTTGAACTCCTAGGTCATGTAGTTACGGAAGATGGTATTTGTATGGACTCAAGGGAGATCGAGTCCGTACAGCTTTGGCCCAGACCTATTCAGTGACAGAGGTCCCCAGCTTTTTGGGCTTAGCCGGTTTTTCCCACCGTTTCGTGCAGAATTTCTTGTGTATCGCTGCACCGTTGACTGGACTGACCAGAAGGGAGTTCCTTTCTTAGACCGAGGCATGCGAGCTGAGTTTTCAGCAGTTGAAGACTCGGTTGACGACTGCACCAGTTCTACCTTTGCTTTCTGGATTGGGCGACTTGGTCGATTATTGTGATGTTTCACGAGTGGGGCTCGATTGTGTACTGATGTAGCATGATAAAGTTATCGATTATACTTCCCGACAGTTGGAGGAAGTACGAGCAGAATTAATCCCACTCATGATCTGGAGATGGCCGCGGTGGTCGTGCATTGAAGATTTGGAGACACTACTTGTACGGAGAGTCGTGTCAGATTTTTGCAGACCACCAGAGCTTAATGTACATCTTCCTGCAGCGGGATCTGAGTTTGAGACAGCTCTGTTAGATGGAGCTTGTGAAGGATTGTGTTGTGAGATCCTTTATTTTCCCGGGGCAAGGCATTTGTGATAGCCGATGCTTTGAGTCGTAGGCCCGAGGGTAGCTTGTTCCAGTTGTGCGCAGTTCGGAGACATTCTTTTGCAGATTTACAGTTCTTGTGCGACCATTGAGTACAGCTTAAGTTCGCCTCGACTGAGGGGACAACTTGCTCATGTCCGCGCCCGTCCACTTTTACTTAATCGTTTTCGTGAGGCACAGCTCGCCGATGCTCGTTTTTTTGAGATTCTTGAGCATGTTCGGCAGGGTAGAGTTTCAGAGTTCATGATTTTTGACCAGGGTGTGCTACGTTGCGAGACTCGCTTGTGTGTATCAAATACTGATGGGTAGAGACGCGAGGTCCTAGAGCAGGCACATCAGTCAGCTTTCAGTGTTCACCCAATGCCACCAAGATGTAACGTGACTTGAGAGTTAGTTACGGGTGGGCAGGGATGAAGAGTGAAGTTCCAGATTTCGTTTCGAAGTGCTTGGCTTGTCAGCGAGCTAAGGTTGAGCATTTGAGACCGGCTGGAGAGTTGCAATCCTTAACCGTTCCGGAGTGGGAAGGGAGGCATATCTCCATGAAATTCATTGTGGGTCTACCCAGGTCTAGTCGAGGGTATGACTCCATATGGGTGATTGTTGTCCGGTTATGCTCAGTATGCTCAGTTTGCTCAGTTGTTCTTAGATAAGTTTGTGCGTTTGCCCGGAGTTCCTTCATGCGTTGTATCCAATAGAGGCATCCAGTTCGCTAGCCGTCATTGGCAGAAGCATCAGGAAGCCTTGGGTACTGGTTGAGTTTTAGCTCCGCTTTCCATCCGTAGGCTGATGGTCAGATAGAGCGGACTATACAGACTCTGGAGGATATGCTTGTGTGTATGTACTAAGTGTTGTTGGCTGTGGGATCGTCACTTGCCATTGATAGGGTTCTCATATGATAACGGGTATCAGGAGACGTTTCAGATGGCAAATTTTAAGGCCTTGTGTGGTAGGTTGTGTCGATCGCCAGTCTTTTTTACTGACTCCGTGAGAGTAGGATTTTGGACCCTAACTAGTAAAGAGACTTTGGAGAAGATCCAGTTGGTTCAGGTCAGGATGAGAGCAGACTAGTGCAGACAGAAGTCTTATGCCGACCGTCATTGTCGCAGACTTGAGTTCACAGTGGGAGATCATGTATTCTTACGGATTTTCCGATGAAATGGTGTGTTGAGTTTTGGGAAGCTTAGTCCCAGATTGTAGGTCCTTTTGAGATTCTTTAGCGAGTTATTTCCGTTGCCTATAAGTTGGCACTTCTGCCCAGATTTTTTAGTATTCATCCCGTATTCCTTGTGTCGATACTTCGCAAATACCTTCATGACCTTTCTCACTTGATTTAGCACCAGACCATTCGATTAGGACGCGATTTTTCGTTTACCAGCAGCCGATAGTGATAGTGGATCCGCAGGTGGAGAAACTTCGGTCAAAGGTCTTACCATCGGTGGAGGTTTTCTTTGGCGTAGCCGTCTAGTGAGGAGATCACTTGGGAGTCTGCGAGCGAGATGTGGAAGTTTTGCACTCATCTCTTTGAAGGTATGCGTAGTAAAATTTTTTTTTTAATCCGGGGACGAATTTCTTTAAGGGGGAAGATTGTAACATTTTAGAAATCGTTATGCGATTTTTTTCCGTTAATAGGTAAAATAAATTGTGTTTTTCCGTAAAAACCCTGAAGTGATCATTTTTTTCAGTATTTACTTAACTGCATCTACTTTAACTAGGAAATTGCTAGTTTGCGGTTCTTAGTTGTTACTTGAAAATTTTAGTTCATTTTAATATTTTTCCTTAATTAATGGTTAATGTATGTGTGTCTTTTTTGGCCAAAATTCATTCATGTGCTTTCTTGGAAATTCGTGGGCAGCATGGTGGCTTGGGGTGAGTCATTGACTTACTTTGATGAGGCATGGGGTTTTCTGTGAGGTGGCTAGTGTATTAATTAGTTTTGTTTATGCTAAGGATATTTGTGATGAATCCTTATGCTCACCACTTCTTGTTTTATGCTCACCTCTCCCAATCATATAGCCTGTGAACCATTTCCTTCATCAATTTGGTGTGGTCGAGCACTATTTGGCCGAGCCCCCCCCTTTTGCTGCCCTCTCATTTCATTTGCCCCATTCTCACTTCTTCAAGCCCAAATAAATCATTTAAAATCATAAAATAATCCCACAAACTCAAATATAAATCCCAACCCATTATTCTTCAACCATAAACAAGCTTGGATCTTCATGAAAATCATCGTTTTGGAGGCTAATTTGGAGTTTGGTTGCTAAATTGTGAATCAAGTGGAGGTATAAAATCCTAACCCTAAGCTTAAGTTCTTGTTTTAATACCTTAATCCAGTTAATTAGATGTTTAAAATTTCTAGAAAAGGTTTTTGAAGATCTAGTAAGGTTTTGATGGTTTGAAATGGCTAATCAAGATGTGTAGACTTGGAAAACTTAACCTAGTTGTGAGATTGTTAAATGATATTTTTGCTAATCGTCTAATTAAGCTTAAGTGCAAACTAAACTTTTACTAATCTTATATGGGTGAGATTAAAATTGTAGTAAAGGTTTGTATGGTTTAATCAATCTCTTAGGTGATGATTGTGATCACTAGAATGGTTTAAACTACTAGATATGAGCTAAAATGTTTAAAAGTTGCTTACTGAGTTTTCAGATAAATTAGGCGTGGGTTTCTATTGACGATGCGATGTTAGATATTTTATCTTCCACGATATATTCAGTGTTGTGAATGCGCGATCGGTACGATCAGGGTCTAGGCTTGGTGGTTGTGTCATCCAAGGTAGGGTTGTGCCGATATCGTACGCGTTTTGTGTACTGAGTGCACAGTGTGTATATCTTGTGGACGTTATCCTTGCGTTTCGTTGGCTTTATATCGGCGCAGGATATTTAACCTTATGTGTTGTATTTGTGAAATTTAGGATCGCGAGCAAGGACTTCGGACGCTGCGAAGAAAGGAAAGCAGGCGGTCGGATTTACTTAGCTCGAGATCATCTGTGAGTAGATTTAACATCTGCAGGGAAATCGCCTGCATGGCGTTATGCGTCTGGGCTAGATTATATGACATGACTATTTGTTATAAGTATATGGATGTTGATTGTGCATGTGTACCATTGTTACATATCTCATTTCCTATTGTATATGGACATAGTATTAATGAGACACAACACCATTATTGACAGTTCATGTTGCACGAGCACAAATTGTATGCTACACCCATACCGTCGATAATTGCCATGACACGCACAACACCTATACATACGTGATATTATATTGGTTAGGGACATTGAGACATGATCCTTATTTTTATTGTGCATAGGAGATATAGCATACTTGTATACCTACATGCTTACACATATGCCTTGCTATACCTTGAGACAACTACACATATACCTAGAGGGTATTACATCATTATTGACATGTATATACACATATACCTAGAGGGTATTACATCATTATTGACATGTATATACACATACTGGACATAGCTACACCTATACCTAGTGGGTATTGCATCATTATTGACATGTATATACACATATACCTAGAGGGTATTACATCATTATTGACATGTATATACACATACTGGACATAGCTATACCTATACCTAGAGGGTATTGTATCATAATTGACATGTATATACACATACCTGGACATAGCTACATCTATACCTAGAGGGTATTACATTATTATTGACAGGTATATACACATATGAGATATATCTACATGTACATCTTGCATACATACTTACATGTACACACATATACCTTGCTATAGCCACATGTTCACTTTTATATGATGTTGCATTGGATTTCGGAGAAAATAGGACCCACATGATATATTTAATAACTTGTTGCATTTAAATAGCGGCTTTCCTTTATATTCTCATATTACTGTTTTATGTTGCATATATTATATTTCATGGATTTCGCATTGAGATATGGATTTCATATGATATTTTCTGGATGTTTTACTTCTGAGGGTATATATCAGTGGTATGGGACGCTAATATATACGTATATATATCAGTGGTATGGGACGCTGTTACATATGTACATATAAATAATATATATATATATATATATATATATATATATATCATCATAATGATCTATGCACGTATTCTTATTCATTATTTGATATTTTCTGGATTTGGGGACCGTGGTATTTTCATAAAATTATGCATTGTTTGAAAAACCAGGTTTCTGTTGATATGATATTTCGATGCGTCCACCATGAGATTTCTCAGTTTTGAGATTTATGATATATACCCGATGCGAGGAGTGGAGTGGGCCGTGTGCGGGTACATGGTGGAGCCCGGTATGGTTCCCCAGGGCAAGAAGATCGCAGATGATGGCGATGAGCCTGGCAGGCTGTGCTAGTACCCACCGATGATAGTATTTGGATTCAGCGGTTATCGTGGGGATACCGACCGGAGTTATGAGATGTACGGACATGACATCAGGGCCAGTCGTGGTGACGACGCCTGACAGATGAGTATTTACGTGTCGATGCTGGACACGGGTTTCATGATGTTTCGAGTGTCGATATTAGACACTCAGGTTCCATGGTTTTGATGTGTCATTGAGGGACACACACACACACACACATATATATACACACACAGGTATAGTTTTCATGATGTTTTCGGGTGTCGATGTTGGACACTCAGGTTCCATGAGACTTACAGGATATGAGGGCCGACCTGAGGATGCGGTGCCTATGGTATTGGGATTTGGAGTGTCATTGATGGACACTAGCTTCTCCACGATGACGATTCCGTGTTGATGATATGTTTTATCCCATACTCAGCATTTATTTGATATGCATTGCTTCATGTTTTAGTAGTACCTGATAGAGTACCTTTCATGACTGTTGCATATACATAGAGCTATTTATTGCTATCAGCTTGAATGTGATAGATTACCGCAGTACGTGCATACCTGCGATTACCTGCATATGTTATTTACTATTCACAAGTTGGCAACTCACCCCCATTATGACACAGTGTTTGCAGGTGTCCCTCAGAGCAGTCGCGGCAGGGCTTCTTCATCACATCGTATCATCTTTTGCAGCGGATACCGCTACGGCTGACTGTGTGCAGTTTTGCTATAGATGGGTTTTGCGGTTATCTGATGATACTCATTTGTATATTCGTTGTATCTAGTACTCTCCATCTACTACTTCATGTATTGACTTAGAGACGAGTTGTGAAGACGATATTGTGTATTATTTGTGACTTTAGAGGTCTTTCATGCTGTTTTACTTTATATCATCTTTTTCTTCGTTATGACGTTGTATATCTGTTGTGGTGGTTGTTTTCCGCCTTTGGGCGTGGATTTGCTCCCGTTGGGTATGTTTTACTTATATTCTATGTTGTACCCATTTTCGGGGCTAGTTTTTACAAAAGAGGTGCTGCCGAAATTTTTAAAAAGGTAAATTTAGACTTTAAAAAATTTTTACTTGAGATTCCTAAAAGTTTTAACAATGTTTTCTCCACTTATCCCTTTTGGGGGTGGTTTAGATTTCTGGTTTTTCGACTTACTTGAATTGCGTTATGCCTGTAGACGTTACGTAGTTTAAGTGCCGTCACGTGCCAATTTCGGGTCGTGACAAGTTTTTGCTTTGCATAGCGGTATTCCTTGTAGAATATCCAGCACCTTATTCGATAAGGAAAGAGTCGAGATCCCTTCATCGGGAGTGACCTCTTTAGCGAAACTAGCAGATGCAATAACTCACTCGGTTTTGTTTTTGATTGCTTCTATAGTTCTTACTTTGCATAGCGGTATTTGTGAAATATCCTACACCTTATTCGATAAGGAAAGAGCCGAGATCTCTTCACCAGGAGTGACCTCTTTAGCGAAACTAGTAAAATCCTCAAAAACACTCCTTTTCAAAATCACTTGTTTCTACAACGATATCAAGTTCATTACGCAAAAGGTCTTCATAATAACCTTCCTAGCCCTCCGTCATTTCAGATAAGTCCTACTTAGTATTCGTGCTGCGTTTGTTGACCTTGTCAAGACGTAGTGTACGGTAGCTGATTAGTGTTTATCTGCTAAAGCATGAGATGCGATTGGATTAGGGTAGTCGTACGGCCTTGTTGACCTTGTCAAGGGTCATGCGGGTGGGTTTAATTCAATCATGAAATGTACGAGTTGAACTTGATTTGCGATTTTTGGTTTGTTGACCTTGTCAAGGTCATAGATCGCTAGGGGCAAAAAGATATTATCAGGAATTTTACGTGTTGAAATTTGCAATGAGATTGCATATCTTCTATGAGATAGTTGGATCCCAGTACCCACTACGAGTAAGAGTTACTCTTGCGAGAGTTTTACACATCACAATTAGCCGATCAAGTGTCTAGAAAGGTGTTAACGGGGTTATGCCTCTGGGAAAACGGGGTTTATTTTAATTAGGTCCGTGCGAAAGCACGGGGAACCTCCCTCAAAGTACCAACACTGGCCTGGCTGAAAGATTGGCGAACTTGTAACGTGTAATTAATCCTGGCTGGTCTTACCTTTTAATATTTGAAGGAAGATTTGATAAAAACAGTGGGAGCTATCCTGATCAGATAAGATAATAACCAATCTAATTTTGCAAGAGCATACGCTAAAGTGTTTTCTTCTCTCTCTCTCCAGGTAGTGACCATGTCAGGCCTTAATCAAGATAATAATATGGATGTATTGACCGAACCCGTTTATAAGACTGAGCAAGAAATAGAGGAATATCCGGATTCCCACGCCGCCCAAACAAAGAACAAGCATGTTGATGCATCTTCTTCGGGTGTATTTGTTATCGAGAACGGTTTCTCAGTTCACTCTACGTCTTGGGTATTAGATACCGGATCAGGATCCCACATATGTAATATGTTACATGGGCTAAAGAAAGGTAGAGAACTGGGAGAGGGTGATCATTCCGTAAGAGTAGGGAATGGTGCAAATGTTGCAGCCAAAATAGTTGACGAATATCACCTTGTATTGCCAAATGGTAATACATTGATTCTGAACGAATGCTATTATATTCCGACCTTGATATGCAATCTTATATCAGTTTCTTTATTGAGTAAAGAAGGATATAATTTTGTAGTACAAGATAATGTTATGAACATCTTCCTGAATCAAAAGTTGATTGGATCAGGCTCGTTAAATAATGGCATATACATTCTAAATCAAACCACAGTTCTTAATGTACAAAATACACACAAGAGAAAGAGTTCAGAAATGAATGAATCTTTCTTGTGGCATTGTAGACTAGGTCATATCAATGCGACACGACTAGCTAAGATGCATAAGGATGGATATATGAATCCATTCGAATTTTCATCTTATGACACTTGCCAGTCATGTCTCAAAGGAAAAATGACCAAAACTTCGTTTAGTGGACACGGAGAAAGGTTACGAAACTCTTGGGATTGATACATAGTAATGTATGTGGTCCCATGTCTACACATGCCAGGAATGGTTCTTCGTACTTCATTACATTCACTGACGATCTCTCAAGATACGGACATGTGTTCCTGTTGAAACACAAGTATGAAGCTTTTGAGAAATTCAAAGATTATAAGCACGAAGTAGAGAACCAAACGGGTAAAATTATTAAGATCCTTCAATCTGATCGAGGAGGAGAATACTTGAGCAATGAGTTCCTGGACTATCTAAAAGAGAATGCGATTCTCTCTTAGCTTATTCCTTCGTATACACCACAGCACAACGGTGTATCGGAATGGAGGAATCGCACCCTATTATATATGGTGCGCTCTATGATGATCACTGCTGAGTTGCTTATTTCCTTTTGGGGTTATGCACTTGAGACAGCAGCATACCTATTGAATCAAGTTCCATCTAAATCTGTACCTACCACACCATATGAGATATGGAGTGGGAAGAGACCATATCTATACCACAACATTTCGGCTTTTTTTTTTATTTTTACTCGCTGCCTTTTATTGCGAGTTGCCCAAATATTTCGGCTTTTTTACTCGCGGTTTTTTATTGCGAGTTAGGAACTTGAGATCTGATACCAATCTTGATATCAGCATCGCTGCAACTGGAATATTGCCAGGAGCGAATCATCATTTGCCGTGAGAGGACTTGAAATTTGATACCTGTTTAGGCATCGGCATCCCTTCAACTGGGATATTGCCAGGAGAGAATCAACATTTTCCTTTGTTAATTTGGATAAAGGTGGCTTAGCAAACAGGGTTAGGATCCTGTCGACTAAGGCTTTTTGACTTTATGAGTCGTAAGGGTCTCATAAAGGTGTTTCTTCCTACGAGTCGTGAAGATCTCGTAGGTGTATTTTCTCTTTAGGAATCGTGGGGACTCCTAAGTGTGTTTTCTCTTGTAAGTCGTAAGGATCTTGCAAGAGTGTTTTCTCCTTATAAGTCGAGAGGACTTATAAGTGTCGTTCACCATATGGGGACATTTCTTATCATTGGTGGAACTTGGTGGGGGATATATTTATTTATGCCCGTGGATTGTATACAAGGGTCGATATTGGATAGCTTGTAGGGGAATATGATGGCTTAAGAACTGGTTTAGATACCTGTAGCTTAAGGCTTTTGAATCCTATGAGCCATAAGGATCTCATAGAGGGGAAATTCTGCTTACAAGTCGTAAGGATCTTGCAAGTGTAATTTCTCCATAGGAATCATGGGGACTCCTAAGTGTGTTGCTCCTTTGTGAGCCGTAAGGATCTCACGCAGGTATTTTCTCCTCACAAGGCCGAGAGGATTTTGCAAGTGCACATGAATTTTTTTATATTACAAGTTTGCGCCCTTTTCGGGTTTTCACAAACTCGCCGGCAGTCATGCTGTTTTTACTCACGGCGCCCTTTCGGGTTTTCATCCGTGCCCATTTTGCTTATAGACATACCGTTTTTCCTTTTTTTATTTTTTTTAAACAAGATTGCGCCCTTTCGGGTTTTCACAAACTCACCGGCAATCCTGTTGTTTTTACTCACGGTGCCTTTTCGGGTTTTCATCCATGCCCATTTTGCTCATGGACATACCGTTTTTTTTGCGAACGATGGAACTCTCGAAAGTAGTTTCGCCGCAGGTGACCCATCTGTTTGCCGGTGGGACTTGGAGGTGGCTTCATTGCTGGAGTAGCTGTGTAGCCGGCAAGACTTGAGTTGCAACCCTCCCCGTTGAACTTCGATTGCAATATAGATCTCAAGGGAGGATATTGCCGTATTTGGGACGATGCGCCATGTTTGAGGTGACGCGCTAGTTTAAGGACGTTTCAGTCCATTTTTACAATTTGGTCGGAGAGTTCCATAACTCATCCCTTTCAACGCTTACTGGCCGAGACGCTGCTGCATGTCCATTGTATGCATGGACACTTCATGCCTTAGGTTATTTACATCCTCTTGGACTGATTAATTTACCACCGCAGCAATCGGGTTGTTTTGCGGAAAATACCGGGCACTTTACACGGCACCTGCCCCCTGCTCATCAATGTCTCTTTCCGATACTGATGGGGTATCTTCTTCATATACGAAGGAACGAGATATCACGTCATTCCTTCTGCCGAGTCTTCCTCTTCCTTGGAAGAATGAACTTGACTTAGGATTTTTTCCCCTCATCATCTGATTCAGAGTGGGACATGGATTTCACATCCTTCTCATGTTTTTTTTGTTTAAGCGGGATATTCTACTTGATTGTAGGACCCGTTTGCAGGTCCCTTAATATCCTTCCTGTTTTTTGAAAAAAAGGACCATCTGGCGTAGAGATTATTCCACTAGTGATCAATATGCCCCTGCATATATTCCGGGGGTGCGAGTATTCGCGCCCCAATCTTTCGAAGGGTAGATTCCGTGCTGTCGCTATTTTGGAGACATGTTGCTTCGGACCCCTCATTCTTTATTGAGAGTTGGCGACAAATGCCACCTTGCCTTTGCTTTTCATACATCTTCATCGGATGAGGAATAGTTTTGACCCATGTGATCCAATCGAGCCATTTTATCTATGAGTTCTTGGAAGGTCGTCGGCTTGAAGAGGACTATACATGGGAACACCTTTGAATTTGGGTCAAGGGTGGCTATGAACATTCTCATGGCTGCAGCTTCGTTGATGCGTTGCTCGTATTTTGACCAGAGATTTCGCCATCGGGTAGCATATTGAACCCAGGTCTCATTCGGTCTAACCCTTTCATTGACCAACGTCGTTACGGTAGTGCGTTTATTCACACTAGCGAATCTCTGACAGAAGAGCATCTCCATCTCGTCGAAGGTATTCACGGAGTCATTTGAGAGTTCCGCATGCTATTCGAACGCAGTGCCAGCCAGACTGCTGACGAACTGTCGAAGGAGCATTATATCATTTCCTTCAATATTGCTGCACATGGATTTAAATCGTGCGATGTGCTGGCGAGGGTTCCCATTTCCTTTGTATATATGGAACGTTGGAAGTATATAGTCTGACGGGTAATGTATTTGATCGTAGCACGCCGGTCTTGATTGACCTATTAGCGGCTTCACTGGCATAATGAGCTTTGATTTTCTGAGCGATATATGCGTTCAGTTTTACTTTTGGGATCATTTCCTCCTCAGCCATTGATGAGGCTCGTAGAGGCTTTGAAATTTTACCCTTGTCTTTAAAAGTGACTACCGGCGTTTCATCTGCTAGTGGTTCCGAATGGACCATTATTCCAGCCATATTCTGGATCAGAAGGGCCATCTGGTTCATTTTAGTGGACATTTCTTCCGCTTCTTCATCTCTCTTTTTAAGAACGCGCTTTATGAAATCAATATCCGACTCCTTCCCTACCCTTTCTTCGGATGCGTCCTCGGGATTTTCCATAGGCGACGGATTAGCGAGTGATGCCGCCTAAGCAATCATCTCCTGCAGCTTTTCACGTTACATTTGAGCATTTATCAGGGACCGAGTATGCGGTTCGTGACTAGTATAAGTATGACATTTGTCTTTGGAGTTCACCATGTAGACTGTGTGAACTACTATGCCCCCAGGATTGGGGAGTTTGGAGCTTTGACCCTCGGAGTTTTCCTCGGGCACTTGGGCTTTATCAGGCCTCTCTTTTCTATGAGAAGCTACTTTAAGAGGAACCATTGTATGAGGATCCTTCTTGGGATGACTTCTGTTGTATTTGAAAAGGGATTTTTCAGAATTTGGCTGACGTTTACGGAAAGAGCCGCGGTTGACGAATGAGTCCTTCACTTGCTTCCACACCTTATATATAGATGAGGAAACTTCTTTTAGGGAGCAAACTGGTTTCTGCTCTCGTGGGATCTCCATGGGCTGCGGTGATTTCTTCAATATTGCGGTGGGAGAATTTTTTCTGACCGTTCGCAACAGTTTGAAACCATTCCCGGTTGGAACAACGGCATTCACCACTGGGGTTGAAAGACGATCATACGGAGAACCGCCCCCAGCTTGTCTTATTTGACGCCGATATCGACATTGATGATGTCTTGCGACCGGAATTTGATTAGACTCAGGATTTTGCTGAGCCTGCCCCATGTTTTCTTTGAGAGCTTGAGTATTCTGCCCCCGTGTCGACCTTGGCCTTTAGAAGTTACCAGTTGTTTGGAGACCGATTCCGTCGGCAATGCAAAAGCTTGAGGAGCCAGCCTGTGAAAGACAGACTTCTTTTGGGTTTCCTCCTTCGGTGTTGAGGTACCGAGGGTGGGATGTGGGAGCATAGACCCAAAGATAAGCCCATTGATTTCTTGAAGAGTTGGATTGTAGAGATTTGAGACTCTAAGTGGCCCATATTTGACTCCACCAGATGTGACAGAGCCTGAGTTGATGTGGGTGGAAGCAAAAGCCATTCTACAAAGAGACGAAACGCCCGCTTCAGTATCTCATCATCCAAGGGCAACTACAAATATCTATACTGCGATTATTTGATCGCGGAAAAATACGACACACGAAGTATGAAGTGGAAAGAGGAAAAGGTCCCACCAGGCGTGCCAAAATCTGTTCACCGCCGAAAACAGAGACAAACCGGGATGGATCGTCTTGCCTGAATTTAGGGGCAGATTCTATTTGGACTTATCCATCCACCTCTCCGAAGATAATAAGTTAATTTATGACACCATATATCGGAGGCTTGGACAGACACGACCGTTGTAGCGTGACTTCATCAGATTCCCCCTCATTTATGAGGGGTAGTTTATTATGGGGACGCTCTTCCTTACAGGCACAAGTCCTTGCAGTTAATTACGTCACCGCATTGCGATAACCAATTTCTCCTGCTCCGAAAGTTCACTTCGTGTCGTGTTGTGTTTGTTTTATTTTAGATTTGGGTCAAGAATTTTGCTTGACGGGGCCCACGTTGTTAGCTTGGTTTGCCAACGGGAATGAACTTAGGACGCAGATCTCATATTTGTAAGGTCGATCAGTTCATAGGGTATTTGGGTTTGATCTAAGGATCATTAGCCATATTTGAGACTAAGATCGATTTATGACCAGTGAGCATATAGGCTCAATTGAACTGGTCATTAGATCATATATGAATAGCCCATGGATAATATACGGTAGTCATTATAGAGACAGTCCGCAGGGCAAAACATATTAGTTTAAGGACGTCGCGGTCCAACATTCCCTGTTTGGGATGAATGTTGGTTTAAGGACATTTCGGTCCAACATTCCCATTTTAGAGACGAATGTTAGTTTAAGAACATTTCGGTCCAACATTCCCATTTTGGTGAAGAATGTTAGTTTAAGGACATTTCGTTTCAACATTCCCATTTTGGGGACGAATGTTAGTTTAAGGACATTTCGGTCCATTATCGCCGTGTTTGGGGCGAATATTAGTTTAAGGATATTTCGGTCCAACATTTCCATTTTGGGGACGAATATTAGTTTAACAACATTTCGGTCCAATATTCCCATTTTGAGGATGAATATTAGTTTAAGGACATTTCGGTCCATTATCGCCGTATTTGGGGCGAATATTAGTTTAAAGGCATTTCGGTTCAACATTTCCATTTTGGGGACGTATATTAGTTTAACGATATTTCGTTCAATTATCCATCTTGTGCACACGTGTATTTTTTACGGGGCGGAGTGAACGATGATGACATGGAATGCGTCCAATTCGGGGTGCGATCCGATTTGAGGTGTGCACGTCAGTTTGGAAGTGCATGAATGTGGGGTGTATAATTCTATGTCTTGATGAAATTTTATATCAAGTTGGAACGAGAAAAGAGTTATTGGTTGTCGGGACCCGCCACAACATATATCAAAGGTGTGGAGAGATGTACCCTTAAACAAAATCCCGTATATGAGGGAAGAAGGGGTCGTGGTGGACCTAAGAATCGTTAGTCGTATTTGAGACTAAGATTACCATAGAAGATATGAGATAAATATCATTTTGGATATGATCAATGAGAGATCATCGGTCATGTTTGAGACTAAGATCGGTTTGGAAATCATGAGCATATGGGCTCGGTAGATTTAAAATCAAGGAGGTTTAATCTCAGGAAACTTAGCCAATTTAGGCTGAGATTGGGTTTCTATACTACCCAACAGCGCTAACACTAAGATATACAACGCTCACGTGTGTTTCACGTGAGACGCTAGCATAGTGCTAAGCACTAATCTTTTCTGGCACTCACGTGTTTTTCACGTGAGACACCGGGTTTTTAGCCTTGGTTGCTCACGTGCTTTTCGCGTGAGGCACTGAGTTTTTAGCCTTAGGCGCTCACGTGCTTTTCACGTGAGCCACTACAATAGTGCAGAGCACTAATTTTCTCTGGTGCTCACGTGTGTTTCACGTGAGGCACTATGTTTTTGGAGATTTAATCTATGTTGATATTTTTAGAGAACTTAGTTAATGGTATTTTGACCATTAACGATCACCAAGATAATTATTTTGAGGATCTGGGATCATGTTCTGTAAGAACTAAATTCTTGATTTGAAGGAACTAAGTTCCTGGAGTATTATGAACTCCATGTTTTCCATGTTTTTATTTTCAGAGAGGTTAAAACTCTTTTAATAGTGTTTTGATCATTAAGGATCACAAAGATCACTATTTTGAGGATCTTGGATCGGGTTTTTTAAACAACTAAGTTCTTGATTTGAAGGAACTAAGTTCCTGGAGTATTATAAACTCCAACTTTTTTCTTTTCAATTTTGTTCTTCCCTGAATCTTTGATTCTCAAGAACAAGATCTTCCCAATGAGAATTAAATTCTTAACTTGTGAGAGATTTGTGTTGCGGATCCCAGATCCATAGAAAGAACTAAGTTCTTTGAGAAGGGTTAAACCCTTAAATATGTTAGGCAAAGGAGATGTTTTGATCTCGATGTTTTCTTTACCTAAGGTTCTGAGAATGGAGACGATCTTCTTTATTGAGAATTAAATTCACCGTTGTTTTGTGAAACCTTTTAAGAGCCTTCTGTATTTTTACAGAAACTTAGGGGGGGTCTCTCCTCCTTATTTGGAAAGAGGGATCAATGGTCGTTGGGACCCACCACCTCTCCGACGATGCTGAGAGATTACAGTGCTATGTATCGAAGGTGTGGAGGGAAGTACTTTTTGAACCATGTCCCATTCATCAGGGGGAAGAACATATTGGAGTTTAAACTTCTAGCTGCTTGAAAAAGGTTTCTTTGCATTCAAGCACGTAAGTCGCACTTGTTAGGTGCACGTGCATTGCACGTGTAACGACTCTAATTTCATTGTACAAAAATTTTCAAGTTAATGTAGAGAATAGAGTTTTAAGCCTAAGCACATGATATAAATTTAATTTGTTAAGAACAGCAAGAAATAGTTTGTAGCTCATTGGTAAAGGCTTGCACTGCTGTGAAGTATCTCTTGTGTTCGAATCCCATCAGCCACATATATTTTTACTGATTTTTCTTTTAAACTACTTAGAATCCCAAAAGCTTACACGTACAATACATGTAAAATGAAAATTCTGATAAAATCAAACATGTGCTGAATGTTATATGAACCGACCTAGGCACGTGGCAAAGATCCAGAGACCCACCCCCACCCAAAGGCCGGCGAGATCTGCATTTGTGCCGGCAGGGCCAGGCTAAACCGTGGGTAATGCCCCCGTGTTTTTCATACTAGTCGTTTGGCCTACCCCCACTACTCCTCTTCTGTTTGATTTCTCTGTAAATTAACAGAGAGATTAAATTCACCTCATTAATCCTATTTTAATGCATTTTTAATTCTCTTTTCAATTCTCAAAACCTTAATTCTACCCTATAAATACAACATCACACCCTAGCCCTCCTCATTCTGAAATCTATTGGCAAAAATCCTTAAAATTTTCAAAGAAAAAGAAGAGTACAAGTGGAATTAGCAATAAGTCAAGTTCCGGCAACGATTCGAGATGATTCCGGCAATCCCGCGACTCTACGAAGCTCCCAATTCTTTTATCAACCTCTTCTCTAAACCCTAAACTAGTAAGTTCCCTCTTTTCTCTTCTTTTCACATCTCAAAACTTCTACTTTTCAATGATGTCGGTAAGTGGAGTTATACGGACATTCATTTCTAAAACTTTTAAAATAACAAATTTTCTTAAGAACTAATTATTTAAACCATTATAATTTGTTTGTTAAACATTAAACAATAATTATAAACAATTTCATTCTAAAACTCCATATAAAACAACTTTTATTACATTTTTAACGTTTAAATACCATAAATTTACATATGACATCTTTTATCATTTTTTTGCTCATATTACCTTTAGAAAATCTCACGAGGTAATGGCCTACCTCTCACAAACACCCATCTAGACATAGCATGATTCCCTTGAACAACAAATTTTGTGGCAAATACGATTTTTACATCAAAATACCATGAATTATCAAATCCCGTATTCTTTAAATTGTGTTATTTACATTCTTTGCAATTATGTCTCTACAATTCATTTTGGGGAACCCGGTCGGGATGGTGCGGGTTATCGCACATCCTCGGGACTAGTAGAGTGAGATGCAGACATCCTCACGGAGCATACGATCTCGATGGAATTTTTAAGAAAAACGCGATTTCTATTTAATAAATAAATTTTATTTTTAATAATTATATATAAATATTAACAAAATATCTGTTTTAAATATATAATAAATTCCATATTTTTCTAAACAAAAGAAAAGAATTGCAAAATTCATGAAAATACCAACAAGAATCCATACAAATCAACTTTACACTAAAATACCATGAACTATTCAACTAGGTATTTATTCACTAGAATATCTCACTTTTAAAAGTTACATTCATGAAAACCCTAAATACGATAAATAAATACTTGAGGTTTATTTTGAAAGTATACTAAAAATATTTTTTATAAAACCCCCTCAAGTTATATTAATTTACATCAAGGACCCTAGTAAATATAGGTTTAAGCGGGACCAATTCTCTTGAGCCTCAAGGAGCCGGAGAAAGTGGGTGCTTGCCTATTTAAGGTAGAAAACTAAAACGGGATTATCAATGGTAATTGGCTTGGAAAAAGTCACAAGTCCTGTCGTCCATGTGCAGCAGTTACCGATAACTCCTAAACCTAATTCAGGACTCAAATCTGTTTAAAGTGTCTGACTCAATCTTAGTCTCAGTTTAATTTGAATATAATCCAAACATGAATCCAACTATAAATTTATTTCAACATGAATCCAATGTATCAAGCATGAACACTTGAACTTGAACATGAATACCGAACAATATAAACATGCAATATGACTCGACTGGACCGAACTATGGATATATTTTGAACTTGACTACATGACTATCCGTTTACATCCGATCCGTTTACATGAACAACATATACCATGGTTTCATCAAATCTTATACAATTAATCATTACAATCAATACAATATGCATTACGGGGTTTTAACGGGGTAGATTGGTATGGAATGTATTAGAAGTGGCATGAGACGGTCATCATAATACACCTAACCTGAATATCCATGCCGTTGTCCCGTGGCTTGATGGGTCCTTGTGCTCCGTATACCTTAGTCCACAGATAGTTGGACTCCTCTCGTATACACTGATGCATTCTGTACCAAGCTACAAACAACTACGTTAGTATAACAAAAACAGATAAATTACCAGATATATTTCCTTTACTTGATCTATTCAAATCTCTCTCTTGGGACTTACCGAGAGATTGTTCGCTGACGACATTCATATTTCTTCTTTATTTTGAATGTTTTCTGGAGGACCCGACTCTCAGGAAATCAAGCCCAGCCAGGAAGATTTGGAGCAGTTCACTGAAGATACAGAGTTCTAGATCTACTTGTACTTACTTTACTTTCAGTTCATATGCCATTGTTTAGGCATCGCTTTCCATTATTGTATTTTACTTTCCAGATGTATTTAAAGAATGAATATAAATAAAAAAGTTTTTGTTTCTTTACATCTCTTATTATTCGTGTGCTTTACTTTTATATTGCTTATTTACGCTTAACGTGTTTACTTCTGAGTAAATACGCCGCGTCCCTGCCACGTCCACTTCCCCGTACACTGGGAAGCAGGGCGTGGCAGGTTTTGTTGGTGGCCTATGCAGGTCAGTTCTGCGTGAAAACCTACATATCCATACAGGGTCAGTTCTGCATGGAAACCTAAGCAATATATCATAAGAATTATAAGAATCGGCAACTAAACATTCTTTACATTTCATATCACTTGAATCTATCCTAACCCAATTTTTCTTTCAAAGGTTATGGATTCTCCCAACAATACGAGCACGAATGTCAATGGCAATACCCCACCACCACTTTTACCACTTACACCTACTGTAGCTGCTCCGATCAACGAGCAGACGGTTTTGCTTGATGCAATCAAGAGCCTCTTAAAGGGACAACAGCAACAGATTGCCATCCTCCTACACCGCCCAGAAGCTGAGGCCCCTGGTGTAAAACAATTCCGGGCACTGCACCTGTTCATAACATAATATTGCATTTTGTATTCCCCATTCTTATGCATTTAAGAATAAAAACAGGTGCTTTTGACCCATGTCTGCTACATGTTACAGGTTACAGGTTCTTGGCGCGAAAACAGTGAAAAACACAAAAGACGACACAAAAGAAGGACTTTTGACCAACAATTTGGAGGATCTTAGTAAAGCCAGCAGAAGAACGGTTCACCATCAACAAGGCAACGCAAGATCCAAATTTGCAAGAAAGACGGTTAAAAGATCCCTTGCAAAGTTTTCACTGAAAATCTGGAATGAATACAGAAGCCCAATTGATAAAAGGAATAAAGAACCAGGAAGCCCAAAAGACACTAAGACAGCCTAAGAAAAACCATGAAGTGAACTCACCATTGGGCCGCGGAACCGCGGCCCAAGCGCACCAATGCCGCGGTTCCGCGGCCGTTTGAAGGCTTCATGGAAAGAGATTTTTACCAAATTTTCTTGGCGGCTATGGAAAGATTTTCTGAAGGTATATTTGAAATTGTAGACATGCGGTGCAATTGTAAACCTAGGGTTTATATGTCCTATAAATAGAACCCAAAAGCTTTGTATTTTCTTATGCCTCTACTCATGAATAAAATTCTGTTTTCTTGAAGTTAGAGCGCATCAAAAGTAAGTAGGTTATTTTCCTTACAGTAGTTGTAGTTTTTCATATCTGCTCTAGGTAAATTATTTTCTCGCCTTAGTTTAATTTAGTTTAGCTTTTATTAACTTGCAATCGATGTTTTCTCTCTTTAATAAAATCATGTCTTTTTTCATCCCCTCAATGAGCGAGTAGTTTCCTCGCTTGTTAGGGTTAGGAATAGGGAAGGATTTGAGAGATGAAGATCTCTCATCTCTTTTCGTTGCCAAACTTTTATGAACATTAGAACTCCATGCATACCTTCTTATTCCGCTCCCTACGGCACTTCTACCCTCGAGGTAGCGGTGATTCCGTAGTCTAAAGGACCGGATTTTAAGGTTTTCCATGAAGGTTAGGGTAAAGATTAATAAAGGAAGGACAAGGATCTAGAGGAAGAATCAATCATCCCAATCATCCTAATCCCCTTTATAAATATTTACCATAACACTAATATGATAGATTTAATTAATGGCAATGGAAAGAGATGTAGATCTTTGTTTACCAAATTTTCCCTAAACCTAATCCTAGCAAGTTTCTAATCCTAGTATCATACAACTTCAATTTTTAGGACCCAACATCATTTGGAATTAACTCGTAAGAACTTAAAGGAGATTTATACATCCCTGTGGACCGACCCGTATTCACCGGCTAACTTCAAGCGACGTCGTTCTTGATTGCGGTAAATATTTTTGATCGACAAAACATCTCTTAATCAAATGGCGCCGTTGCCGGGGATGGCGTAAAATTTCCTTTTTGTAATTTCGGGTTAATATAAAATATAAAAAACCATAAAAATTTGAAAAATCAAAAAATATAAAAAGTCTATCATCTTTTATTGTTTGAAGGGTTTTCTTTGTTGATCTTTGCAGGATTGACGGATCTGAAACAACACAGAAGGAGAATCAGGAAAGGGTACATCAGAACAGAGGTAGATTGCTACAGAAGAGCTGTACAAATTTTTTCAGAGCACGATCTCTCCTTCTCACCGCGGAACCGCGGCCTAGGGGTGGTATCTGCGGTGGAACTGCGGTCTGGTGGAGTCCTCTCTGCACGAAATTTGCTTGGTTTGTTTCCTCATTCTTCCCTCTACAAATCCCCATATATCTTTTGCCAAATCTTCTGCAGGATTCTTTGCGCTAAAAATATTCTTCCCCCTTCCAATAAATTGATTTTCTGCAGGATTCTTTGCGCCGCGCTAAATAGAAAATTGATTGCAAGTGATTTACTGCTTTGCATACTTTAATCTGACTTTAAGGGGCTATTGACCAATTCAGATTGGGTGGAGATTTCATCACCCTTCCCAGGACCCCAAAAATCACTTAAAGCATTTGCATTGACCACTTTTAATTAAAAAATATTAGACTCAGCTCTAAGGACGCCGAGCTCAATAGGACAGAGGACTAGTATAGGCATCAGCCGTTTATCCTAACCTGTCTTTGCGGTACCTAGGCAAGTGTGTCAAGGCTAGTGGTTTTTAATTAGGCCCACAGCGTGGTTCCTTCCCACTTACCTGGCACTTACCTGGCCGTAACGGACGGTGAAGAGGCGGTTTGAGGTCCTATCTCTAGCCCTTTGGAACAGTTAGGAGCTGTCTAGCTGACCTAGGTGACCCTAGACTTAGGCCTGATTGTGCATGTGTGGTTAATTGCATTTGTGTCACAAGTCTCTTTTCAAAAATCTTTTTGCAAAAGCTCACTTAAAAAGAAAAAGGAAAATCTTTTCAAAACTTGCAACTTGTCGCTAAAGAAATCTTTGCACTCACTCACACCACTTCTTCTCATTGACGTTTTCTTACCTTCACATTCTGTCCTTCATCTTTCGACTACACTAACCCTTTTAGTGTATGTCCGGTTGGACTAGGGACCCCTGCGCCCGATTAGTCCGTGTTTCGTTGGTACCGACCGACGAACCTTTCGACTCCGAAGTCGAAATCTTGTCCACTTCTTCACTTTCACCATCACATTCTTCCGAAGGTATGTCAGGATACGATCCTAACAACACCTTACCGACAGGAAGGATTCCACCTCCGTTAGGTGCGAATAACCTGAATCTTCCGTCTGTCGAAGCGCCCGCACGAGTCGCGCTCCAGGATCTTTTCTACCCCATCCGCACCGCCCTTCCTACTTGTCTTTCCCTTCCACCGGCTAATGGGGACAATTTTGAGATCAAACCCCACTTCATCAATATGCTGCCTAAGTTTCATGGTTTGGAATCCGAAGATGCATATATCTTTATCAACAAATTCCAAAACGTTTGCGCCATGATGAAAACTACCCAATTAAGTGATGACGCTATAAGGCTAAGGGTCATTCCTTTCACCTTATGTGACCTAGCCGAGAAGTGGCTATACAGCACCGCATCACACTCAATTAGAAATTGGGACGATTTTGTGAAAGCTTTTCTTAAAAAGTTATATCCTCATCACAAAACTGCTAAAATCCGTAATGAGATTATATAATTTTCACAGCTTCCTGCTGAACCATTTTGGAAATGTTTTGAAAGATTCAAAGACCTACTCGTTCAATGCCCTCACCATGGGATCGAAAGATGGCAACTTTGCCAAACATTATACGAGGAATTGAACCCGGCAATGAAGCAGTTGCTAGAAACCATTAGTCAAGGTCACTTTCTGTCCAAATCTAGTGAGGAAGCGTGGCAGTTTCTTGAGGATCTTAGTGAACAAACAATTCAGTGGAAGAGCACCAAGACCACATCATCATCTTCTTCTATTGGTCAACCTAGGGCAGGCATACATCAAGTAGAGATGTCAATTGCTATGAAGGCCGAGATGGCCGCTCTTACGAAAAAGTTAGAAGCGCTTGAGACCAAAATCTCAGCACCTTCTCCTGCCCCTGTTGTGCCCCCACGAACTGTTTGTGCTTGTTGTTCGGATCCATCACATCTCACCGAAGAGTGTCCTTACACTGCATCTACTCAAGGACAAGATCAAGTCAATGCTGCCTTTCAGCAACGACAAAGAAATGATCCATACTCTTCGACATACAATCCGGGTTGGAAGAGCCACCCTAATTTCGCTTGGAACCAAAATCAACAATCCCAAGGAAACAACAATTTTCAAAGGGCTCCTCCTCCACAACAACAAGCACCTCCACAAACTCAATTTCAGCAACCTCTCCAACAACAACCTTACCCTAATCAGATGAACAATTTTGTGCCCAACAATTTTGTTCCCCCTCAAAATGCTGTTAGCTCGCTCGAAAGAAGTCTAGAAGCATTCCTAAAGCAATCTGCACAGTCCACAGCTAGGATAGAGACTTTTGTTCAATCTTTGGTGCAAAACAGTGCCTCACATGATCAAAGCATCAAAGCTATTGAGGCATAAATTGCACAACTCAACGCAGCATTGAAAGAGCGAGAGAAAGGAAAGCTTCCGTCTCAACCACTCCCAAATCCTGGTCACGCACATGTTGCACATGAACAGCAGAATCATAACGTGAATGCTGTGACCACGTTGAGATCCGGAAAAGTGCTGCAAAACAATGTGGGTATTAACCATGACACCTCGGCCGGTGGTTCTTCATCTTCTTCATCTTCCTCTTCTTCTTCGTTAGAGCCTATTCTCCATCCTTCACATGGCTCTACTTCTTCTAGCTCGAACGGACCCTCTTCTCACAACACGAACACATCTACACGGGGTTCCGTTCCAACTCAACAATCTGATCCGCAAAAATTGGACTCAACAACTTTTCAAAATGTTCCTTTTCCAAATCGGTTGAGATCCAATAAACCAACTCCACAGATGGAGAAGATTGTAGAGTTGTTCAAATAGGTTAGCATAAATATCCCTCTTTTGGATGCAATCCAACAAGTTCCTTCATATGCAAAAATCTTAAAGGACTTATGCACCAAAAAGAGGAAGTCACAAGTACCAAAGAAAGTTTTCGTGGCTAGTGCTGTTAGTGATGCTCTTGTCAATTCTTTACCCCCAAAGCACAAGGACCCCGGTTGTCCTACTATTTCGATCACAATTGGGAACAAGACCATCAATAGAGCACTATTAGATCTTGGTGCTAGTGTCAATTTGCTACCTTATTCGGTGTACGAACAATTAGGCGTTGGAGAGCTTAAGCCCACTCATTGTACTCTCCAAATGGCCGACCGATCAATCACCCATCCTAGGGGAGAATTGGAGGATGTGTTAATTGGAGTGGGGGATTTCATTTTTCCCGTTGACTTTATTGTTATGGATACACATCCTGTCGCTAACCCCCGTAATCAAATTCCGGTGATACTTGGTCGACCATTCCTCGTGACTTCTAACGCGGTAATCAACTGTCGTAACGGTTCAATGAATCTATCTTTTGGCAAGATGGCAGTTGAACTTAACATTTTCAAGTTAGGAAGTCAGCCTTGCGAGCCTAATTCTAGCGTACTTGATGTGTGCTCGATCGATGAGATCGCGGAGGAGGACTGTGAGTTTGAAAATTTTATGTTTGATCACAGCAATATAGACGCCACTAGTGCGTTCCTCCTAGAATCCGACACAGCTTTCACGACGGACAAAGATTATGAGTGCTTCACCTTTGTTGACGATCTTCAAGACTATCCACCCGAGTTAGAGTCTTTTGCTTTTTCGGATGAGTTAGTTGAACCATCCGACTCGGTAGCGTACACTCGATTTGAACCTTTGATGGAATCCTTCGAGTTTGAAACAGTTACTCCATTGTTACCATCTATTGTTTCACCACCTAAACTCGAACTAAAGCTTTTGCCATCGCACTTAAAATATGCTTATCTAGGTGAAAATGAGACCTTACCCGTTATCATATCGGCCTCTCTAGCTCTTGAGCAAGAGAAGGCTCTTTTAACGGTCTTATACGATAATCGGCAAGCTTTCGGCTGGTCTATGACGGACATCAAGGGGATTAGTCCCCTCATAGTCGAACATCATATACACTTGATGGATGATGCCAAGCCGGCAAGGGATCCACAAAGACGCCTCAACCCCATCATGAAAGAAGCGGTCAAGAAGGAGATTGTTAAGTGTCTTGATAGTGGTATTATTTACCCTATCTTGGATAGCCAATGGGTTAGCCCCATTCATGTCGTGCCAAAGAAATCGGGCATCACGGTCATCACCAATGAGGCAAATGAGTTAATTCCCACTCGCACCCAAACTGGGTGGCGAGTTTGCATCGACTACCGGAAACTCAATGCCGCGACAAGGAAGGACCACTTTCCTTTACCATTCATTGAACAATGCTAGAACGATTGGCGGGGCATGAATTCTACTGCTTTTTAGATGGCTATTCCGGTTATAATCAAGTCCCCATAGCCAAAGAGGATCAAGACAAGACAACATTTACTTGTCCCTTTGGCACTTTTGCTTATCGTCGCATGCCCTTTGGGTTATGCAATGCACCCGCTACATTTCAGCGGTGTATGATGGGGATCTTTTCGGACATGGTGGAGAAGTTTTTGGAAATCTTTATGGATGATTTCTCCATTTTTGGTGACTCCTTCGATGAGTGTTTACGACATCTTGACGCAGTTCTCACCCGCTGTAGGGAAAAGAACCTGACTTTGAATTGGGAGAAGTGCCACTTTATGGTACGGGAAGGCATTGTCTTAGGACATGTCATCTCGCAAAACGGCATAGAGGTTGATAGAGCTAAAATCGAAGTCATTTCTAATCTTCCTCCTCCTAAATGCGTCAAAGATATCAGAGCTTTCCTTGGCCATGCCGGTTTTTATAGACGGTTCATCAAGGACTTTAGCAAGATTGCTAGACCCTTGACTCTCTTGTTGGCCAAGAACACTACTTTTGTTTTCGACTCAACTTGCATGGAAGAGTTCGAGTCTTTGAAACACTCACTCATTTCTGCGCCCATCCTTTCATCTCCAGACTGGACGCATCCCTTCGAAATTATGTGCGACGCATCAGATTTTGCCATTGGTGTTGTTCTTGGACAGCACATTAACAAGATGCCGCATGTAATTTACTATGCTAGCCGAACATTAAATGAGGCCCAATTAAACTACACAACAACAAAAAAAGAGTTTTTAGCGGTTGTGTTTGCACTTGAAAAATTTCGGCCTTATTTAATCGGCTCTCCAGTTATAGTGTACACGGATCACTCAGCTCTTCGCCACCTTTTTGCGAAGAAGGATGCTAAGTCTAGGCTAATACGTTGGATCCTTTTGCTGCAAGAATTTGACCTTGTTATAAGGGACAAAAAGGGATGTGAAAACGTAGTGGCCGATCACCTTTCACGACTTCCTTCTTCGTCTACACTTGAACTTCCTATCACTGATGCTTTTCGCGATGAGCAACTCTTGACCGTTTCTTGCGAACCATGGTTCGCCAATATTGTAAACTACTTAGCCACCGGCTTGATACCTAAAGATTGGTCGAAACAAGACAAACTACGATTTTTGTCCCAAGTAAAGCATTTTTACTGGGATGAACCTTATCTTTTTAAATATTGTTCCGACCAAATCATTCGTCGGTGTGTGCCAGAAAATGAGGTCAAGAGTGTGCTGTCTTTTTGCCACGATCAAACATATGGCGGGCACTTTGGCCCAAAGAAGACAGCCGAGAAAGTTTTGCAATGTGGTTTCTATTGGCCACGACTCTTCAAAGATGCATTCGAATACTGCAAAACTTGCTCCCGGTGCCAACACTTGGGCCGGATATTACGGAGAAACAAAATGCCGCTCCAACCAAATTTGGTTGTAGATATTTTCGATGTTTGGGGTATAGATTTTATGGGACCATTTCCTAACTCTTTTGGAAGTGTGTATATTCTTTTGACTGTTGACTATGTTTCAAAGTGGGTCGAGGCTGTACCAAGTCGAACGAATGACAACAAGGTTGTCGTTCGATTTCTAAAAGAACACATCTTTTCTCGATTTGGGCACCCTCGCGCGATAATAAGTGATAATGGTTCTCACTTTTGCAATAGGACTTTTGAGTCCTTAATGCGCAAATACTCTATCACCCAAAAGCTGTCAACGCCATACCATTCTAAACATGTGGGCAAGCTGAGGTCTTGAATCGGCAAATTAAGCAAATCTTGGAGAAAACGGTTTCTAAAAACCGCAAAGATTGGTCACTCAAATTAATCGACGCGCTCTGGGCTTTCCGTACTGCATACAAGACCGATCTTGGCATGTCTCCATACCGGCTTGTCTACGGGAAGGCGTGCCCCTCCCAGTAGAAATTCAGCATAAGGCATTTTGGGCCATTAAAGAGCTGAATTTATCTTTAGGAGATGCGGGCAGCAACCGAAAGCTGCAGTTAAATGAACTAGAAGAGCTGCGGGATGAGGCATATGATAATGCTGTGATTGCTAAGAACCGAGTTAAGGTATTTCATGATAAAAACCTTTTGCGAAAAACATTCAAACCTGGTCAACAGGTTTTATTATATGATACTCGGTTACATTTTCATCCCGGCAAGCTCCGTTCTAGATGGAAATGACCTTTTGTAGTCCGCACCGTTTATCCGCACGGTGCGGTTGATCTGGAAAACCCGGAGGACGGTACTCTTTTCAAAGTAAATGGGCATCGTTTGAAACCGTTCCTCATAGCGGACCCTTCGGAGGAGCTCCTGTTCTTGCAGGAGCCGATCTACACTGAGTAATTTTCCTCCGCTTTCACCCCCAGATTTCTTTTCTTCCAAAACATTATTTCAAATGAGTTTGCGGGTGTGTATATAATTTGTAAATATATATTCCCAAAATACCATAAAAAATGAAAAATAAGAAAATAAAAAAAAAATAAATTTTGGACCTAATTGCAAATTTTCAGAATCAAGAGCTGAATTTTCAATTTACAAATAAAATCCTCATTTTTGAGGGTGTTTTCTTCAAATAACCCTTTTTCCCCCTCTATTTAAAGAGACCGAGCCCTCCTGTCCTCATAACCCTAATATTTCATCTTCATAAAACCCTAGCCGCCACCTCCTGTCCCCTCCAGAAAAATTTCGCAGCGCCGCCACCAGAGTGCCGCGCTTCTGCCGCCTTAGCCGTCTCCTGCCGCCGAACCGCCGCACCTCTGAAGCTTCAGCCCCTGTAATTTTCAGGGAAGGTACATCTGTGTCTTTACTCTCTGTTCTTACAAATTTTTTTCTGAAAAACATAATAATATCTAAATGGCACATAAAATGCAATTTGAAAAGGATTTTTCCCCGGCTTTCGCACACGAAGTACACGGTAGATATTTCGCACATGAAATCGAACATAGGGGCTGGAATTTCCTGCTCTATAATCACTCATCTGCGTTTGCCCTACCTAACCTAGTTGCGCTATTTTACGAGTCTATGGCGGATAATAGCCTTGACAACTTAGGTTACATTAAACTAAATTGGGGAAATCGTGAAATTCACATCGATAGGGACTTGATACACGAGGTTACACTCATACCACGTGTACCTGCACATGAACACCCATTGCGCTTTGAAGATTATATGCCCTTGATGGGGAATGACTGTGCACGAGAACCGCGTAAGGGTATCCAAGCACGGACCCTTTTCGCGAACGTTTTAACTGTGTGCCGGTGGGCACAAAACAATATCTTTGGTAGTTCCCACAACATGACTTTTTTCACCCCTTCATTACATGTCGTACACACACTGATGATGAAAAATCCAAGGTTCGACATGTGCACTGTTTTGCTCCAATCTATAGGTACGGGGAAACGAGGTACTGTATACCCTTGCCCCATGCTTGTTACCCAACTCTGCCGTTATTTCCTCCCCGCCGAGAAATTTGACTCATACATGATAGACGGTGTTCCGGTTCGACCACTCGTAGAGGGCGTCACGTCGTCCTACTCTAGACTCACTGATATTTGGACACGAACGAAACCGGCAGAGAACATTCCAGCACACACCCCTAGCTCGAGCTCGACATCGAGCGGGGAAGAACTGACCCCTCAGGAGCATGCGCGATTGATGCGGAGAACAGTGAGAAGAATTGACTCTTTGAGGGATGAGTTTCGGGCGACGGCACGAGATCACGACCGTCGGTTGACGGAAATTGAGAGGGGTATTCAAACCCTTTTGGCTAGAGGGGAACGATCACGGTCACGCTCACGAGCGCGACGTGGGGCCGGGCAGTGAGGGCACTGCTTTGCTCAAGTTTGGAGGAGAGGGTAGTGTATATAGTTATCCTTTGCATTGCATATTGTATATATTTCTTTTCCTTTTGCATATTTAATTTCTGCACTGCATCTTTATATAAAAAATCATGAAAATTTGAAAAATAAAAAAAAATTATTAGAAAACAGAAAAACCCATAAAAATTGAAAAAATTCAAAAATTATAACAATTAATGTATTCAATTCTGGTTAATTGACTTGAGTTTGATAAATAGGTTAATTAGCTAGGAAAAACTAGACCTTAGACTTAGCAAATTAAAAACCCTAAAAATAACCTTCCTTAGAGTTTAACGGTAGAAAGTATATGTCTTTGTAGGTTATTTAGAAATAGGCAAATTTTGGGTTCACTTCTTGGGCTAAGTCGAAACGAAGGAAAAGTATTAAAACTTTTATTATAGTATAAGTTTGAAAAATAGTTCCTAGCTTAAGTCTAGATTCTGAAAACATGTACCCTACAAAATGCACAAACACGCACCTTGAAACTTGGATTAGTAGAAGAGACCTTGAAATACTCTTGTCTAAAGTCCTTAGCACAATGAAAATAAAAAGAAAAAAAAAGAGTGAATAAAGAAAAAAAATGGACACTGGTTTTTATGATTACTTAAGGCTATAAAAATAGAAAAATATTTAGCGAGGGTGCTTCATCACCTAGTGCCTTAGACCAACTGGTTTGGGAGCCACTGCTAAAAGCCTTGGGTGTTGCAAAACTAGGAAGTACGCTTTAAAATGCTAACGCATATTGTAATCGGTTGTTGGTACCTCAAGAAGTATTAACAGTCGCATGAAGGATGTGAAAGCGAAAATTCACCAATTAATAAGTGCTTTGGACAATGGACGAGAGTACGATTGCTTGATTTGAATTTTCAAGTGTAGGGGTGATATTTACACACACGTGGGGATATGTGATTAGAATTTAGATAAGAGAAAGGAATAAAGAATAAAACTTGTATCTTTAATAGAGTTGAGAGAAATTCCTAAGTGGAGATGGAACCCTAGAAGGAAAACTTAAGAAATGCCGAAAGCTAAGTAATTCTACAGGATATATATAATCTTAAGTTAAATAATGAGGAAGTGTGAAGAATATGGGTGGATAATTTATGAGTCAACGATAATAGAATTCCTTGTTAGAAAAACTAATTGGAAAACAAAAGTCGAAAAAGCCAAATTGATAGGATTTTGTGGGTAGTATCCGCTGAAAACCCTCAGGAGATAACACTCCTCCTACTATGGACACCTAGAGGTTTAAAGGCTTGTTGCACGTGCTCAGTGCAATCGCGTTTCCCTGCGAAAGTGTGGCTAGGTTAGATTTTTATCGAAAATAAATAAAAGTTTGCTCGAGGGCGAGCAAATGATAAGTTTGGGGGTATTTGTTCATAACATAATATTGCATTTTGTATTCCCCATTCTTATGCATTTAAGAATAAAAACAGGTGCTTTTGACCCATGTCTGCTACATGTTACAGGTTACAGGTTCTTGGCGCGAAAACAGTGAAAAACACAAAAGACGACACAAAAGAAGGACTTTTGACCAACAATTTGGAGGATCTTAGTAAAGCCAGCAGAAGAACGGTTCACCATCAACAAGGCAACGCAAGATCCAAATTTGCAAGAAAGACGGTTAAAAGATCCCTTGCAAAGTTTTCACTGAAAATCTGGAATGAATACAGAAGCCCAATTGATAAAAGGAATAAAGAACCAGGAAGCCCAAAAGACACTAAGACAGCCTAAGAAAAACCATGAAGTGAACTCACCATTGGGCCGCGGAACCGCGGCCCAAGCGCACCAATGCCGCGGTTCCGCGGCCGTTTGAAGGCTTCATGGAAAGAAATTTTTACCAAATTGTCTTGTCGGCTATGGAAAGATTTTCTGAGGGTATATTTGAAATTGTAGACATGCGGTGCAATTGTAAACCTAGGGTTTCTATGTCCTATAAATAGAACCCAAAAGATTTGTATTTTCTTATGCCTCTACTCATGAATAAAATTCTGTTTTCTTGAAGTTAGAGCGCATCAAAAGTAAGTAGGTTATTTTCCTTGCAGTAGTTGTAGTTTTTCATATCTGCTCTAGGTAAATTATTTTCTCGCCTTAGTTTAATTGCAATCGATGTTTTCTCTCTTTAATAAAATCATGTCTTTTTTCATCCCCTCAATGAGCGAGTAGTTTCCTCGCTTGTTAGGGTTAGGAATAGGGAAGGATTTGAGAGATGAAGATCTCTCATCTCTTTTCGTTGCCAAACTTTTACGAACATTAGAACTCCATGCATACCTTCTTATTCCGCTCCCTACGGCACTTCTACCCTCGAGGTAGCGGTGATTCCGTAATCTAAAGGACCGGATTTTAAGGTTTTCCATGGAGGTTAGGGTAAAGATTAATAAAGGAAGGACAAGGATCTAGAGGAAGAATCAATCATCCCAATCATCCTAATCCCCTTTATAAATATTTACCATAACACTAATATGATAGATTTAATTAATGGCAATGGAAAGAGATGTAGATCTTTGTTTACCAAATTTTCCCTAAACCTAATCCTAGTATCATACAACTTCAATTTTTAGGACCCAACATCATTTGGAATTAACTCGTAAGAACTTAAAGGAGATTTACACATCCCTGTGGACCGACCCGTATTCACCGGCTAACTTCAAGCGACGCCGTTCTTGATTGCGGTAAATATTTTTGATCGACAAAACATCTCTTAATCAGCACCCTAAAAAATTCTCCGGGAAAGAGAGTCCTTTGGAAGCAGAGGAATGCGCTCAGTCGATCGAAGAAAACATAGCAGCAGCACAAGTGCCAGAGATTGTTTGGGTAAGAGTTGCGAAGCTGCAACTAACTGACAATGCCAGGGTATAGTGGAAGGAGGATGAAAGCCGTCTTGCCCAGCCGATCGAATGGAGGAATTTTTGCGAGATGTTTGATACGAAATATTTTCCCGAGACTGCTCGAATTGACATAGAGCAGCAATTCATCCACCTGCAACAAGGTTCGATGTAGACCAAATCTGTGGATGAGTATGACACTGAATTCACCATGCTGAGCAGGTTTGCGGCCCATCTCATACCGACTGTTGAGATCAGAACACGACGATTTCAGCAGGGGTTAGACCCGGAGATCCAAGCTTCATTAGCTACAGTGGATTTCCCAACCCACGACCTTGCTTTGAAGGCTACTCGAAGATATGAGACAGTGGTGAAGAAGAAGGGCGGACCTCAATCTGTCGGTATGAAGTGCCCTGCTACTCAGAGGGCAGGAAGAGCCTCTTCCAGGCCACCGTTTGTACTAAGGATACCGGGAGTAACTTTTAACCGGCCCAGTCCAGACTTTTGCACCTACTGCAGGAGGAATGGACACTTGGTGAAAGACTGCAGGCGTGCAAAGTGCTTAGTCTGCAGCTCATCTACTCACGACATTGGTGCATGTCCCCATAGACTCAATCCGAATCTAGCCGCCAGACCAGTCATCACTTATCCGCAGCGGCCAGCTATTCATGCACCTGCTCCTCGACTTGATCTCCTATCTCCACCTCCTCGTGGACCTCCTACTGCACAACCTCCTCGTCAGTTCCATCAAGCACAAAAGAACCTACCTTAAGGACAGAGGAACGGACAGAGGAATGCTTCCCCAGCAAGGAGGTATCTAAGCATCAGGCTTTCACAATGACCATGAAAGAAGCTGAAACCACTGGCCAGGTCATCACTGGTAACTTCCCATCTTTCAAATCTATTCAATACTTGTTTACAGCCATATATTCTTTTCTATACCTAAACATATCCCACATAACTTAGGTACAATCTTAGTAGCCTCACTTCATGCACTAGCACTCTTCGATACTGGAGCATCACAATGCTTTATGTCGCAACGGTTCGTCCGAACTCATGCGATTCCAGTTAAACTGCTCGTATCCAGTTGGAATGTCAGTTCAGGGAATGGCGTTCTAAAGGCAACTTTGGGATACGAACTGTGTCCAGTGGACGTCTGCAGCAGAGAATTTTATGCTGACTTCAAGGTGCTGGACATACCGAACTTCAATATAGTCTTGGGTATGGACTGGCTAGGAACTTTCTACGCTACCATCGACTGTCGTCAAAGGAGGGTAGCGTTCGAGATACCAGATCATCCGGTCTTTTATTTCAAAAGTGGAGACCGAACCCTGGAACCTAGCACCTACAAGGCTAAACCAAGGAAGGCAGTGATTGCAACAATACAAGCTGAAGAATACAAGCCAGAGGTTGTTCGTGTTAGGAATATGTATGCCCTAGAGGCCATTATTGTATGATATAGTGGATGCTTGGACATATATATAGAGGACTTTCTTGCTCGACATGATAGTATGCTATCTGGTTGCCTTTATCTTAACATGTTCACTGGTATTATTATACTGTCTCTCATATACATGTTGATAAAGCCCTTAGGATGTTGGCTTGACTACCAGGACTATGATGCGGATCATACTACTGGGACCTGGGTAGTCCATAAGCACATCTTTCAATTGTTCCTAGTCGAGGGAATATCGAGACAGGGCATCGATATTCCAGAGCAGACTAGTGTGTACCTTTCTTGACCCTGTATGGAGCGATTGTTGATCCCATATCCATTGGTGTTTGACATCAAAGATTGTACACAGGTGCTCATTAGAGAATGGATACACCGAATAGGACTCGCCGAGAACTCCGAGATGGTACTATACCTATCGTCAGATAGAAGTTCTCTAGTGACACTGGTACAGGTTAGTCTGTAGACCCAAGATCGTCATAGAGTCTTTTATGGTTCCCACTGTGCTTTGATTACCTCCCTACCACGGCTCAAAGGAGTTGTGAAAATAGGTGGATTTTGGGTACAATCCCGAGTCAGATGGAGGCAATGAGCGATAGGAGGGGTTTCGTCTCTCCCGGTATAGGGAGTTGATGTTGCACTATACTCGATTGGTTATAATAGGAAGTCCCTGGCCAGGGCTGTTAATGATATTTACTAGTAAGAGTTATCAGAAGTTTCTCGTACAGTTATAGGCCACACATTGGCATGACTTATCAAGTTATTGAGGTCTGACGATTCCACCCCAGACTTGATATGCGACATATCAGACGAAGAGACCGGACTGTACGGTAAGTGTTACTTATAGGCTTCATGAGAGTTTGTACAAGCTTGCTTGTTGATCTTCTAATCGCTCAATACTTGGATAGTCGTTACTTCCAGCTAGTACCGCTGATGGCTTGTGGGTAACTGATGTGATCATTACCTACTGTTGGCGTATTGATGAGTTTTTAGAGTCCCACACAGAAGTTTTCTAGTTCAAGAGAAACGAAGTAGGGCACATGTGCTGATATGTGCGGGGGGCCTGATTAAATGCGAGTATGTGATACCGTATTCTAATCTGGCAGTTATTTGTTATCGGTTAGGTTGTATGTGATATAACTGGATTATTGAATCAAGTGTTGATTTGATAATGTGATAAACAGATAAATGATATTAGTCGGTTATATGTGATATAACCGGATTATTAAATCAAGTGTTGATTTAATAATTTGATATATATTATATTTGATATAATTATATATTAACTAATATTATTAGCTCAATAATTATTCTTCATAATATATATATATATATATATATATATATATATATATTATATTATATGAAGCATGGCATGGATTTTCTATTTTTGGAAAATAGAAAATAAGAGGTGGAAAATAGGGAGACTTTTGTGGAATGGTGAAGCATGGCTTTGATAATTATTATATTGGTATTGACTCACTATTGAAGTATGGTTCCATTTTATTATAGTTTTAAAATGGATGATTCAATTATTGAAAAAAAGAGATAAGCCATTCTTCACTTCATTTTTTCACTTGATGCTTGAACACTTGTTCATTCTTCTTCACTTGAGCTCATTTGATGAGTTCTTCTATCTAGTTCTCCATCTTCTTCACCTCCACCTCCAAGCTCAATCCTTCACATGAGTTGTGAACCCTTAAGCTTGTGAGAACCCTAGTGAGCAAACAACACCCCTACTTCACCATCTTACACTAAATCAGCACTTTGGTGTAGTGTGTCTACTTCACTAAAGAGTTTAGTGAAGAGGTAGCTTGGATTAGCGGAGCTTCGGGTGGATCATCTTTGGCATGAAAATCGCAAAGGAACCACGATCCAACTTCAAGTGGAGCCTAGTGGAGTCGCGTGGGCTACTACACGGAGCTTGAGAAGAGAAGGACACGGTCTACAAAGGTTGTAGTCTCTTTCTCTTAGTATAGTTTTTGATATCATGCTTAAAACCTTAATCATCTAGTTTAAGATCTTGTTTAGTGTTAATTAGCACCACCAAATTTTTTTTAATTGGCATGCTTGATGCTAGTAAGAACCTAGTGGTGGTGCTAACAAACACTTTTAGTTCGAGAGTTCGAAGACGTATTTCCTGAATACATCTCAGGTTTGCCTCCCGATCGAGCTCTTGAATTCAATATTGAATTAGTACCTGGTGCACAACCGGTGATCAAAGCACCATATCGCTTAAATCCTGAAGGATTGAAGGAGATCCGTACTCAATTGGACAAACTTCTGTAGAAAGGTTGGATTCGTCCCAGTACTTCAAGTTGGGGATCTCCAGTTTTGCTTGTGAAGAAGAAGGGGGGTTCATACAGAATGTGCATTGACTACCGAGCTCTGAACGAAGTCATGATAAAGAACAAGTATCCACTACTACGAATCGACAATATGTTCAATCAGCTAAGTGGGTCTTGCGTTTTCTCAAAGTTAGATCTTCATTCGGATTATCATCAGGTGAAGGTCAAAGAGTCTGATATTCCAAAGACGGCATTCAGGAATCGCTATGGTCATTATGAGTTTCTCGTGATGCCATTTGGAGTGACCAATGCACCAGCCATATTCATGAATCTAATGAACCAAGTTTTCCGAGAGTACCTAGACAGGTTCGTTGTCATTTTCATCGACGACATCCTGGTGTATTCAAAGAATCGGAAAGAGCACGCTGAACATTTACGAATTGTCCTGGAGTCTTTGCGACAGCATCAACTCTATGCCGAGTACAGCAAGTGCGAATTTTGGCCAGATCAAGTCGGATTTCTCGGACATATCATTTCGGGTGAAGGAATCTATGTGGATCCAGCTAAAGTATCAGCAGTAGGCGAATGGCCGACACCAAAGACAGTGAAGGACATTCGAAGTTTCTTAGGATTAGCGGGATACTACCGAAGATTCATAGAAGGCTTTTTGAAGATTGCAACACCCTTGACCAAGCTCACACTTAAAGATGAAGCATTCGTGTAGTCAGAAGCATGTGAACAAGCTTTTGTAGAACTCAAGTCAAGATTGACAGCAGTGCCTATTCTCGTAATATCGGACCAATCTAGAGGTTTTGTTGTGCATTGCGATGCATCCAGTAAGGGATTAGGATGTGTTCTACACCAGCATGGAAAAGTTGTAGCTTATGCATCAAGACAGTTGAAGATTCATGAGCGCAATTATCCAACGCATGATCTGGAGTTGACAGACGTTATATTTGCACTGAAGATTTGGGGTCATTATCTGCTTGGAGAACGAGTGGATATATACACAAACCACAAAAGTCTGAAATATGTGTTTACTCAGAAAGAGTTGAATATGCGGCAGAGGACATGGCTAGAAATTATGGCGGACATCGATATCAACCTACAATATCATCCAGGGAAGATGAATGTTGTTCCTGACGCACTTAGTCGCCAACCGTTATCAATGAATCTCACCGCACAATGGAAGCATCGACAAGAATTACACAAGATGGAGATAGAAGTGGTTATTCCAGGTAATATTTCAAAGTTGATGAACTTATAAGTTCAGTCTACTATTGTCAATCAGATCAAAGCAGCTCAAGCAAGTGATGCCAAGTTGCAAAAGATCAGAGAACAAGTAGAAAGTGGACTTAAAACAGACTTCATCATCCTGAAGATAGATCTTTGAGATACGGAAGCAGATTGTGCGTACCACAAGGTTTGGTTCGGGAAGAGTTGATGAAAGAAGCTCACAGCTCTCCGTACTCAGTACAACCAGGCGGTACAAAGATGTACAAAGATTTGCAACAGTATTACTGGTGGCATGGAATAAAGCGAGAAGTGGCCAGAAGCATAGCCAAATGTTTAGCGTGTCAGCAAGTAAAAGCTGAACATCACAGGACTGCTGGTTTACTTCAACCGTTAGCTATTCCAGAATGGAAGTGGCAACACATCACCATGGACTTCATGACCGTACTTCCTTGTAACACGAAAGGTAATGATACGGTATGGGTTATTGTGGACCGACTCACAAAGTCAGCACACTTCATCCCATTTCGAGTTGGCTAATCTACTAAGACACTAGCAATGAAGTACATGGAAATAAGCCTGAATCTAAGTAAGATTTAACTTTTCATAGTGTACTATTTCTGATACCCATGAACTCATGCAGGAGATCGTGAGATTACATGGAGTACCGGTTTGCATTGTCTCCGATCGTGATACCAGATTCCAATCACAGTTTTGACAGAGTCTGCAAGCTAGCTTGGGAATGAGTCTGCACTTCAGCACAGCTTACTATCCACAAACAGATGGACAGTCGAGTGAACGATTCAGATCTTTGAAGATATGCTAAGAGCGTATATGTTAGACTTCGGAGGATCGTAGGAAGATCACCTACATCTTGTGGAGTTTTCATACAATAACAGCTACCATGCGATTATTGGTATGGCACTCTTTGCAGCTCTCTATGGAAGGAAGTGTTATTCACCATTAAGTTGAGAAGACATCAGAGATAGGGAACTCCTTGGACCAGAGATGATCGTGGCGACTGTTGACATAGTTCGCACGATCAGGAAAAGAATGCGCATAGCCCAAGACAGACAGAAGCACTGGGCTGATGCAAAGCGCCGACACCTGGAGTTCCAGCCGGGAGATCATGTATTTTTAAAGATCTCTCTAAATCGTAGAGTAATTCTCGTTGGTAAGAGAAGTAAGCTCAGTCCTAGATTTATTGGACCGTTCGACATACTCGAACGAGTCGGAGAAATGGCATATTGTTTGGCACTACCACCCTTATTGGATGGAGTGCACAACGTATTCCATATATCCCAGGTTCAAAGATATGTGAGCAACCCCGGCCATATTCTTGATCACTCCGAGCTCACTGTACAAACAGATCTATCTTGTGAGCAGCAACCCGTTGAAATCCTGGACAGAAAGGTAAAGTCACTTAGAAACAAGGAAGTAAACTTGGTCCGAGTGATATGGAGAAAAGATTCACCAGAAGAATCAACGTGGGAAAGAGAAGACGATATGCGTGTATGATACCCTTTCTTATTTTTAAATTAGTTCTTATATATTTGTAAATTTTGAGGACAAAATTTTTATAAGGAGGGTAGAATGTAACGACTCTAATTTCATTGTACAAAAATTTTCAAGTTAATGTACAGAATAGAGTTTCAAGCCTGAGCACATGATATAAATTTAATTTGTTTAAGAACAGCAAGAAATAGCTTGTAGCTCATTGGTAAAGGCTTGCATTGCTGTGACGTAGACCTTGTGTTCGAATCCCATCAGCCACATATATTTTTACTGATTTTTCTTTTAAACCACTTAGAAGCCCAAAAGTTTACACGTGCAATACACGTAAAATGAAAAGTCTGATAAAATCAAACATGCGGTGAATGTTATATGAACCGACCTAGACACGTGGCAAAGATCCATAGACCCGCCCAATGGCCGGCGAGATCTGCATTTGGGCCGGCAGCGCCGAGCTAAACCGTGGGTAATGCCCCCGTGTTTTTCACACTAGTCGTTTGCCCTACCCCCACTACTCCTCTTCTATTTGATTTCTCTGTAAATTAACAGAGAGATTAAATTCACCTTTTTAATCCTATTTTAATGCATTTTTAATTCTCTTTTCAATTCTCAAAACCCTAATTCTACCCTATAAATACAGCATCACACCCTAGCCCTCCTCATTATGAAATCTATTGGCAAAAATTCTCGAAATTTTCCAAGGCAAAGAAGAGTACAAGTGGAGTTAGCACTAGGTCAAGTTCCGGCAACGGTTCGAGACGATTCCGGAGACCCCGCGACTCTACGAAGCTCCCAATTTTTTCATCAACCTCTCCTCTAAACCCTAAACTAGTAAGTTCCCTCTCTTCTCTCCTTTTCACATCTCAAAACTTCTACTTTTCAATGATGTCGATAAGTGGAGTTATACCGACATTTATTTCTAAAACTTTTAAAATAATAACTTTTCTTAAGAACTAATTATCTAAGTCATTATACTTTGTTTGTTAAACATTAAACAATAATTATAAATAAGTTTCATTCCAAAACTCCATATAAAACAACTTTTATTACATTTTTACGTTTAAATACCATAAGGTTACATATGACATCTTTTATCATTTTTTTTGCTCATATTACCTTTAGAAAATCTCACGGGGTAATGACCTACCTCTTACAAACACGCATCTTGACATAGCACGATTCTCCTGAACAACAAATTTTGTGGCAAATACTACTTTTATATCAAAATACCATAAACTATCAAAACCCGTATTCTTTAAATTGTGTTATTTACATTCCTTACAATTATACCTCTACAATCTATTTTGGGGAACCCGATTGGGATGGTATGGGTTATCGCACATCCTCGAGACTATTAGAGTGAGATGCAGACCTCCTCACGGAGCATACGATCTCGATGGAATTTTTAATGCAATTTTTAAGAAAAACATGATTTCTATTTAATAAATAAATTTTATTTTTAATAATTATATATAAATATTATCAAACCATCTATTTTAAATATATAATAAATTCCATGTTTTTCTAAACAAAAGAAAAGAATTGCAAAATTCATGAAAACACTATCAAGATTCCATACAAGTCAACTTTACACTAAAATACCATGAACTATTCAACTAGGTATTTATTCACTAGAATACATCACTTTTAAAAGTTACATCCAAGAAAAACCTAAATACGATAAATAAATACAGAGGTTTATTTTGAAAGTATACTAAAAACTATTTTTTATAAAACCCCCTCAAATTATATTAATTTACATTAAGGACCCTAGTAAATATAGGTTTAAGAGAGACCAATTCTCTTGAGCCTCACAGAGCCGGAGAAAGTGGGTGCTTGCCTATTTAAGGTAGAAAACTAAAACGGGGTTATCAATGGTAATTGGCTTAGAAAAAGTCACAAATCATGCCGTCCATGTGCAGCAGTTACCGATAACTCCTAAATCTAATTCAGGACTCAAATCTGTTTAAAGTGACTGACTCAATCTGAGTCTCAGTATAATCTGAATATAATCCAAAAATGAATCCAACTATAACTTCATTTCAACATGAATCCAATGTATCAACATGAACACTTGAACTTGAACATGAATACCGAACAATATAAACATGCAACATGACTTGACTGGACCGAACCATGGATATATTTTAAACTTGACTACATGACTATCCGTTCACATCCGATCCGTATACATGAACAATTTATACCATGGTTTCGGCAAGTCTTATACAACAAATCATTACAATCAATACAATATGCATTACGGGGTTTTAACGGGATAGATTGGTACAGAATGTATTAGAAGTGGCACGAGACGATCACCATAATACACCTAACCTGAATATTCATGCCGTTGTCCCGTGGCTTGACAGGTCCTTGTGCTCCGTATGCCTTAGTCCACGGATAGTTGAACTCCTCTCGTATACACTGATACATTATGTACCAATTGACAAACAACTACGTTAGTATAACAAAAATAGATAAATTACCAGATATATTTCCTTTACTTGATCTATTCATATCTCTTTCTTGGGACTTACCGAGCGATTGTTCGCTGATGACATTACTATTTCTTCTTTCTTTGGAATGTTGTCAGGAGGACCCGACTCTCAGGAGATCGAGCCCAGCCAGGAAGATTTGGAGCAGTTCACTGAAGATACAGAGTTCTAGATCTACTTGTACTTACTTTACTTTCAGTTCATATGCCATTGTTTAGGCATCGCTTTCCATTATTGTATTTTACTTTCCAGTTGTATATAAAGAATGAATATAAATAAAAAAGTTGTTGTTTCTTTACATCTCTTGTTATTCTTGTGCTTTACTTTTTATATTGCTTATTTACGCTTAATATGTTTACTTCTGAGTAAATACGCCGCGTCCCTACTGCGTCCACTTCCCCGTACACTGGGAAGCGGGGCGTGACAGCACGTGGCCGACGCATGTGTTGCGCATGGCGTGGGCGCACGTGCTTCGCACATAGCAGGCGCACGTGCGTTGCATGTGGCGCTTGCACATCATGCGGGGCATCTAAGGCCCTAACTTTAAGAACTAAGCTCCTTTGAGGATTGAATCCTTACACGTGGTGCGCACGTGCGCTTGCGCATATACGCATTATGGAGGGCAGCTAAGGCCCTAACTTGGAGAACTAAGCTCATATGGAGAACTATGCTCCTTTGAGAATTGAATCCTCGCACGTAGTGTGCACGTGGCTGGTGCACGTGCGTTGCACGTGGTGCACACGTGGCGCTTGCGCATATGCACATTATGGAGGGCAGCTAAGGCCCTAACTTAAAGAACTAAGCTCCTTTGAGAATTGAATCCTATTTTTTCGAAAAGGTATCCCCTCTTATTTATAGGGGAGTGGAAGAGAAGGGATCTCGCTTTTTCCCGATGTGGGACTAAAAACGTATCCCCCATGTTGTAGAGCATTACTTAGACTATACGTACATAGCATATTTTCTTATAACTTTTGATCCGGAAGAGTTATGAGGCCCGTAATATATCAAATCGAAGGACTTTTCGACACGTTTTCGATGCCATCAAAATTTACCTGATTCTCATTTAGGAGTTTGACAAAATACAGCTCGAAAAATATTGGTTTGCATTTTCTTAAACGTATTGCTGCCATTTGATACCTTGGGCTTTTTTGCACAGAAATTTTTGGCGGGAACAGCCTATATCGTTTGAAAATAGGGTAGCACATCCTTTATAAATTTTGAGTAAACCCACGTAAAAGGTATAATATATATAAAGTATCTCCAACGAGAGCTAGCATCCACACTCAAACGGCGGTGCAACCACGCTGATTATATACGACGCCCAAGGTGAAAAAATAGAAAGCAAAATATAACCAACAAAAATATAAAGTCGACTCCAAATGAGTGCGATGCCCAAAAATCCATAACATCTAAATCTCGTTTCTAATTCCACAAATATACATGTTTTGGTTGATAGAGTTTTTAATTAGATCCAAAAAAATATACATATACAATGTGTGATTACGATCAAACATGTAACCCACCTATCAAAACAATCACCGAAGTAAGAAGTGTGTCGGCAAGCCACTACTGATCCGAGCGGTCAATTCTATAAGAAACCGGGGCACAACGGGGGTGTTTACCGCCGAAAACAGAGACGAACCAGGATGGATCGTCTTGCCTGAATGTGGGGGCATATGCTATTTGAAACATATCCATTCACCTCTCCGAAGATACTAAGTTGATTTATGGCACCGTATATTGGAGGTTTGGATAGATGCGACCAATATAGCAGACATATCAGATTCCCCCTCATATATGAGAGGTTTTTATTGTAGGGACGCCCTTCCCTGCAGGCGCAAGCCCCTGCAGTTAATTACGTTATCGCGTTGCGATAACCACTTTCTTCTGCTCCAGGAAGATCATTTCGTGTCGTGTTGTAATTTGTTTATTTTTTGTTTCCCATGGATTGTATACGGAGACCAGTTTATGTCATCGTCCGTAGGGCATGAATTAGTCTAAATCCGTATATATTTGAATTAGGGTTTGAAACTAGGTCATATGTTCCATCAGTTCAAGAAATATTTTATTTAAGGGCCGTTAATTTGGTTTTATATTAAGATCGACTTAAATATATGAGCATATATATGGGCTTAATTTATTTTAACTATGAATATGTTAGTCTTATATGAGACTAAGATAAACTTAGAAATATATTTAAAGATCATTAAATTTTATTAAGATCCATCAACAGAGTATATGGGCTCAGCTACAAGGAACAATATGGGTACAAGGAAATTTCAGAGACTTAGCCAATTTTGGGCTCGGTCTTGGGCTTTTTCCATCATTCAGCAGTGCTAACCACTTAGTCTTTTGACTACATATATGATATCCAATTGTTGCTATAGCGCTCACGTGTGTATCACATGAGGCACTCAGACTTGGACATTGCCCTATCAGTGCTAAGCACTTAGTCCCTTTGATTATATAGTGCTAAGAACTTTTATACAACACTCACGTGTGGAGAATGTGAGGCGCCAGATCTTTATTTATGGGCGCTCGCGTGCGAAGCATGTGAGGCTCTGATTTTTCATTTACGGGCGCTCACGCGTGAGACGCATGAGGCACTGAGCTTTCAATTATGGGAGCTCACGTGTGAGGCACATGAGGCACTGACTTCAAGGAATCTTTTGGGCACTCATGTATGTATCACGTGAGGCGTTGAGTCCTTTAGAAATTTAGTCTCTATTTATATATATTTTTTAAAAGAAGTTTAACTTCTGTTAATAGTGTTTTGGCCATTAATGATCACCAAGATCTCTATTTTAAAGTTCTAAGATCGGATTTTTGAGAACTAAGTTCTTCTGTTCCTTTTTTTTAATAAGAACTAAATTCTTTATATAGGGTTAAACCCCGTTTTTAGAGAAATTAAATTCCTGGGTTATAAGTTACACTTCTTTTCTTCGTATTTCTTTTCTCCTATCTATTTTTTCCATTAAATCTTGAGTCTAAAGAACAAAATCTTCCCGATGAGAATTAAATTCTCAACTTATGGGAGATTTATCTTGCGGGTCTCAAATCCAGAGAAAGTACTAAGTGCTTCATTGTAAGAACTCTGAAATCCCTGTACGGAATTATTTGTTTAAATGTATAGAAAGGGTATTTCAGCCTATTGTGGAGTTATAAGTTAAATTTGTTTAACAAAAGAAGGAAGAAAATTGTAGCTCATTGGTAAAGCCTCTACATTGCTGTGACGTAGCCTGTGTGTTCGAATCCCATCAGTCCCAAATTTTTTAAGATTTTTCTTTTTAATTTTTCGGAAGCCCAAGAGTTGCACTTGCAATTCACGGAGAATCAAAAGGTTTCAGAAAAATCAAACAGGCAAAAAGAGGAGTAAACACAAATTTAGACACGTGGCATGAATCTCGAGACAAGCCATCGAAATCCGACCGCCCATTCCTCCCTCCTGGCTGTCGCAGATGGTCCGATTTGCCCTCCGTGCCTTGCACACACGCCTCTTCAGCTCCCCCATACTCCCCTGCACTGTTTGATTTCCCTGCAATTAAACAGTTACTATTCAATTCACCATTTAACACCCATTTTAATTCTTTTAATCCAATTTTTAATTCCCAAACTGTCACGCCCCGCTTCCTAAGATACGTAAACTACGACATGTGACAGAGCCAACCATGCTACCTGTGGCTAGGAATCATCTCTCTAAAGTCACATTACGGCTGTCTATCGGATATCAAGAACAGTAAAATATATAATTTATCTAACACATGTCCATCTGCCACAGTAAATAAAATCAAGAAAATGTATAAAGCGGAAACGAATCAAGATCCAATAAACAATAGCTAAATCATGTCCCAATATGGGCTCATATCAATAAAAAAAACTACGGAAATAAATAAACTAAACATCTCTAATAATACACGTTCAATTCCCCATTGCTCGGTTTGATTACTAAAACACTCTTGATCTGCCTGCGATAAAAGTAGAGGAGTTGGGCCATGCAAAATCCAGACGTCAGTGCGTCATAATATCAAAATAATAGTAGTAACTAGGATATAATGATATGATTAAATATGAATATAAATAATAAACATGGGTATAAATAGTTAGCTATGTGTATGTATGGGTATGTGATGTGTATCCTAAATCCGTGCTTCAAGGTTATCAATTCTAAAAATCTTTGAAATCAATTAATGTAATCCTCATTGTAACCCAACAGTATATATCTCGTTCATTCCCCACGGGACCACGGTAACAATGATTTATTAACGCCCGGAAACACGGCAAACAATGATTTATTCCGTAACGTCCGAAAACACGGCAAACAATAATGATTATTCCATAACACCCGGAACTACGACAAACAATGATTTATTCCGTAACACCCGGAACCACGACAAACAATTATTATATCCTCTTGGGTTATGTTTCGGTTACAATCTTGATTTCCCCTTTCCCCTAAGTTTGTGTTCAAGTCAGGTATTGATGATATAAATCTAATGCCCACACAGGATCAAGCAGGTACAGATCTTGTCTATGTAGACAACAAGTCAAGTTCGTCAGGACAACAAGTCAGGATTGTTGGCATTAGCAATAAGATCCAAGTAACAAGTCTGGTAGTGTGTCGTGAACATGTCATGTAATGCATATTAACCAAATAGATACCCAATGTGAAACTGTAATCAATAACGGAATACGGTAAACACAACTGATGCCAGGATGCATATGTATCTATCTGTAATAACCATTATACGTCTATTACCATGTATGATGCAATCTAAATAACATGTTGTACTGATGTAGTAGTATAATGATATTATGATATTCCGGCATGCAACTAGATAAACGATTATCAGTACGGATACCGTAAAACTATAAATCGGTAATATTTGCTGAATAATAAAACACATACACTATTCTTATTCATATAGATATTGATATAATAATATAGCATATTGCAAGTTAAAACTTTCCTGCTCGGATCTCACGTCGAGATACGGATGGCACGTCCGACGTCGGAAATAACGTCGCGATGCAAACTTTCATGCGCAGGACTGGACCTGGCTGAGCAGTGACATGACGTGGTGACTAGGCTGGACGACGACGGTGACTGGGTTGTTTGGATCGTCGGCGACGCGCGCAACTCCGGCGAGCCGATCCGATAATTAAGAAACGATCAAAAAAGCAAGAAATGAAAAAGAAGAGTGGGTAGCTGCTGGTGTTGGATTCTGAGGTGGCAAGGACAAAGGGAAGGTGGCGAGGTGACGGTGATGATGACCGACGGCGATGTGTTGCGTCGGCAAGGTGGCTGGGGTTTCTTGGGTTGGTGATTCGAGGTCAGGGAGCTGTAAGGTTGGTGGCGGCGGTGGTCTGGGGTGTTGGAAGAGGAGAGAGGTGAGGAGGAGGGGATGGAGGTGATGATAGGTGGCGACCACGAGGTCTCCGGTGAGGTCGAGTGGGTAGGGTTGGCGACGGGGTGCTGCAGGGGGTGGTGCTCAGGAAGGCGAGAAAGGAGAGGAGGTGGAGTCGGAGGTGATGAGGAGAAGAGTGTTGTTCAGTTGATAAAACTGCACATGTGTATTACATTTTCCTACCATTTTCATATTAAAAAAAAAGGACTTTATTATAATATATCATACATATGAGGGTTTATGTGTAAAAATACTATTTTCCATGTGTTGATATAATTTAATTAGCATTTGGTAGGAAAATGTATGCAAATAAATTCATTGACCAAATCCTAGTAGAACAAAGTCTACTAAATATTATTTGAGTTGTTGTGCAGAATTTTTCCAAGTTGTGCAGAATTTTTCAAAGACTAGAATCAAGCAAATCAAGTTGTTGAAGAAGACTTGCCTAATTAAGAATCAAAACTTGGAGACCAAGTCTGGCAGCAACCACGAGAAGATTTCAAAATTCTGAAGCTTCCAAGGATCGCCAAATGTCACTACGAGACATCCCCAGAAGTTTGATCAACGACCATGATGAGAAGGCCGCGGATCCGCGGCATTAGCCCCTTTATGCCGCGGATCCGCCACAGTTAGAGGGAGTTGGAAGCCGAGGATTTTTGGGGAGGATCTTTTGCTGCTTACTTCCTAATTTAGAAGCTTGGATTCTGGCTTTGGCACTATAAAAAGGCACTGAGAGCCTCTTGGAAAATTTATCAAGCCGACGAGATCACGAAGTCCCAGACGCTCACGCATCCAGAATGATCATCAACTGTTCGTCTACCTCCTTAGGAAAGATCGAGAAGCAAATCAAGTTTTTGTAATCATTTTCTACGGAATAAAGTGTAGATTGTTCAAGTTGATTAATAAAGGTAGTTATTTTATTTAATCCTTTTGCATTTTACATTATGTTTTCCCTCTCCGTCTTTTCATCTTCTTTTCCCAACATGCGCGAGTAATTCTCCGCTTGTTAGGGTTCGTAGGATTAGGGTAGGCTAATGGATGATGAACATCCCTAAACCCTTTTTAAGTCCTATAAAGTTTATGAACTTTATCAAAAGAATCATTAACATCCTAATCGGGGGCTCTAACAATTCTTTGCTAGTTCCGACCGCGATTAGCGATTAGATTAATGATTGGTTTGGTAAAGGCTAGATATGAACGGAGTTCCGCGTCGAGATGAGGGTTAAGAGTGGGATTCCTTTTCCCTCCAGAAACCCTAATCTACACGCATCACCATCGTTCTAGTTATAAATCTATTAAAGGATAAAAATGGTAACTTTTAATTAATCGTCCATAACAACTAAATCCTAACGAACCCTACAAGCCCTTTTATTATATTAACTACATCCCTAAAATAATCTAGATCTATATTTTTGCATTCTTGCTTAACGTAGATCTATAAACCATTCTACAATATTCTTATTTCTTCCTCCTTTCTCAACACATTTAAAGTAAGAGTAAAAGATTCAATGTTTCCCTGAGGACGACCCGTACTCATCTTGGTCTAGCTACGCGCGACACCGTTATTGATTGCGGTTAACTACTACACACTTTTACACATCAATCAAGTGTGAGGACGGGGGTGAGCACGAGGCGAGGTCGGCGGCGAGGGTTTAGCGACGACGAGGGTAGGGTAGGGTTTCTCGCGGGGAAAGAAGGAAAAGAAAGATGGACGGAGGGAGAGAGAGGTGAGGTTTTTTTATAATATTAGGTTTTATATATAAGTTATATATATATATATATATATATATATATATATAACTGTAGGGGGAGAGAGAGAAAAAGACGAGAGCGAGAGAGACAGGGAGAAGAGAGAGACGTAAGGGGAGAGAGGAAAAGATTAGTTAATATTATATATATATATATATATATATATATATATATATATTCTTGGTTTTAAAAATATTATAATATATATATATATATATATATATATTTGGTTTATACAGCTAATATCAAATTGCTCCGAATATTACCCTGGTCTCTTCTAAAAATCTAGTTTTTAAATATGGAGAATATACGTAAAAGTTAAAACCATAATGCGATATCCAGTCAATAAAAATGCATACCCCCAAGTATGGAACTACGTAAATATGCGTAGCAATCCAAACGAGTCTGTTTTAGCAATTAGGATATGAACATGATGTATGGATGCAACCACGTGATATGGGGTAAGACAACATGCCATGCTAGATATCAAAATATATTGTTTGGTTTTTATTTGTATTATTTAAAAGATATGCGGATTCAAAAATATATTATGCGTATAGAATCTAGATGTGCATGGATCCTCTGCAATAACAATATTGACGTAATCTTGAAGACGTAATCTTGAACCATGATGGCTTTCAAATATACGGGTCGGGTTGGATACTAACCACAGTTACCAAATGCACTATCCGCACCCAAAAGCAATAGTAAAAAAGAAATCTGTCGCAAAATTTGAAATACACCAAATAAGATATAGTATAACAGTGCTAGGGTGTTACACAAACCCTAAATTCTTCACTATAAACAGCACCTCATCCCTTAGCTCTCCCCCATTCTGAAATTTCTGTCATGACCCGGAATTGGCACATGACCGGCACTTAAATTACGTGAAGTCTATAGGACCCCACCATAATCCAATTAAGCCGAAAGCTGTAACGACTCTATTTATAATGTACAAAATTTGTTCAAAGTTCAAATACTAAATGGAGTATTTGCTACCCTGATTATGCTATAAGTATTTAATTTGATTTAAAACAATAAGAAAGAACTTTTAGCTCATTGGTAAAGCCTTGCACTGATTATGCCATATGTTCAAATCCCCTCCGCCACATATTATTTTATTGATTTTTCTTTTAAACTTTTTGAAAGCCCAAAAGTTTACACGTGCAACATACGTAAAAATGAAAAGTCACTAAAATCAAACATGTGGAAAATGGTATATGTACTGAACATGACACGTGGCAGCAATCCATGACCCAACCCAACCCATACGACCGGCGAGATTTCGCTTGGGGTCGGCGCCGCCGGGCCCCCCGATAGTAATGCCTCCAAATTTTGCCCTAACACTCCTTGGCCTCCCCCACTACTCCTCTTCTGTTTGTTTTTCCTGCACATTAACAGAGAATTAAAATCACCCATTAATCCAATGTTAAATGCATTTTAATTCTCATTTTAATTCTATAAATCCTAATTCAATCCTATAAATACCACATCACACCCTAGCCCTCTCTATTCTGAAATACAACAACAACAACAACAACTGAGCCTTTTATCCCAAGCATATGGGGTAGGCTACATGAACCAACATGAGAATCACGCCGGGTCCAGCACATGAATCCTCTGTCTCCACTCACTTCTATCGAACAATATACTTTCATTGAGTCCTTTGGCAACCATATCGTTTCGTATCACCTCCATCCATGTTTTCTTCGGTCTCCCTTTTGCCCTTTTGCCATTACCCATATCGAGACTATCTATTCGTCGAACCGGTGCTTCCATAGGTCTGCGTCGCACATGACCAAACCATCTAAGCCGGTTTTCCCGCATCTTCTCCTCCACGGGTGCTACACCAACTTTTGCACGAATATCCTCATTTCGCACCTTGTCTTTTCTAGTGTTACCGCACATCCAACGAAGCATGCGCATCTCCGCAACGTGCATCTTCTGTGTATGATGCTTCTTAGGAGTCCAGCATTCTGTACCATATAATAAGGCAGGCCGAATAGCGCTCCGATAAAACTTCCCTTTCAATTTTAACGGAAAGTTACGATCACACAAAATCCATGTTGCACTCCTCCATTTCAACCAACCAGCTTGGATCCTTTGATTAACATCACTATCGATCTCCCCATTCCTTTGGATGATGGAACCTAGATATCTAAATTGGTCGCTCGGTGATATCTCTTGCCCTTCCAATGTTATACCAATATGGTTTTGACTTCTCTGGCTACTAAATTTGCAGTGCATATATGCTGTCTTGGACCTGCTCAATCTGAATCCCTGAGATTCCAATGTTTGTCTCCATAATTCCAATTTGGCATTAACCCCTGCTTTCGTCTCATTTACTAGAACAATATCATCAGCGAATAGCATACACCAAGGGACCTCATCTTGGATAGTTCTAGTAAGGTCATCCATCACGATGGTAAACAGGAAAGGACTTAATGCAGATCCTTGATGTAAACCAATAGTAATCGGAAAATCACGTGTTAAGCCACCGCAAGTTCTGACATTTGCCACTACTCCGTCGTACATATCCTTGATTATGTCAATATACTTGACGGGGACCCCCTTTTTCATCATTGTCCCCCATAATACCTCTCTAGGTACCTTGTCGTACGCTTTTTCTAAATCAATAAATATCATATGCAAATCTCTTCTCCTCTCTCGAAAGCGCTCGACAAGTTGACGAAGCAAATGAATCGCCTCTGTCGTCGATCGTCCAGGCATGAACCCAAATTGGTTCTCTGTTATCTTAATATCCTTCCTTAGCCTGTGTTCAATCACTCTCTCCCAAAGTTTCATGGTGTGACACATTAGTTTTATTCCACGGTAGTTTGAGCAACTTTGAATGTCACCCTTATTCTTGTAGATAGGTACAAGGATACTTTTCCTCCATTCATTTGGCATCTTTTTTGTCTGCCAAATCTTATTAAACAGATCTGTCAGCCATTTAACGCCTATTTCTCCTAAGCATCTCCAAATCTCGATAGGAATCCCGTCAGGACCAACCGCTTTTCTTAAACCCATTCTGTTCAAAGCTTCTTTAACCTCAGTAAGTCTTATTTTACGCATGAAATCACGATTTATATCTTGAGATTGAATGACAAGTCCATCCAAATTCTTAGTAAAGCTCTCATTGAACAATTTGTCAAAATAATCTCTTCATCTTTCCTTGATATCCTAATCTCGAACTAAAACCTTCTGATTTTCATTTTTGACACACTTCACCGCACATAAGTCTCTAGTCTTCCTTTCCCGCATTCGAGCAATCCGGTATATATCATTTGCAGCCTCTTTAGTGTCTAATTTCTCGTACACCTCCTTATAGACCTTAGATTTAGCTTCCCGAACAGCTTTCTTAACTTCCTTTTTAGCCATTTTGTACTTCTCAAATCTCTCAACATCTCTACTTTTCTTCAAATCTTTATAAGAATCTCTTTTAATTTTAATAGCAGCCTTTACATCTTCATTCCACCATGATATGTCCTTAGATGGTGGAGCACCACCTCTCGACTCACCAAGTAGATCTCTAGCTACTTTCTTGATACAACTAGCCATTTTGTTCCATGTTTTGTCTGGATCATCTTCCGACTGCCAATCCGCTTCTTGTACTACACGATCTATAAAAGCCTTTTGATTAACTTCTTTCAATCGCCACCATTTAATTTTAGGCTCTACCTTACGTCTAATCTTCCTAGGTTCTCTTCTAAATCGAAAATCTAGAACTAAAAGTCTGTGTTGAGTAGTTACACTCTCACCTGGCACTACCTTACAGTCGATACAACAACCTCTATCTATTCTTCTCGTCAGAAAAAAGTCTATTTGACTAGCATTTGATCCGCTCCTAAAAGTGATAAGGTGGGACTCTCTTTTCCTAAACCAGGTGTTTGCTAAGATCAAGTCATAAGATAAAGCAAAATCTAGAATCGAGTCACCTACTTCATTCCTTTGTCCGAAACCAAAACCTCCATGGATAGTATCAAACCCACTACGACTAGTACCTACATGTCCATTAAGATCACCACCAATAAATAACTTCTCTCCACTAGGTATACTTTGCACCACCTCGTCTAAATTCTCCCAGAATAGACGCTTACTAGCGTCATCAAGACCTATCTGTGGTGCATAAGCACTAATAACATTAAAGATCTCTCCACCTAGAATAAGCTTAACCAGTAAAATTCTATCACCTTTTCTCCTAATCTCAACTACATCCTCAAGCAACCGTCTATCTATGATTATACCTACCCCATTACGATTTTTATCTCTACCCGTATACCAAAGCTTATAACCCCAAGGCTCTATGACTCTACTCTTTTCACCTACCCACTTAGTTTCTTGCAAACACATAATACCAACTCTCCTCCTAATCATCACCTCCACTAATTCTATTAGTCTACCCGTAAGGGAACCTATATTCCAGGAAGCTAGACGGATCCTATGAAACCCTTGCTTATTTGTCACTACACCCGGGGTCCGATGTAGCGCGCCGTCTCTGGACGACGACCCTTGCTTATTTGTCACTACACCCAGGGTCCGATGTAGCGCGCCGTCTGTAGACGACGACCCTTGCTTATTTGTCACTACACCCGGGGTCCGATGTAGCGCGCCGTCTCTGGACGACGACCCTTGCTTATTTGTCACTACACCCGGGGTCCGATGTAGCGCGCCGCATCTGGACGACGACCAAGCCCTTGCATATTTAACACTACACCCGGGATCCGATGTAGCGCGTCGCTGAGTAGGGGACGCCCCAACGATATTCTGATTCTGGTTCATGTCATAGAATGTGACAAAGTTTTACGTTGGCTGTCACAAACCTACCACAACCCTCACCCTTTCTCATCCGGACTTGGGACCGGCAACGGTGGGTTTCCCTCTCTATTCTGAAATATATTATTAAAACTCTCAAAATTTTCCAAGTCAAATAAGGTATACAAGTGGAGTTTTGAAAAGAGATCTTTACCCTACAAATAAGGGGTGTACAAGTGGAGTTTTGAAAAGAGATCTATTTCTATCTCATGTTAAATGCATTTTAATTCTCATTTTAATTCCATAAACCCTACTTCAATCCTATAAATACCACATCATACCCTAGCCCTCTCTATTCTGAAATCTATTATCAAAACTCTCAAAATTTTCCAAGTTAAATAAGGTGTACAAGTGTACAAGTGGAGTTTTATAGATGATTTGCAAATCTTTACCCTACAAAAAACTGCGTTAATATAATAATCAAACATTATACCAGATATATTCTCTTTACCTGTTCAGTCTATTTTTATCTCTCTTTGGGACTTACCGAGCGATTATTCGCTGATGACATTCCTTTTCTATTCTTTCTTTGGAATGTTGTCAGGAGGACCCGACTCTTTGGAGATCGAGCCCAGCTCAGAAGACTTGGAGCAGTTTGCAGAAGACCCAGAGGTTTAGTCACTTGTATATACCTTTACTTTCTGTTTATACCATTGTTTAGGCATTGCATTTCGCATTGTATTTACTTTCCAGTTGTATTGTAAAGAATGTTTAATAAATAAAAAGTTGAGGTTCATTTACATCTCATGTCATTCTTGTGTATATTTATATTATATTGCTTATTTACACTTAACGTGTTTACTTCTGAGTAAATACGTCGCGTGCCTCGTCGCGTCTCCTTATCCGTACACCGGAAAGCGGGGCGTGACAGGTTTTGTTGGCGGCCCATGCAGGTCAGTTCTGCATGGAAACCTAAGTAATATATCACAAGAATCAGCAACTAAACATTCTTTATATTTCTATTCCGTGAATTCTATCACAACCCTATTTTTCTTTCAAGGTTATGGATTCCCCGAACAATACAAGCATGAACGCCAATGGCAACACCACACCACCTCCTCTTCCACTTACGCCTACCGTTGTAGCTCCGATCAACAAGCAGACGGTACTGCTCGAGGCAATAAAGAGCCTCTTTAAGAGACAGCAGACTGCTATACTCATGAACTTCCCAGAAGCGGAAGCACCTGGAGTGAAGCAATTTCGGGCACTGCATTCGAAGCAATTTTCTGGGAAAGAGAACCCCTTGAAAGTTGAAGAATGGACTCAATCGATCGAAGACGATCTGGCAGCAGCACAAGTGCCAGACATTGCTTGGGTAAGGGTTGCGAAGTTGCAACTTACCGATAACGCCCGAGTATGGTGGAAGGCGGAAGAAAGCCGTCTTACTCAGATGATCGAATAGAGGATTTTTCGCGAGATATTCGACGCGAAATATTTTCCCGAGACTGCCCGATTCGACATGGAGCAGCAATTCATCCACTTGCAACAAGGTTCGATGTGGACCAAATCTGTTGATGAGTATGACGCTGAATTCATTATGTTGAGAAGGTAAGATATGTCTTAAATATTCGAATTTCTATAATCACATACTACACAGCTAACATAAGACCGTAACAGGTTCACGGCACATCTCATATCGACTGCTGAGATCAGGGCCAGAAGATTTCAGCAAGGGCTGGACCAGGAAATCCAAGCTGCTCTAGCTATAGGGGATTTGCCAACCCGCAACTTAGCTTTAAAGGCTGCCCGTCGATACGAGGCAGTAGTGAAGAAGAAGGGCAGACCTCAATCTGCCAGTATGAAGCGCCCTGCTACTCAGATTGCAGGAGGAGCCTCTTCCATGCCACCGTTTATACCCAGGAGACCGGGAGTACCATTCAACCGGCCCAATCTAGACTTTTGTTTCTACTGCAAAAGAAATGGGCACCTGGCGAAGGATTGCAAGTGTGCCAATCGCCTATGCTTAGTCTGTGGCTCATCCTCACATAATATTAGGTCTTGTCCTCATGGACTCAATCAGAATACTACATCCAGACCAGTAATCACTTATCCGGAGCGGCCAGCTATCCAGGCACCTGCACCACGTCTTGCTCTCCCAGCTCCACCTCCTCATAGACCTACTGCACCTCCTCCTCGTCAGTTCCATCAAGCACAAAGGAACCTACCTCAGGGACAGAGGAACGGACAGAAGAATGCGCCTCCCGCAAGGAGGAATGTACCTATGTGTCAAGCTTTCACAATGACTGTGGAAGAAGCTGAAGCCACTGGCCAAGTCATCACTGGTAACTTCCCATCTTTCAAATCAGTTCAATACTTGTTTACATCCATATATTCTTTTCCATACCTAAACATGTCCCACATAACTTAGGTACAATCTTGGTAGCCTCACTTTCTGCACTAGCACTCTTCGATACTAGAGCATCTCATTGCTTTATGTCGCAAAGGTTCGTCCGAACTCATGCGATTCCAGTCAAACTGCTCATATCCAGCTGGAATGTCAGTTAGGGAACGACATTCTAAAGGCAACAATGGGATACGACCTGTGTCCAATGGTCGTTTGCAGCAAAGAATTTTATGCTGACTTCAAGGTGCTAGACATACCGAACTTCGATGTAGTTTTGGGTATGAATTGGCTAGGAACTTTCTACGCTACCATCGACTGTCGTCAAAGGAGGGTAGTGTTTGAGATACCAGATCATCCGGTCTTTTATTTCAAAAGTGGAGACCCTTGAGCCTAGCATATACAAGGCAAAACCGAAGAAGCCAGTGATTGCAACTCTAAAGGTGGGAGAAGATAAGCCAGAGCTAGTTCGAGAATTTATTGATGTATTTCCTGAAGACATATCAGGTTTGCCTCCTGATCGAGCTCTTGAATTTGGAATTGATTTAGTACCTGGAGCACAACCGGTGATCAAAGCACCATACCGATTAAGTCCTGAAGGTTTGAAGGAGATCCGTACTCAGCTGGACAAATTTCTGCAGAAAAGATGGATTCGTCCCAGCACTTCAAGTTGGGGATCTCCGGTTTTACTTGTGAAGAAGAAGGAAGGTTCATACAGAATGTGTATTGATTATAGAGTTTTGAACGAAGTCATGATAAAGAACAAGTATCCACTATCGCGAATCGACGATCTGTTCAATCAGCTAAGTGGGTCTTGCATTTTCTCCAAATTAGATCTTTGTTCGGGTTATCATCAGGTGAAGGTCAAAGAGTCTGATATTTCGAAGACGGCATTCAGGACTCGCTATGGTCATTATGAGTTTCTCATGATACCATTTGGAATGACCAATGCACCGGCCATATTTATGAACCTGGTGAATCAAGTTTTCCGAGAGTACCTAGATAGGTATGTTGTGATATTCATCGACGACATCCTGATGTATTCTAAAAATCTGAAAGAGCACGCTGAACATTTACGAATTTTCCTGGAGACTTTGCGACAGCATCAACTCTATGACAAGTATAGCAAGTGCGAGTTTTGGTTAGAACAAGTCGGATTCATCGGACATATCGTTTCAGGTGAAGGAATTGGTCACGTGCCTTTTTCGGGTCGACAGAATCTCTGTGGATCCAGCTAAAGTATCCGCAGTAAGCGATTGGCCGACACCAAAGATAGTGAAGGAAATTTGAAGTTTCTTTGGATTAGCAGGATACTACTGAAGATTTATTGAAGGATTTTCGCAGATTGCAATACCCTTGACCAAGCTCACACGTAAATATGAAGAATTCGTGTGGTCAGAAGCATGCGAACAAGATTTCGTAGAACTCAAGTCAAGATTGACAACAATACTTATTCTCGTAATACATGACCAATCTGGAGGTTTTGCAGTGCATTGTGATGCATCCAGTAAAGGATTAGGATGTGTTCTACACCAGCACGGTAAAATTGTAGCTTATGCATCAAGACAGCTGAAAGTTCATGAGCGCAACTATCTGAAGCATGATCTGGAGTTGGCAGCCGTTATCTTTGTATTCAAGATTTGGCATCATTATCTTCTTAGAGAACGGATAGATATCTACACAGACCACAAAAATCTGAAGTATGTATTTACTCAGAAAGAGTTGAATATGCGGCAGAGAAGATGGTTAAAACTTATGGCAGATTTCGACATCAACCTCCAATATCGTCCAGAGAAGGTGAATGTAGTACCTGATGCACTTAATCGTCAACCACTATCAATGAATCTCACCGCACAGTGGAAGTTACAACAAGATTTGCATCAGATGGAGAGAAAAGTGATCATGCCAGGTAACGCATCAAGTTTGATGAACTTACAAGTTCAGTCTACAATTGTCAATCAGATCAAAACAGCTCAAGCAAGTGATGCCAAGTTGCAAAAGATCAGAGAACAAGTAGAAAGTGGACTTCGAACAGACTTCATCATCCATGAAGAAGGATCTTTGAGATACGGAAGCAGATTGTGTGTACCACAAGGTCGTATTCGGGAAGAGTTGATGAAATAAGCTCACAGTTCCCCATACTCAGTACACCTTGGTGGTACAAAGATGTACAAAGATCTGCGGCAACATTACTGGTGGTATAGAATGAAGTATGAAGTAGCCAGAAGTGTAGCCAAATGCTTGGTGTGTCAGCAAGTAAAAGCTGAACACCACGGGACTGCTGGTTTACTTCAACCTTTACCTATCCCAGAATGGAAATGGCAACACATCACCATGGATTTTGTGACTGCTCTTCCCCGCAGCACGAAAGGTAACGATGTATGGGTTATTGTGGATCGACTCACAAAGTCGGCTCACTTTATTCTCTTTCGAGTTGGCCAATCTACCGAGACATTAGCAAAGAAGTACATGGAGGTAAGTTTGAATCTAAGTAAGATTTAACTCTTCAATGTGTACTATCTTTGATACCCATGAACTCATGCAGGAGATCGTGAGATTACATAGAGTACCGGTTTGCATTGTCTCCGATCGTAACACCAGATTCCGATCGTAATTTTGGTAGAGTCTACAAGTTAGCTTAGGAACGAGTCTGAACTTTAGCACAGCTTACCATCCAAAAACAGATGGACAGTCTGAGCGAACGATTCAGATCCTTGAAGATATGCTAAGAGCGTGTATGTTAGACTTCGAAGGATCGTGGGAAGATCACCTACACCTTATGGAGTTTTTATACAACAACAGCTATCAAGCGAGTATTGGAATGGCACCGTTTGCTGCTCTTTATGGAAGGAAGTGTCGTTCACCATTAATTTGGGACAACATAGGAGATAGGGAGCTCCTTGAACCTGAGATGATAGTGGCGACTGTAGATGTAGTTCGCACTATTAGAGAACGAATACGCATAGCCCAAGACCGACAGAAGCACTGGGCTAATGCAAAGCGTTGTCACTTGGAGTTCCAACCGGGAGATCATGTCTTTCTAAAGATCTCTCCAAACCGTGGAGTGATTCGTTTTGGAAAGAGGGGTACGCTAAGTCCGAGGAACATTGAACCGTTCGACATACTCGAACGAGTCGGAGAAGTGGCATATCGCTTGGAACTTCTATCCTCATTGGAAGGAGTGCACAATATGTTCCACATATCCCAACTCCGAAGGTATGTGAGTGACCCCAGACACATTCTTGATCACTCCGAGCTCACTGTACATATGGATCTATCTTATGAGCAACAACCCGTTGAAATCCTAGACAGAAAAGTAAAGTCACTTAGGAACAAGGAAGTAAACTTGGTTCGAGTTATGTGGAGAAAACACTCACCAGGAGAATCAACATGGGAAAGAGAAGACAACATACGTGCAAGATACCGTTTCTTATTTGTAAATTAGTCCTTAAATATTTGTAAATTTCGAGGATGAAATTTTTGTAAAGAGGGTAGAATATAACGACTCTGTTTATAATGTAAAAAATTTGTTTAAAGTCAAAGTACTAAATGGAGTATTTGCAACCCTGAGTATGCTATAAGTATTTAATTTGTTTTAAAACAGCAAGAAAGCACTTGTACCTCATTAGTAAAGCATTGCACTGCTGTGACGTAGCCCCTGTGTTCAAATCCCCTCAGCCACATATTATTTTATTGATTTTTCTTTTAAACTGTTTGGAAGCCCAAAAGTTTACACATGCAACACACGTAAAAATGAAAAGTCACTAAAATCAAACATGTGGAAATTGTTATATGTACTGAATATGACAGATGGCAGCAATCCATGACCCGACCCAACCTACACGACCGGCGAGATTTCGCTTGGGGCTGGCACCGCCGGGCCCCCTAATGGTAATGCCTCCAAGTTTTGCCCTAACACCCTTTGGCCTCCCCCCACTACTGCTCTTCTGTTTGTTTTTCATGTACATTAACAGAGAATTAAAATCACCCATTAATCTAATGTTAAATGTATTTTAATTCTCATTTTTAATTTCCTAAACCCTAATTCAATCCTATAAATACCACATCACACCCTAGCCCTCTCTAGTCTGAAATCAATCATCAAAACACTCAAAATTTTCCAAGTCAAATAAAGTGTACAGGTGGAGTTAGCCCAAGGTCATCTTCCGGCGATTACTCGGGGCAAATCCGGCGACACTGCGACTCCACGACGCTTTCAAACCATTCATATACCTTCCCTCTCTCTTCTCAACCAGTAAGTTCCCTCTCCTCTTCTCTCTTCCTATTCTAAAAAGATCTCTTTTTAAAACTCATCGGAAGTGGAGTTATTCCGACTTCCGATTCTAAAATTATTTAAAATCCAACTTTTCTTAATAACAAATTAACCATTTCTTTATATACTATTTAGCAACCATAAAACAACATTTAGAACAAGTTTCAATTCAAAATACAATGTTATACAACTTTTATTTCACTTTTTCGTTTAAATACCACAAGGTTTACCTACGACATTATTTCATATATTTGCTCATATTACCTTTAGAAAACACATGAGGTAATGACCTACCTCATCACAACACTCATCATGACATAGCACGATTGCCCCTTTACAATATTTTGGGATAAATTCAATTTTACAATAAAATACCTTAAACTAATAAAATCGTATTCTTTAAAATTGTTTTAAATTAAATTCCTTGCAATTAAGGCTCTACAACCTATTTTGGGGAACCCGATTTGGATGGTGCTGGTTATCGCACATCCTCGGTACTAGTAGAGCAAGATGCAGACCTCCTCACGGAGCATCCGATCTCGATGGAATTTTTATTACAATTTTTAAGAAAATGAGATTTCTATTTAATAAATAAATTTATTTTTTTATAATTATTTATAATATTATCAAATTATCTATTTTAAATACATATAATAAATTCCATGTTTTCTAAATAAAGGAATCACAAATTTCAAGAATCTACCATCACAAATCCATACAATTCCAAATTACACTAAAATACCATATACTATTCAATCTAGATTTATATTCACTAAAATACTTCACATTTAAAAATTACATCCATGAAAACCCTAAATACGATAAATAAATACTTGAGGATTATTTTGAAAGTATACTAAACTATTTTTCATAAAACCCCCTCAAGTTTATTAATTTACAATAAGGACCCTGGTAAATATAGGTTTAAGCGGGACCAATTCTCTTGAGCCTCAGAGAGCCGGAGAAAGTAGGTGTTTTCCTATTTAAGGTAGAAAACTAAAACGGGGTTATCAATGGTAATTGGTTTGGAAAAAGTCACAAATCCTGCCGTTCATGTGCAGCAGTTACCGATAACTCCAAAACCTAATTCAGGAATCCAATTCTGTTTAAGCGTCTGACTCAGACAGAGTCTCAGTCTAATCGGAATACAATACATACATGAATACAATCCAAATATAACTCCAATACAACATGAATCCATATATACCAGAATACAATCTATATCAACATGACTTGATATGACCGATCTATGGATATATATTAACTTGTCTACATGACTATCCGTTTATATCTTTATCCGTTTATATGAACAATTGATATCATGGTTTCTGCAAGTCTTATATCTGCAAATCATCTATAAAACAACACAATAAACATTACGAGTTTTTTCTAAGGGGTAGACTGGTACGGAATGTGTTAAAAGTGGCACGATGATGGTCATTATAATACACCTAACCTGAACATCCATTGTCGTTGTCCCGTGGGTTTTGATAGGGCCTTGTACTCCATATACCATAGTCTAAAGGGTAAGTTGGACTCCTCTCGTATACACTGGTACATTCTGTACCAAACTACAAACAACTATGTTAACATAATAATCATACATTATACCAGATATATTCTCTTTACCTGTTCAGTCTATTTCTATCTCTCTTTGGGACTTACCGAGCGATTGTTCGCTGACGACATTCCTTTTCTATTCTTTCTTTGGAATGTTGTCAGGAGAACCCGACTCTTTGGAGATCGAGCCCAGCTCAGAAGACTTGGAGCAGTTCGCAGAAGACCCAGAGCTTTAGTCACTTGTATATACCTTTACTTTCTGTTCATGCCATTGTTTAGGCATTGCTTTCCGCATTGTATTTACTTTCCAGTTGTATTGTAAAGAATGTTTAATAAATAAAAAGTTGTTGTTCATTTACATCTCATGTCATTCTTGTGTACATTTATATTATATTACTTATTTACGCTTAACGTGTTTACTTCTGAGTAAATACGTCGCGTGCCTCGTCGCGTCTCCTTATCCGTACACCGGAAAGCGGGGCGTGACAAAAGCCCAAAAATCTAAACATTTTAAGGAAAATAATGGAGGTGAAGTTTTGAAATAATGGTATAATGAAATTAAGTTCTTCTTAAAAGTATAAGTAATGTTATATGAAAATTCAAATGGGTTGTATACTATACTTGAAAATATTTTTGTCATTTGAAATTTGGGCAGCACCTCCTTGTAAATTTTGATCCAAAACCAATACATAGCAATAATAATGGGCATCCTCAAGCGGGAGCTAGCTCTTCGCCAATTGGCGGAATCACAACCACACAATAATATATACGACGCCCCAAAGTGAAGATCAATCACAAAAAAGAAGATAAAAAACCAAAGTATCATCAAACCTAAAAAAATAAAGAATAAATACATATTCGTGACTCTAAGTTCGAATGAATATACAAATCTGTGGTCTCTAAGTCTAGTAAATATATATAGTCCGGTTGATGGAGCTTTTAACTAGATACAACTGAATAAATATATACAAATGGTGGTCACGATCCAAAGTATACCCTACATACCAATGCAAATCACCCAGAAGAAAGCAGTGTGCCAGTAAGCCGCTACGGAATCCGTGCGGTCGACTCTACAAGAAAACTATGGCACAACGATGGTGGGTTGCCAACCCGTGAGTAGAAGATACCAGTAGGTAGAAATCAAATGTATGACGATCTCCTAGATCATACAGTAATATAATAATATAATAATATCGAGTGGTAATAAGGGTGATAGTGTAAACATAAGTATAATAATACTTGCCAGTGTCATAATACGGTACCATGTCATCTGTATCATATATGTGTATCATTCAACGTGTGTCCATCAACGACACATCAAATCATCATAAAAACCTGAGTGCCCAGTATCGACACTCGAAAATATCATAAAACCCGTGTCCAGTATCGACACCTAAATCCTCATATCTCAGGCGTCGTCTCTCAGATCAGCCCTCAAATCCATCTGATCACACGACTCCGGCTGGTATCCTCCGGATATCCGCCGAGTCCAAAACTATCACCGGTAGATATTGTTCCCCTGCCAGGCTCAACGCCTCTCTATACAATCTTCTTGCCCCGGGATACCGTACCGGGTCCACCATGTACCCACAGACGGTGCCTCTTCTCTCCTCGAATCGGGTATACACATAACTCATAACTGAGAAAACTCATGGTGGATGCTACACATCATATCAAGAGAAACTGAGTTTTTAAAACAGTCATAAGTTTTCAAACTGTATCTGCGGTTTCTCAAATACAGAAATCTCATGAAAACAAAAATCCCATAAGCATGAACCAATAATGAAACAATGAGTACAAGTACAGAACAATCCGTAATGCATAATCAGTGTGTTGATATGAGCGCGACATCCAACTAAGTAAGAAAATTCGATAACTGAACTAGTAAGTGTGGTATGGTTACTAAACAATAACTATAAAAAAGCTACAGGTTACTAGGTTATACGGTGAAATAATTATTTCTAATGTGTAGGTGGTATGACAATTACCGATGATGAGTGTGTGAGCCGGCGAGTATGTGTACGTGCAACATGCACATTTTCGGTAATGATGCGTGTGTCCTAATAGACGATGTCATATAAGATAAGAAAAGAACGTGGTATGTATACCGCAAAATGAGAATAATACGAGCATAGCAGAAAAAGGAAATTATAAACGCAATAGTATAAAATGTATAGCTACATATGAGCCATACAGTTATAGTTTAAAATAGTATGAATCGTTGTTTTTAGAAAAATAGGGGCTACGGTGTTTTTGAGAAAAAGATACCATTTGAAAATCCGTAACGTCCCTTGAGGTTGTCATTTAAAAATGCATAATGATTCATTAGTTTTGAAAATAAGTATGGCTCTAATTATATCCTAATATCTACTTAAGTGATTAGAAAACAATAATTTTCTGAGTCGATACATCTATAAGTCGGCGATCCAGCCTCATAGTATCACGTACGGTATAATCCATAGTACGACATCATCAAGTCAAGAGTGCGGATCAATCATCATGTACATCATACCACATACGGTATATCCATCATACGATATCATCAAGTCAAGTGTGCGGATCAATCATCATGTACATCATATCATGTACGGTATAATCTATCGTACGATATCATCAAATCAAGTGTACGGGTCTATGGTCATGTACATCCTATCTCATCTAGTCACATATCGTCATATTTTATATCATCTCGTATCGCATCAAGAACATATATATCGCCTAATATTCATATAATATATCATATCATATCATGACATTTCATCTCATATCACATAGCCTCATGACATCATGTCCGATCATATCGACTCATATCATTATAACATGTCATATCCTCATCTCATGATGTTATATCGAAGTTATCCTCAAACTTACATGTGTGTGTGTGTGTATATGTGTAACAACATATATACCAATGGCTCAAGGCTAAGAGAATAAAAACTAAGGATATTCCTCCCTGCGAGTACGCTTATTATCGCCGATAATCTCCTAGAACCCTATTAGCTAAGTATATATATATATATACATACCTAGTACCCTAATACTACGGTTGCGGGGGTGCTATACGCCATCCACCCGACTTCCCCCGTAGATATACATCTACTCACCTACTATCCTCGCTCTAGCCAAAGTCGATGAACTCCTTGCTCTCCTTCATCGCCCCGGAAGTTCACGCAAATGTACTTACAAGTCAAAGCACATCGTGTCGAAATCAAAATCAACTCTTGAAAACCGATACGGTGAGAGAAGTGTACATAGGTTGGAACCTATGGTCCACTCATACTAGAACAACAAAACAACCCCCGGCGTTGACGTACGAACGTCACACGGCCGAATCAAAACTCCAATATCAAAACCCAAGTTTTCAAAATTCGCAAAACGAAATCAACTACGTAGTAAAACACTCTCAGATTCTACCTAAGGTGAAATTAGGATATTCTGCACATTGGATAAGCCTGGTTATTAGAGATTGAGTTATGGACCAAAAACCAAACCCTAACTCCACACTTGGGCCGCAATTTGCGGCCAATAAGAATAAATTAGCGGCCAAGAGAGGGAGTTGGAATCTCGGGCTTCTAAGGTAGCTTCCTAATAGCCTGCACGTCTCACTGTTTCTGCAATGTATTTTTTAGAGTTCTTGGGTAATACTAGATTCCATTAGAACGCCACAATTCAACAAAAACCCGATATCGGAAAATTCTAAGTTCATGTTTGGGACTTTTAAACTCATTTAGACCAGGGATTCTATCACTAAAAGGCCAATAGTCACTCTTTAAACTCTCTACTATAACACTGCTACTCATTTAAACTACCAAAGATCACCCTAGAATTTTCCAAGTTCACTAAACATACACTTTTAAGCTCTAAGCTACTTTGTGAGGTTAGGAAACATAAAAACTTGGTGAAAGGTGAGTGTTTTACCTCAAAAAGGAACTCAAGAAAGTTCTAAAATGGTCAAAAAAGCTCAAGACTAGAAATTGATCCCACCATGATACTTGTAGTAAACTTAGGAATAATTTTTGTGAAGAGAAAATGGGGTTTTAATGAAGTTTTGGGGGTGTTGTATGGTGGTAGAAAGGATGGTGGAGGAGTTGAAAAACATGAAGGAGGAGATGAAGAAAGAGAATGAGGGAAGCAAATGAAGAAAAGAAAAGATGAAGAAAAGCCAAATGAAAGGTTGTATAACCTTCTCTCCCTCTCTCTCCCTCTCACACACAACCATACTCTCTTGTCCCCCCCTCCCCCTCTCTCATATTATTCTATTCTTTTCTTTTCTTTTCTCATTTTCTTTTTAAAAAAAAAACAAAAGAAACACAAACCATGCAAAAATATATAATACAATGTGCCATGGCACATTAAACATGATTAACAAAAATGGATTTGGCTTAATGCATAATTAGAAATCTACTAATCAAGTTTAACATAAATTTGTATATAAATAATTGTATACTAATTTATAAAATGCCCAAATCAATCAAATGCTTTCATAATTAATAATTCACATTAATTTCCAAATATTTTTCTAAACATAGCTATATAATTATACCTTTTCTTTAAAACTAATTTCCATACCTTAATAATATTCATAAAATTTATTATTTTATTATTTAAATTTCAAAAATAATATTTTTTGTTTTCTGAAATGTTATAATTTCTATCAAAAATTCTCTCACACTCTCTAAATACCAAGTGGAGTTAAGCACTCAAGAGGAGTAACAAGTCAAGCTCGACGACCGGAGTATCTTCGACGAGACCATGACCCTGAAGGCTTCCCCTCTCTCTTGTTAACAAGCTAAACCCATAAGTTTCCCTTCTCTTCTATTTATTTCATCTTAAATTGCCTTCTAAAAACGCATCGACAAAGTGGAGTTAGCTCCGATATATTGTTTTTTTAACATTTGTACTCCATTTTATAAGCAAACTAGGTCAAACTAACATCCTAACACCACTCTTAACCTTATGTATATCATTTAGCTTTTAGATTAACAAAAAATTTCATGTGAAACAATCATATAACAAACTTTTCATTAAAATACCATGAACTTTAGTGTAACTATTATTCCAATAATTATTAAAAAAATACTATTAGGAAAAATTCACGGGGTAACGATCTAACCCACACACACACTATGGTTTCATAGCACGCGGTTCTAAACATAGGGTTTATTTAAAGAATATGTTTTACATTAAAAAACCACATTTTTTCAAAACATGTTTCTTTTAATCGATATTTTAAATTCTTTGCAATTGCGCCTCTGCAACTCTCGTTAGGGGACCCGCTAATAGGTGGTGCGGATTATCGCACATTTTTGGGATAGTAGAGCGAGATGCATAACTCCTCACGGAATATTCGGTCTCGAACGGAAATAAAAATACGGTTTTTAAGAAATATGACTTTTCTAAACAAAACTAAACTTTGGAAAATTATACAAAACTATGAATTCATATTTTCAATAAAAACAAATTATGAAACTATATTTTTAAAATGAAAGATTAGAATTTTTAATAAAATACCAACAAATTTCCAAAATCAGTAGTTTTCATAAAAGTACCATAAGCTTTCAAAAAGCTAGGTTTTATCACCAAAATACCATAACAATTAAAATACATGTTCATGAAAACCCTAAATATTATAAATCACCCTCGAGATTTATTTTTAAACAATATTAACATATTTTTCATAAGACCTCCTTAAGATATACAAACAATATTTAAGAATTCTAGATTAATATAGGTTTAAGCGGTATCATTTCTCTTGAGCCCCGGGAAGCCGGAGAAAGTGAGTGCTTGCATATTCAGGTTAGACAATTTAACGTAGTTATCAATGGCAACTGTGTTAGAAAAAAAAACACAAATCATACCGTCTATGTGCAACAGTTGCCGATTTCTCCCGAACATAAGATTTTTAATAGTTTAAATCTGTCACGCCCCGCTTCTCGGTGTACAGCGAAGGGGACGCGACGAGCTCCGCTACGTATATACTCAGAAGTACATACGCTAAGCGTATCTAAGCAATATAAAAATAATACACAAGAGACAAGAGGTAATAAAAACAGCAACTTTTATTTATTAACATTCTTTTGTACAATGCATGAAAAGGAAATACAACTAAAATAAAAAGATGCCTAAACAGTGGCATAACAGGAAATGAAAAGTACAGAAAGGAAAAGTGTACAATGAAACTAAAGTGCAGGGTCTTCGGCAAACTACTCCAAGTCTTCTTAAGATGGCTCGATCTCTGCCGGGTCCAAATCACCTGACGACATTCAAAGAAGAAAGAAACAGAATGTCGTCAGCGAACAGGTCGCTCGGTAAGTCCCAAAGGTAAGAGGAAAGTAGAATAGACAGAATAAGAAGATATCTTTTAAAGTTGTATAATATTGTTGTAATGTTGTGTTAACGTTGTTGTTTGTAGCTTGGTACAGAAGGATGCCAGTGTATACGAGAGGGGTCTCTATATGCTAGAGACCAGGGCAAACGGAATGTACAAGGAACCGTTAAGCCACGGTACAACAGCAACAGAATATAGGTTAGGTGTCTTAATCTGACCACCTCGTGCCACCTTTAACACCTTCCGTACCAATCTACCCTTTAAACCCCGCGATATCTTGTTTGTATTGTTGTCTTGTAAATTGTATTGGTTGTATGATAAGTTGACCGAAACCATGATATCAGTAAACGGTTGTAACCGTAGAGTCATGTAAATGGAATAACTGAGAATCATGTAAAAGGAATATATCCATGGTTCGGTTCGGTCAAGTTGTATAAATTGATAATTGGATTCATGGATTCATGTGTTCATATTGAATTGGAATCTTGTAGATTATAAATTGACTTGAATCATATTCAAATCAGATTAATCAGACTCAAACCCGAGTCAGACAATCAGAAATGTGAATCGAAGTCTTATAATTGCTAGGGTCCTTAGGGTAATTTATAAAACTTGAGGGGGTTTTATGTAAAAATACTTTTATATACTTTTCAAAATACACCTCAAGTATTCATTATTCTCTTTTAGAGTTATAATGAATGTGTATTTTATATTGTGACATTTCTAGTGAAAATATCTTAGTTTTATAAATAAAGGTATTTATCTGTAATATTGATTTATTTGAAGTTCATGGTATTTTAGTGTAAAATTTATTCTTGTGATTTTTTTAGAAAAAGGTGGAATATTTATATTTAAATGATAAATATACATATAATTATACAAAAGTAGTTTTAATAAATATTTTATATTCTAAAAATCTCATTTTCTTAAGATGTCATATTTTAAACCTTTCGAGACCGAATGTTCCTTGCGGAGGTCTGAATCTCGCACTACTAAGCCCGTGAATGTGCGATAATCTGCACCATCCCGAACGGGTTCCCCAAAAATAGGTTGTAGCGGCGCTTTGCAAAGATTGTAATGTTAGTGTTTATGCCCTAGAAGGCCATTACTGTATCATACTAGCTTGTATATTACTTAATGGAAGCTTGGGATATTCACATGTATATAACAGTCTTGCTAAACATGGTAGTATGCTACTTGGTTTTTCTATCTTAATATGTGAGTGTACGTATTGATAGAGCTCTTAGGATCTTGCTTGTCTACCAGCGTTGTGATGGCAGTCACACTAGTGGGGGCTGGGTAGTCTACAAGCACATCCTTATTCAGGTCCCCGGTCGTTGGAATATCGAGACAGAGCATCGATACTCCGGAGTAGACTGGTGTGTACGCTTCTCATCCCAGTTGGGGAGATGGTCTGTCCCACAGCCGTCAGTACGTCGTACTGGAGATAGTATACAGGTGCTCGTTAGGTTACGGGTACACCGGACAGGACTCACAGGGAACTGTTGGTTGGTTTGATACCAGTCGTCAGTAAACAGTTCCCAGGTGACATGAGTACAGCGTAGTCCGCAGACTTGACACTGCTACTTCGCCTCGAGTGTGTCCCACTGTTCTTAGATTGCTACCCTACCACGGCTCAAAGGAGTCGTGCAAACAGGTAGCAGTTGGGTGCAGTCCCGAGCACTTGGAGGCAGTGGCGGTTAGACAGGATTCGTCCCTCCCGGTATTGGGAGTAGATATCGTGCTGTGTCAGAGAGCCATTACGCAAAGTCCCTGGCCAGGGCAAGCGAGATTTGCTGGTAGGTTCCAGTAGTTTCTCAGGGTGTGATGGGCTTCACTCCGACACGACTTATACCGCTATTAGGGGACTGACGCTTGCCGCCCCCCTAGGCCCGATATGCGATAGTCTTGGACGAACGGACCGGACTGTATGGAGATTGTCACATCAGACTCAGTAGGAGTTCGGATGGGTTTACTCATCGGCCTTCTTATCGACAACTACCTGGGGACCGTTACGTACAGCTAGTGCCGCTTGCGGTCTGTGGTTAAACCCACTGCCAGCGTAGTAGTCGAGTCTCTAGAGTCCCACACAGAGAGTTTCCTACTCCAGGCGAAACGATATAGAGGTTGCATGGTTTTGCGACAAAGGGTTCGGACGCATACGTGCGTTTACGCGCGTACGACTTTCGGACAGATTTTACCAGTCGGCTTTGGTTTAAGCCAGTTACTGGTATCCGGTTATTGGATTTTTACAGTCTAAAGTTTTTCCGTATTTTTACGGATCGGAGGGGCGTTCTCGTAATTACTCGAGAAGCTTCTAGAAGATGTGACTAAGGAGGTTTGTTTTGGAAAGAGAGTGAGTCATAGTGGTGATTCATTCACTTCATTAATGCACATTTATTGCTTAATGACTCATGTTAATGAATCATCACAAGATATTTTGTGAAGCATGCTTATTCATTTCCTTTATTGATTTATTGAAAATAAGAATGCTTCATAATATTATGATACACTCTCTCTCTTCTCTCATTATCATATCACACATTCTCTCTCCTCAAGCTCTCATCTTCAAGATACTAACCTTAATCCTCATGTGTTGAGAACAAAGGTTTAGTTAGACTAAACAATCCATAACCTACACTCTATATCATTCTCTCATCTTTGATTAGCAATCAAAGTTGGTTAGTTACCTCAAGTTAGAGGTTTAGCTTGGAGTTTCGCTCTCGGGTGGATCGTCTACTACCTAGAGAAGGCCGAGGAGAACCAAGGAGGACATAAAGAAGAAGGACCGGTTCATAAGGTATAATCCCTAATCACTTATGTAAAGAAACTCATAAGAATACGGTTTTTAGGGTTTAGCTTCGATTCAAGCGGTTAGTCGATGTTTGTTGTTTAAACTTGTTAAGTTTTTGTAAATTCCGCCTCCCCACAAGTACTGGGGTGTACTACATCGACTTACAGTGGTATCAGAGCCTCGCTAAACACTAAATAACTTAATCGCAAATTTGTACGAATTTCGAACGAAAAAACGAATCCGGAAAACCCTAAAAATTGTAAGTTTCTGTCGAATTTAAAACGATGTCAGAAAATTTTTCAGGTGAGCTCAGAGTGCTTGACATGACACCAGAAGAACACCCAAGAAAAACAGTCGACTGAATCGACCAACTCGCCGCGGAACCGCGGCCTCAGCCACTGAGTTGCCGCGCTTCCGCCGCCGAGTTGGCGAGTCAGCGGCCGATTTTTCTTCTGTTGCTTCTCTGTGTAATTTGGGGTTTTCTGGAATATTTAATTATTGCTCAGGTTACTGTTTAACAGAGCAGATTTTGGAGCAATTTTGAAGTTGTTTATTCGATCGAAAAATACAGTATTTGCGTATTGGATTATATCTGTGATTGTTTGATGTGTTCGTAAACCTCCCCCAACTGCTAGTATGTCGGTTGGCAGGGGGTTGCACATTTCTGAAATGGTTATATCTGTTTGTGCATATAAACTGTATTGGACTGTTGTGGTGTATAGCCGGGGTTTACAATGGGTTATTGTTTTAATTCATTTGTTGTAAATGTAACTTGTTGTAATATTATTTTTTGCGGGGCACTTCCAGGTTGCGGTTGTAGCCACCGTTGTATTATTTCATTTTACTGTTTTTGCTCCTAGGACTGACCCAAGGTGGGGTACACAGACTGCCGGGTGGGTAGTTTGCTGTACCCGTAGGGGTCGAGGGTGGGGTAAACGGCTATTCATCACAACTGTGTAATCTGTCTTTTCTTGCAGGCTCAAAAGAAATACAGATTGCTTGCAAATCCAATATTGTTTATCTGTGTTCTGGAATGAATATCATTGCGTCAGACGAATGTAAAATATCTATATTATGATAGCTATTTAGACGTCACTTATGTTTTACACCCGCGCTAGCCCAGCCCCCGCTCTGTCGTTAGTTAAGTAACCTAACGGGTGATGACGGGACCCCGTGGCGAATGCGGATGGCATAAGAGGACGTTATATTTTCGTTGTTTTCTGCAATGATAGGTTAATGATGGGACGCATTATCTATAATGCAAAGTAAAACAAACCAAAGTTTAAATCGTTGGAACAATTTAAAAGAAACCACTCGGTTATTTTTAAAACAGATATTTTTAAATGCGGAGATTTAACCACTCCTTTTAAAAGCTATCAGGTTCCTTCGGTTATATCAAGTTCACTACGTTCACGGTTTCGCCAAAACCATTCGTAGCCCTCCGTCATTTCATCTGGGTATTCAGTAGTATTCAAGCTATGTATTTTGACCTAACGCCAAGGCATAGTGTTTGGTAGCTGCTGAATATTCATTTGTTGCATAGATAGATGAGTTAGTTTGGGACAGTCGTATTATCATTTTGGCCGAACGTCAAGGATATATACGGATGGGTTCAAACTGACAGGATAATGATGGGCAGAACTTGACATGTGACTTATGACATTTTGACCTAACGCCAAGGTCATAAGAGCATGGGGCAAAAACTTATATCGGGAATTTCTAAAGAAACTGAAATTTGCAAAGAGATGCATACCATTTGGAGTTTGATGAATGTTGGTAGGATTCCTTCAACATTATCATACGATGATATTTGGATCCCGATCCTACTGTGAGTATATGCTACTTATCAGGATATTCGTCGCTTAACGATCAATGCTATAAACCTAGTAGGTGTCCAGAAAAGTGTCAGCGGGGTTACGCCCCCAGAGAAAAGAGGTTCTTTAATTAAGGAACTTCGCGAAAGCGTTGGAAAACCTCCCTCGAAGTATCGACACCGGCCTGGCTGAACGGTTAAGCAAGTATTGTACGGTGAGAATAGTCTTGGCTAATTCTTCTTTTATGGTTTGAGGAAGGATTCGAGAAACAGTGGGAGCCATCCAGTTTAGATAAACTAAAAACCACTCTAAACTTGCAAGAGCATCATGCTAAAGAGTTTTCTTCTCTCTCTCCTAATTGCAGCGACCCTGAAAATGACTGGACTTAAGTTACTTTTAGAGAAAAATATACTGACAGGGCCAAACTATAAAGATTGGCTGCGGAATGTCAAGATGGCTTTGACCTATGACAAACTGGGGTACGTCCTCACCGCTACAGCACCTGCTGTCCTTGGTCCCAAATCCAGCAATGCGGATAAGGAAATCCGCAAAACCTGGGATTTAGATTGCGCGAGAGCCAAGTGCATCGTGCTTGCCTCGATGAACAATGAACATCAGAGGAGGCACGAGGATATGTCCCTAGATGGCATATTTCTCCATACAAAGGAACTTTATGGAGAGCAATCTCGTATAGCAAGATACGAGACCTCTAAGAAATTGTTTCGAGCGAGGTTGGCTGTCGGGTCATCGGTAGGTGAACATGTCCTACAGATGATCGGCTATATTGAAGAGCTCGCGGACCTTGGGACGACTTTGGATAATGAGCTCTATACAGACCTTGTTCTCCAGTCCCTTCCTCCCACCTACGCCCAGTTTATCCTCAACTTCAATCTTCAAGGAAAAGAAGTTGAACTTGCGGAACTCCTGAACATGTTAAGGAGTGCGGAGGGCACCTTGCAGAAGGCAAGGGAAACACCCGCTATGTTTGTTGGCGGTTCATCTTCTTCCGGGTCCAAGGCTAGGGCCAAAGGAAGGAAGAAGAAGGCCGCACCCAGACCTAGAGGAGGTGTTAGTAAGGTGGGAAAGAAGGGAAAGAAAAAGTTTACAGCACCGGTAGTTGGCCTGGATGAGTGCTTCCATTGTCACAGGAAAGGGCACTGGAAGAAGGATTGCAAGGCGTGGAACGCCAAGAACCAGGAACCGAAGCAAGCTGTGGCTTCGACTTCAGGTGTGTTTGTAATTGAGAATTGTCTGTCAATCAACTCTACTTCCTGGGTATTGGATACCGGGTCAGGATCTCATATTTGCAATTCATTGCAGGCACTGAGAAACCGTAGAGTGCTGAAGGAAGGTGATATGATCCTCAGGGTTGCTAACGGAGCTAGCGTGGGAGCTACGTCCGTCGGGGATTATCACCTAGGATTGACGAGTGGACACATTTTGGTTTTACATAACTGTTATTTTGTACCCAGCTTAACGTGTAATATCATATCAGTTTCCTTGTTATCAAATAAAGGTTATGATTTCACGTTTGTAAGAGATGTTGTCAACATCCACCTTAATCATGGTTTGATTGGGTCCGGTACTCTAAATAACGGCATATATGTGTTAAACCAACTCCAAATTTTCAATGTCCAGAACACACTAAAAAGAAAGTCTCCAGATTTAAATAAAGCTTTCTTATGGCATTGTAGACTGGGTCACATCAATGAGAGAAGGTTGACTAAGTTGCATAGAGAAGGATATTTGGACACGTTCGAATATCAAACTTATGACACTTGTCAATCTTGTCTCAAAGGAAAGATGACAAAGACTCCATTCACTGGACAAGGAGTAAGAGCGAGCGAGCTCTTAGGACTCATACACAGCGATGTATGCGGGCCAATGTCTACACATGCGAGAGGTGGTTATTCCTATTTCATTACTTTCACGGATGATTACTCAAGATACGGATTCATTTATCTGATGAAACATAAATCCGAGGCTTTTGAGAAATTCCAAGAGTATAAGAATGAAGTAGAAAACCAAACCGGCAAAAGTATAAAGACACTTAGATCTGATCGAGGTGGTGAATACTTGAGTGCCGAGTTCCTAGGTTACCTAAAAGAGAAAGGAATTCTCTCTCAGCTTACTCCTCCATACACTCCACAGCATAACGGTGTATCGGAGAGACGGAATCGAACCCTATTGGATATGGTGCGATCCATGATGAGTAATGCTGAGTTACCGCGATCTTTCTGGGGTTATGCGCTAGAATCAGCGGCATATCTTTTGAACATGGTACCTACCAAGACTGTGCCTACCACTCCATATCAGATGTGGAGTGGGAAGAAACCCCATCTACAGTATGTAAAGATTTGGGGATGTCCAGCTTTTGTTAAAAAGCAGCATGTGGACAAGCTCGAGGCACGATCAGTAAAATGTTTGTTTGTGGGATATCCAAAGCACTCCAGGGGATATCTATTCTATTACGCAGAGGAACAGAAGGTATTTGTTTCTCGTAATGCCCATTTTCTAGAACATCAGTTTTTAGAAAAGGAAATAAGTGGGAGCGAAATAGAACTGGAAGAAATTCCAGAACCACAAACTACTGCTGAAAGTTTGGTAGAACCAGAGGTTCAAGAAGAACAGAACATTCCCGCACCCCTCCGCAGGAGTAGTAGGCCGTCTCGTCCGCCTGAGAGATACTACGGTTTTCTCATAGATGGGGATAGAGAGGATTGCATCATAGATGATGATGAACCTACTGACTTCAGGCAGGCCATCCAGAGCGGCGACTCGGTACGATGGCTAGATGCAATGCGGACCGAAATGGAGTCCATGTACACCAACAAAGTATGGACTTTGGACTTTGCTCCAGATGGGGTAAAACCCATAGGATGCAAATGGATCTTCAAGAAAAAGATTGGTGTAGATGGACAGGTGGAAACCTATAAGGCTAGACTTGTTGCAAAGGGTTTTCGTCAAAGACCTGGTTTGGACTATGACGAAACCTTTTCTCCAGTGGCTATGCTCAAATCCATTCGGGTCCTTCTTGCTATTGCTGCCTTCCATGATTATGAAATCTGGCAGATGGACGTAAAGACGGCTTTTCTGAATGGAAATTTAGAAGAGAGCGTCTATATGGATCAGCCAGAGGGTTTCAATCAGAGTGGGAGCAGCGGGAAAGTATGCAAGCTGCTTAAGTCCATTTATGGACTAAAGCAGGCATCGCGGAGTTGGAACATCTGTTTTGATGAGACAGTCAAAGAATATGACTTTATCAAAAATCCAGATGAACCGTGCATATATAGTAAAGTTGTGGCCAGAAGTGTCGTATTCCTCGTCTTGTACGTGGATGACATTCTATTGATAGGAAATGACATTCCTATGCTACAATCTGTCAAAGGATTCTTGTCACACAGGTTCTCCATGAAAGACCTGGGTGATGCCTCTTACATTCTGGGGATCCGGATCTATCGTGATAGATCCAAGAGGATGTTGGGACTTTCGCAGTCCAGGTATATCGACACTGTACTGAAAAGATTCAGTATGGAAGATTCTAAGCGCGGTAATCTACCGGCTTGTCACGGAATCACCCTCTCCAAAGAGATGTCTCCCAAGACTGATTTGGAAAGGGAACGCATGTCTATTATACCCTACGCTTCTGCGGTAGGCTCTATAATGTATGCGATGTTGTGTACCAGACCAGATGTAGCTTACGCACTGAGCGTGGTAAGCCGGTATCAGTCAGACCCAGGGGAGAAACACTGGATAGCAGTAAAGAACATTCTCAAGTACCTGAGGAGGACTAAGGAGATGTTCTTGGTTTACGGAGGAAAAGACCTCAGGTTGGAGGCCTTTGCTGATTCCGGCTTCCAGAGTGATAAGGACGATTCCAAGTCCATGTCGGGTTATGTCTTTACCCTCAATGGAGGGGCGGTGTGCTGGAAGAGCTCCAAGCAGGACACCGTTGCTGACTCGACGATGGAAGCGGAGTATATAGCTGCTTGCGATGCCGCAAAAGAAGCAGTCTGGATGAAGAAGTTCCTAACAGAACTTCAGGTTGTTCCTACCATAGTTGATCCAATACCTCTGTATTGCGACAACAACGGAGCTATAGCTTTAGCGAAGGAACCAAGGTCCCATCAGAAGTCCAGACACATCTTGAGGCGGTATCACCTGATCAGGGAGATCATTGATCGTCAGGAGATCGAGGTTCGGAGAGTTGCTTCAGAAGAGAACATTGTTGATCCATTCACGAAGGCCCTTCCTCAGATTCAGTTCGAGAGGCTGCTCGAGATCATTGGTCTGCGATATGCCAGTACATGGCCCTAGTGCAAGTGGGAGATTGTTAGTGTTTATGCCCTAGAAGGCCATTACTGTATCATACTAGCTTGTATATTACTTAATGGAAGCTTGGGATATTCACATGTATATAACAGTCTTGCTAAACATGGTAGTATGCTACTTGGTTTTTCTATCTTAATATGTGAGTGTACGTATTGATAGAGCTCTTAGGATCTTGCTTGTCTACCAGCGTTGTGATGGCAGTCACACTAGTGGGGGCTGGGTAGTCTACAAGCACATCCTTATTCAGGTCCCCGGTCGTTGGAATATCGAGACAGAGCATCGATACTCCGGAGTAGACTGGTGTGTACGCTTCTCATCCCAGTTGGGGAGATGGTCTGTCCCACAGCCGTCAGTACGTCGTACTGGAGATAGTATACAGGTGCTCGTTAGGTTACGGGTACACCGGACAGGACTCACAGGGAACTGTTGGTTGGTTTGATACCAGTCGTCAGTAAACAGTTCCCAGGTGACATGAGTACAGCGTAGTCCGCAGACTTGACACTGCTACTTCGCCTCGAGTGTGTCCCACTGTTCTTAGATTGCTACCCTACCACGGCTCAAAGGAGTCGTGCAAACAGGTAGCAGTTGGGTGCAGTCCCGAGCACTTGGAGGCAGTGGCGGTTAGACAGGATTCGTCCCTCCCGGTATTGGGAGTAGATATCGTGCTGTGTCAGAGAGCCATTACGCAAAGTCCCTGGCCAGGGCAAGCGAGATTTGCTGGTAGGTTCCAGTAGTTTCTCAGGGTGTGATGGGCTTCACTCCGACACGACTTATACCGCTATTAGGGGACTGACGCTTGCCGCCCCCCTAGGCCCGATATGCGATAGTCTTGGACGAACGGACCGGACTGTATGGAGATTGTCACATCAGACTCAGTAGGAGTTCGGATGGGTTTACTCATCGGCCTTCTTATCGACAACTACCTGGGGACCGTTACGTACAGCTAGTGCCGCTTGCGGTCTGTGGTTAAACCCACTGCCAGCGTAGTAGTCGAGTCTCTAGAGTCCCACACAGAGAGTTTCCTACTCCAGGCGAAACGATATAGAGGTTGCATGGTTTTGCGACAAAGGGTTCGGACGCATACGTGCGTTTACGCGCGTACGACTTTCGGACAGATTTTACCAGTCGGCTTTGGTTTAAGCCAGTTACTGGTATCCGGTTATTGGATTTTTACAGTCTAA